>CM045772.1:106100508-106675705 GCA_025200525.1 Camellia lanceoleosa | reverse complement strand
ATGGAAAAAAACTAAAAAGGAAGCCTTTATGATGATGAGGAAATCGGTACAAAATAAAAGCTTTTACGGCATCTCAATCAAGTTGGTTAATTTAAAATATAAAGAGGCAACCTAGTAAGATTATCTGAGAATGGGAAATAAAAGAGTATTGATGGCCAACTTCCTTTTATAGAAAATTATTTTTTGATGATGAGTTGCAAGCTTTGATACTACTTAGTTCTTTGCCAAAAAGTTAGGGAGACTTTAGTTTGTGGCAGGTTAGTATTTAATGGCAGAAGCGTGAGTTATACGCTGATGGACCAAGTCACCTAGTAGCTTGTTGAATGAAAAACTAGAAGAAGAAAATAGGTGGGTTTCACCTCTCATTCGGGCTTGCGTCCGTTGTGAAGGAAAGTAGAAGCAAAACAAGGGAAAGATAAAGACTCCCTTCCAAAATTACGTGAAGAATCGAATTGCGACAAATCAAAATGTAGTTCTTTTTTCAAGAAAGACATTGGTGCTGATTATTGTACTTTGAAAAAGGGTACATGGGCGAGAAATCTTTGGCTTCAAGAACAAGGAGAAAAGGAGTGACAAAGTGTATGGATAGAAGCAAAGAAGACACAACATTCTTGATTACGGTTACACAGATGATCTCACAGTGGATTTGTAAAGATGATTATGTGTATCAATTTTGTGGAAGCCAAGAGAGCAATTTAGGGTAACAGATTACAGTGCTTCTTTTTCATGTGACTTCTCGGAGTTGATTTCTTCTTTTCTACCTACATCAAAGGAGATTACTGATATACATTAGAATGGGTAATGAAGGTTTGTCAAGATTATTGGCATGAGTGATGTTTGTGGAGAAACAAATTTATGAAGTACACAAGTTGTTGCTTAAAGAGTTATGAGGTATGTTCCTAACATTACGCCTCAATTTGATCTCTCTTGGGAGGCTGTGTTAGATGATGAAAACTTCAACAACAAATTTGGTGATACAATATGGGAAGCTCACAAAGGGTTCTTTAGTGGTGGCCAAGTGCAAGAAGACTCATACACTTTATTCAATGCAAGGAAAATTTTGTAAAGGTGTTGTCAATGCACTTGAAGATGATACTTCTCTAGGTGTGGCACAAAGCGGCTTGGCCATATATGAGTGAAAAAGGGGCTATAAGTTTTGTTCAGAAAGAGCTTCTACCGGTTTGAAAGGTACACATCTTAAAATTGTGTTCATTGTTTGGTAGGTAAACAACATAAGTTTCTTTTTCATAAAAATGTTGCTTCTAGAAAGAAAATGTGTTGGAGTTGATTCATTCGGATGTTTGTGGTCCTTTAAAAGTTAGAACACATAATTGGTGCACTTTATTTTGTTACTTTCATTGATGATTATTCAAGGAAAGTTTGGGTTTCTGCTAAAAACTAAAAGATCAAGTTCTAGAAGTATTTAAGCATTTTGAGCCATGGTTAAAAGAAACATGAAATTGAAGTGCATCAGACCAAATAATAGTGGTGAATACATTGGGCCATTTGATGAGTATTATCGGACCAGGTATTCGGCACCAAAAGGCGATTAAAAAGACTCCTCAACAAAATGGCGTTGCCGAAAGGACGAACCCGCACCATTATGGAAAGAACAAGGTGTTTGCTTTCACAAGGTAAATTGCCAAGATCCTTTGGGGTGAGGCAATGAAGGCAACTGATTGTAGCGATCAATTTGTCTCCTTCCTATCCTTTGAATAGTGATGTTCCATAGAAGTTTGGACCCGATAAAGATGTGCCTTATGAGCACTTGAGATTGTTTGGTTGCCCGATCTTTTGTTTACATTACGAAGGATGAGAGGTCAACCTTGATAGTAAGTCAAGACAATGTATTTTTTTGGCTATGGGCGTGATGAATTCAAGTATAGATTGTGGGATCCGTGCGACAAGAAAGTCATTCAGCCGTGATGTTGTGTTTCTTGAAGACCAAACAATTGAAAACTTTGGCAAAGGTGATCAGCAGGAGTCAAAAACTAGTGATCTCATTGACATAGATCCATCTCTTTCATCTTGGGTTGATGATGAAAATGGGGAGATGTACACCACCTATTGAAGATGTAGAGGATGATGCTAATCCTAATGAAGTTGAGCGAGAAATTGAGGAAGAGCATCAACTCAAGAATCATCACAACTTGAGTTGAGGAAATCTACAAGGAATGACAACCATCAAGAAAGTATCCTTCAATGAATTTGTATTGATTTCCAATCAAGGGAGCTTGAGCTACCAAGAAGCAATTGAGCATGAAAAGAAAGGTGATTGGAAAAAGGCCATGGAAGAGGAGATGAATTCTTTATTTGAAAATCACACTTATGATTTAGTGAAGTTGCTAAGGGAGGAAAATTCTAAAAAACAAGTGGGTTTTCAAATTGAAGAGAAGATGATAGTAGAATCGAGATACAAAGCCGCGTCTTGTTGTGAAAGGCTTTGGACAAAAGAAAGGCATTGACTTTGATGAGATTTTCTCCGCGGTTGTGAAGATGTCTTCTATTGGGTTGTAGCTTGACATGGTACGCAAGTATGAACCTTGAAGTTGAACAACTTGATGTGAATCTGCATTTCTTCATGGTGATCTTGAAGAAGAAATTTACATGGAGCAACGAGAAGGTTTTGTGGAAAAAGGAAAAAGAAAAATTTGTTTGCAAATTGAAAAAAGTTTGTATGGTCTCAAAGCAAGTTCATGGCAATGGTACAAAAATTTGACTCTTTTATGATGAATAATGGTTTTCTAAAACCGCCGGACCATTATGTGTTTGTGAAAAAAAAAAATCCGGATGGTAAATTTATGATTCTTTTGCTTTATGTTGATGACATGTTAATTGTGGGTCAAGATTCTACCATGATTAACAAGTTGAAGTTAGAGTTGAGTAAATCTTTTACTATGAAAGATTTGGGAAGCAAAGCAAATGCTTGGTATGAAAATTGTTACGTGATATAAAGAGGGGCTGATTTGGTTATCTCGAAAGCTACATTGAGAAAGTTCTTAAGAGGTTTAACATGGATAAAGCAAAGCGGTTGGTTGTCCACTTGCGAGGTCACTTCAAACTTAGTTGAATCAATGTCTACAAGTGAGAAAGACAAAGAGGAGATGTTGAAAATTCCTTATTCTTGAGTTGGTTCTTTGATGTACCATGGTTTGTACAAAATAGGATATTGCTTACGATTGGTGTGGTGAGTCGTTTCTCTCTGTCCGGGTAAAGAACATTGGGCGGTGGTAAAATGGATTCTAAGATATCTTGAGGACTTGAAGGTGTGTTTGTGTTTTGGGGATGGTAAGCCGATGCTTGATGGGTTCACGGATTACGACATGGTCGGTGATGTTGATTCTAGAAAAATCTACTTTGGGGTGTTGATGACTTTTGGAAAGTTGTGGCATGGCAATCTAAATTACAAAAATGTGTTGCTCTCTCAACTACCAAAGTTGAATTTATTGCCATTCTGAAGCTTGCAAGAAAGAGTTATGGTTGAAGAAATTTTTGCAAGAGTTGCGTTTAAAACAAGAAAGGTATGTGCTTTATTGTGATAGTCAAAGTGCTATTCACTTGAGCAAAAATTCTACTTTTCATTCAAGATTGAAACACATTGATGTGAGATACCATTGGATTAAGTGGTGTGTTAGATTAAATTGTTACAACTTGAAAAGGTTCACAGATGATAATATTTGGGATATGTTGACTAAGCCTTTGTCGAGGGACAAACATTTAAATTAATAGAACTTTGGCGGGTATGGTTGATGTCTCCACCTAAGTCGATGGGGGAGAATTGTTGGGGTATATCTCCTTATTGGAGTTTGAGACCCAATTAGTTTGTTAAAAGAATTTTAATTTGGTTTGGTTTAGGTATAATATATTTTATATATTATATCTAATTTAATAACCAATTCAATTTGGAAACAACTAAGGTTTTGATAAAAAAAAAAAAAAAAAAAACCCTAGATTCACAATACATATTTTTGGTATTGTTTTTCCCAAGAGAAAAGTGTTGTGCCGCTGCTATAGAGCAATTGAAGATTAATTTGGTGGAATCAAATTTTGGGTGAGTGAAAAGTGTTACTTTTCGGCTGCTGAATTTGAAGTTCTCTATCCTGCGGTTTATTGCTTTTTTGAAGCACTGTACGTGTGCATCTTGATTGCTTTGGTTTGTTTGATGTTTGGTGACACTGATTTGGATTATTATTTTGGGTCTTCTTCAATTCTGGTTCTGAAGATTTTGGTTCATTTATTTGATGATGTCTTTCCTCTTTGTTTATTTGTGATTATTTGGAATTCACCTAAGGGTGATTTTGTGAGACCATTTGTGTCTCATTTGTGTCGTTGGAAATTTATTTGGTTGATAGTGGAATCGGATTTGATCCAGTGGACATACCTCACATTGAGGAACCACGTAAAATTCTTGTGTTGCCTTTGATTTAATTTTTACGCATTAGTTTTTATTCCCATTGATTGATTTACTTGTGGGAAATCATCGATTTTCCTAACAACTTCTAAGTACACACATAGAAAACCCATTTCTAGGGGTGTAAATCTGTACGGCAGTCTCTCATGTCGGGCTTCACGAGCTCCCAGGGCCAAAAAATTAGGACTAGGCCGGGGTATTTGGGCCTCGGGTGGGCTTGGGCAGCCTCGAGTTTGGATGGAGTCGACATTTTTTTTTTTTAAAATTTTTCTTCAAAAGTTCATTATTTTTCACAAAAAAAGACATTGGGCTTGAGTTGGGCCTTGAGTGGGCCTTAAGCGGGTGATGGTCGATCCCACTGGCAGTCGAGTTTCAAAATGATGGCCCAAGTCTTGGCCGAGGTCTCGAGGTGAGCTCGGGCCCAGCCAATGGGCCATAAACCATTTTACACTCCTTCATTTCCTATTTATAGCTACAAAAGTGGATTACATCCACAGGCCTTGAAATTCGAAATTCTCCATAAAGGTGGCAACCCAGCTTGTCACACCACACATCCTTTAACCAAAATCTAAGAACAAATATCTAAAGAGAGCTAGAAAAATTTTAGAGAATGAAGATTCTAGAGAGAGATTTTGTGTTGAACTCTAACACTTTGTACCCCATCTACGTCCAATAGAACAATATAACTATACACCTCTAGATATTGATAGGAAAACCACGTCTACGGTCCAATATAACTATGTATAAACAATTTTGGAAAAGAAAATATGAATGCAAGATAAGAACTAGTTGAAAAACTTACATTTCTTTATCAACCTCTTGCATTAGTGCATTTGTATGTTTGTTAAGTGGGAAAGAAAATAGAGAAAAAAAGCTGAATCTCTTGCCGTTGTGGCCCCAAACTTTCAAGATTGTATTTGTTCAAATGAGAGTGGGTCATTATTTGTTACAATATTGGTTGATCAATTAATTATTGCATTGCATGTTATCAAGGATATAATATGTCAATTACTTGGGTAAGAAACATTTATTCAACACCAATCTCATGTTATTTGGATCCTTGGAACTAAAGGCATGTTGTATTCTATCGAAGTGTCAATGATTCATTTTATCAAAATTTTTCATGCGGGTTTTGAAAACCTATTGGCTTTGAGAAAATTGGAGACTCTAAATCTTGAATAAACGAATTGGATGATAGCATTCTACCATCTTTGAGTGTGCTTAGATCCCTTAAGATGTAATCTCAGTAAAAATAAAATTGGGGATTATTTCCACCTCATAGTAACTTCAATTGTATACGAAAATTCATGAGTGTTTCTTATTTATGCAGGGTGTTGAATTGTTAATCATAATTAAAATTACGTAATTATTTTTACTAATCTTGTTATCACTATGTTGTAAAATCATCACTTTGTTGTTTCTTTGTGCGAAATTAGCTTATTTTGGGAACACGGAAAGGTTGGATCTAAGTTATATCAATTTAATGACATCGAGTAAACCTCAATAGTTTTTAATACACTAACAATAATGGACTATCTTCTCCATCCTATTGCATTCTAATCACTGATTTGGCCCATATTGCCTAGAAAGAAGAACCACCAATATTATCTTGAAAGAAGAATGAGTAAATGTTTCACAATCTTGTGAAAGCCGATATTCTGAGTCTTGAAGTTCTCTTTTGACCTCCATCTTGATGCAATTTAACTAATTCTCATAATTCTAAATCATATAGCTCAATCGCATTCTTCAAATACTACCCAACATGTATCGGAGTTCTATTATATATATTTTTATTTTGGGTTAATTACAAAGAAAAAAAAAATCTTAGGGTTTCACGTGTTTTTCAATTTAAACCTCAGAATTTCAATTTTAGCAAATTAAACCTTGGAGTTTTATCCGTGTTTCAATGTGAACCCTCTGTCCATCTCCATCTTCTTCCTTCTTTCAAATTCAAACCTATCTGTTCAAACTCTAATATCTCCCTCGTCGTAACTCCATTTAAGCTTCATTTTTTGCGTCATTGGATTCACCTCATAACCTAGTTTTCATTCCACCTCTCATACGTCTTGTTCCAGCTTTTTTTACGTGTCGTCGGAACTCCGAAACTTGGCCACATATAAGATTTTTCTCTCTTCCAGCCAAATTTTCAGGTTCAAATCTACATGTTCAAACCCTCCTATCTCTCTCGTGTTAATTCTGTTTGACCCCATCTTCATGTCATTAGATTCAACTCGGGGCCTAGTTTTATTCCACCCCTCATACATCTTGTTCTATATCTTTTTGAAAATTAGGCCATGAGATGAATCAACAACGCCAAAAATAAGGTGAAGCGGAGTTACAAGAGAGAGATATAAGAACTTCAACATGTGGGTTTGAATCTAAAAATTGCCCAAAGAAAGAATCATAAAAAGAGAAAAATCTTCTTTTTTGCCAAGTTTGAACTCGGCGACACACACAAGAGGTGGAACAAGGCATATAGGTGGAATAAAACTAATGAAGTGAATCCAACGGCGAAAATGAGACAAAAGGTTATGATGAGGAAGATATAAAGGTTTGAGCAGATGGGTTTGAATCTGAAGAAGAAAGAAGAAGATGGGCGGGCGATTCACATTGAAACACGGATGAAACTCAGTTTAATTTGAAACTCGAGTTTAAATTGAAAACACGCTAAACCACTGAGTTTTTTTTTGCTATTGACCCTTTCATTATTTATTTTCTGACTAGAGACATTTCAAATATTTGGGGACTTACATCACATCTGTGGATGTTGATTTTGACCTCTAGCAAACTAGATCTCGTGGCAGAGATCCAAGGAACATAGCCATAGAGCACTGCGAAAGAATAGAAACCCAATACCTGGGCAATGACAAACACGGTGGCTTATCAACTCGGAGGCACTAGTCAACAAACTTTTCTCTCAAAGATAACAAGTCAATCACGGCAGTCACAAAAAAAAAAAAAAAAACATACCTTAGACCTACGGAGGTACTTTTTTTTTTTTTTTATAATGAACAGTGTCCTAGTCTCTTAGAAATCTTACTTCATAGGATTATATCCTTTACAAGGATAACACTTATCTAGGACGACTCTTATTCATATTGGAATTAACTCCCTTAAGAGTCTTATCTTTATCCAAACAGAGAGCCTGAAACCATTTAGGACTTTTCTCCTTTATCCGAATATTTCAGATTCAGATATGATTACATCATATTTTGGCGACTTGGTCCATCGACGTGGCACCTCGGCTAACAACCTCGGCCACGTGGACAACCCAAAAAATGTCCCCATAACTGTCCCCTAGGATCTATTACCTCAACCTGAGGTGATGGAACTTATATTGTCTGATCTCCTAACATGTCGACTAAACAACATGCTAGAGATACTCCTCCAAGAGATCAAGACTCAATGGCTTCAAGAAACAATCACTTTAATGTCCAAGCGTCAAAAACCAAGAACCAAGAATCCAGATGATCCTTCTCGGCCTCCTTGCTTGTGATGACTGGGTGCATTAATTATCTCGATCCTTTTCTTTTAACCTTGGGTTTGCCTTTATTAAAGTGTCGGGTTTAACCGGGAACCTTGCTAACGGTTTGGGTTTGTCGTATTTGGAAGTTTGTTTCAAGCCCTTGCTTTTATTTACTTTTGTGTCACGTTTCTCTCGTTTCGGAAGGGTGCGAGGTTGAGTTCGGAGCGTTCGGTGTTGAGCTGGAATATTTCCTGGCTAGAGAGCTGAGCCGCATCTGCGGGGCCTTAGGCCGCACGTGTAGGAAGGAGGCCGCGATGGGGAAAAAATGGAAGCTCTGGGTTGGTCCTTTGCATTATATCTTGAGTCGGGAGGAAGGTGCGGAATGGGAGATTTGCATGTCTTGAGTGAGGGCCATGTGCAAGAGCATGCTCTGCGCGTCTGAGATGAGTCTTGCCGCGTGTGGGGCATGTGTCCGAAATTCAACTTTTTTCTATTCTTAGGCTGAGTGTATATCACTTTTGTATATCTCTCTCTCACTCTAAAATCAACTTTTGCTCCTCTCTAAAAACCTCCACCAAACATCTTAAGCCCTTGATTTCTCCCAATCCATTGGGGTTTTGACCTATCATCCTTCACAAATAGTGGAGAGCTAAGCAAAACTACATTGTGTGCAGTGGAGATTGGGTTTTGTCACCGTTGATTTCGGGGTTTCATCTCATTTTCTTCTCCAAACTTGAGATAGGATTTTCTTAGAGTTATATATATATTTTGGCAAGATTTTGTTGATTTCGAAGTCTCCTTTGTTAATATTGAAAAGTTGATGTTGATTGAACAATGTGGGTAGTTTGGGAGTGGATTTGGTGTCATGTTTCTTTTAAAATAATTTCTTGAGGACCTTGAATTACATTGATTGAGGAAAAGTTGTTTTTGAAGAAATTCTTACAAGTGATTTGGGTGTGTGTGTTGTTGTGGTGAGAAAAACCTAGAATTTAGGGGTTTTTAAAATATATTGAGAATACATGGTTGACATTGTATAAATACTATTTAGTGTGCCAAAAAGAGTAAAGGATGAGGAAATTTCTTATATATATATATATATGATGATGATGAGTTTCATGAAACATGAAAGTTGTTGGTATTGGAAGTGGTTGTTCAAATGTTGTTTTAGTCTTGAAATGACAAATTTGTTGAGCATCACGAAATGTGGAAATATTGTTATTTTTTATGAATTTGAATAGATAGATGGTTATCTTGTGAAATCACATTGGAAATGAGGAAATTGGTGATATTGGTCTTCATGGTTGAATCATGGGATGAAATTGTAAATGGAAGGGATATTGCATTGCATTGCATTGATGATTGTTGCATTTTCATCTCAATTCATTTCATTATGGTAAATTTTGAATTGAATTGGAAACTTTTGCATTGAGAAAAGAAGGTTTATAAATAAACTTCTCATGGAATTGTTTTGGAGTAAATACGTTGGTAAGTCCAGATAAGGGGTGTAGATGAGATTGATTAAGTTGACCTGAGTTTCCGGGGTGAAAAATCGAAAACACGCACGGAGGAGGTACCACTTCCCTTTCGGTTAGCAACCGGTAAAGTGGAGTTTTGGTAGTACTAGTTATGCCTACTTGCAGACACCAACCTAAGGATAACCTGAGTCGTATTTACTGCCCCTTGAACTAAATTGATAAATTTTTGAATTATTGAGATTTGAAGCTATCATTGAGCATGATGGTTTTCAAAAGACATAAAATGTGATTTTTCTTCAAAGGCATGACATAGCATGGCATTTTCATTTCATTTGATGAAGCTTGTATAAAATATATATACTTTGTTAAGAATTTCCTACTGGGCTTTATGCTCACCCTATGGAATTTTGGTGCAAGAAAAGACGTGGTAAACACCTTAAACTAGGGCATGGATGTATGTATTGAGTGCACAAAGCTCTATATTTTGTTGTGATTGTATTTTTGCAAGCCAAGGGCTAACTATGTATGGGTTCGTGAAACCATCTTTTGTGTAACCAGGCTTAAGCCTTGAAATTTGTGAGCCCTTGAGGGCATTTATTTATTTATTTTTGGATTGAATATGCTATATGCTTTAGATTCATGTATTAAGAAATCATTGAATGTATACCCGCATGTGGGATTATTTTGTATGAACCTCATGATCATGTAAACAAAGGTTGGAGAAATACTCCTTTCTTATGATGGGCATTGGTTTATTTACTTTAATGGTGTCATAATTTTTGGGGCGTTACATTGCTTGATGTTGGTCATCTACTCCTACCAAGTTCCCACAGACGATGCAAATTGTGGATGTTGATTTTTGACCTCACAACCAAACTAGATCTTGTAGCCGAGATACAAGGAATTTAGCCGTAGAGCATACGACAGAATAGAGAAGCCCAACACTTGCACACAAAAAGGCAAACACCGTTGGCTTGTCCACCGGGGACATTCTAATGATCAAGTCGAGAATTTATCTCTCAAAGATAACAAGTCAATCCATGATGATAAAGAAAAAATTACATTAACCCTACAGGAGTGCCTTCTTTTTATAATGAACAGTGCCCTCGTCTCGTGGAAGTCTTACTTCATAAGACTCTATCCTTTACAAGGATAACACTTATCTCGGATTCCTCTTATTCAAATTAGAATGAATTTCCTTAAGAGTCTTATTTCTATCCAAACAAATAGCCTAAAACCATTTAGGATTTTTGTCCTCTATCCGAATATCTCGAATTTAGATATGATGTGATCATATCTCGGCGACTTGGTCCATCCACATGGCACCTCGGTTAACAACCTTGGCCACGTGGACAACCCAAAAAATATGTCCCCACAACATCTATTGCTTAGAACACATGTATTGCAAGTTTGAAAAAATAACTTGGGATTTAATGGGGAAAAAATTGTGAATAGTTATTGATCTCTTATTCTTTCACTTTTGAATTTTAAAATTGTAATGCCCAAAACTCTAAATAGATTTTTATGTTAGAATTTGTTTATTGACACTTCTTTTCTAATATGTAGAAAGAATGTAAAAAATGATTCATAACTATTTTATATTTGTAATTAATAATATCATACCGATTGACAAAATAAAATAAAATCGGACTAGAAATTGTATATATCTCTTGTTAATGAAAGCTCTTTCAAAATACAACAACAACAACAATAATAATAATATTGCCCAAGACCTTTTTTTCTTGACAAAAGCTATTTTTAAAATTTTCAAAATATCTTCTTATTTTCACATATCCTTTCCTCAAATGAAAGGGGTTTCCAAACTAATCTTGTTTGGGTTAAATTACACCTTACCTACACTTTGCACCAAATCTTATTTTAACCCCTACACATGAAATCATGACAGTCAACCCCCTATACTTCTAGTCAAATTCCACTTTGGTCTCTACATATGAAATCATGATAGTTAACCCCCTGCACTTTTACTCAAATCCCATTTTGGTCTCTACACAAGTGTCAATGTCCTTCTTCTGTTACTTCATTTTTAAATTTTTAACAATATTCAGTTGTGTAACAAAAATATGACTACAAAATGAGGGTAAGAAAGGAAAATCATTCATGTTTTCCACCAATACACTTTGTCCTACGTGATAAGCACATGAGAGTTATATAATACAATATATATATACACATTCATATGGTAAAAATTAAGACAAAAAGGCAAGAAAGCAGGGCTTTTGAAATATAAAAAAACGTGACAAAGAAATCAAAGAGAAAGAAAGATGAATAAGCAGTTGTGTTACCATGAAAAGCGAGTTTAATTGATTCTAATTTGTGCAAATCCTAAGTTCATCATCTTAATTGTTCACTATTTGCGTTTTATTTTAGCTTAATACAGTCATATTTTGATATAAAATTTGAGATAAAGTGTGTATTGATGGAAAATGTAGACGATTTTCCTTTTTTACTCTCATGTCATAGTCACATTCTTATCACGTGCTTAGATTATGTTAGAAATTTAAAAGTTAAAATGTGAAATGGGACATTAACATTTGTATAGGGATCAAAGTGAGATTTGACCAAAAGTCTGAGGAGGTTAATTGTCACAATTTCATGTCAGAGACAAAATGGGATTTGACCGAAGTCTGGGGTTAAGCATCATGATTTCATGTGTAAGGGCCAAAGTGAGATTTGATAGTGTAATGGTGCAAAGTGTAATTTACCCTTTTGTTTGCCAATATCATAAGAATGCAAAAGTTAAGGATACAAGATACACCTTTTAATATTGAAATTTTTTAATTTTAATTACAATTAATCTTAATTAAATATTGTTAGAAAATAACTTATAATAAAATATAAATCATCTTGTTTAGTTTTCAAACTCAAAAACTGGTTTTAGTTATTTTATTTTCTTATATTTGGTCTTTAGTGAATTTCTTTAAATTTGTGTCATTTTTATTTTTACTTTTTAAATGTACTTGAAAAGAAAAATATTTGCAACAATGTTAGGTACTCATAAAAATTATATCCATAAAAGTATCTAGAAAATAAAATGTGTGGATCACATTCATTCTAAGGGTAACCACATAATATCAAGGTCAATCAACACTACACATTTCACTTTGAGAATAAATTTCATATTACTTTTTTGGGGTACATATCTTTTCCAAATATTTGTAAAGAAATTTGAAGAAAGTTCACAAAAAAAAAAAAAAGAACCACATTTTTGTGTTTTTTTGTATTTAGTGACTTTTTTTTTTAGTTTTCTTTAAAATATATTACATAAAATATTTGAATTAAATATATAAAATAAAAATTAAAGAATACTTGAAAAATAAAAATTTGAGAGCGACTTTCAAAAACTAAACAAAACAAGGTTAATGTTTTCACATTGTTAAAGAAAAAATAAATAAATAAAGTAGACGAAGAAGTATTATTATCTTTGTTCTTTTGAGGTATATACATAAAATGTATGTACATTACTCGTTGTATTCTTCCACTTTATGTTGAGATTTTTAATATTGTTACATTTTGTGTCTATATCATGTTGTATTCATGTCTCATGCCATTTGTGCTTCTCAATACATAGTGCATAAACTTAAGAATTATAGATACGGACACATGACAAGACACGGACACATGGACACGTAAATTTTTAAAATGCAAGACACAATACGTTAGGGACATGTGCCAAAAATATAATTTTATATATTTATTATATGTCATATTTTTAAATATTTAATATGTATTTTATGTCAAATATTTAATTTTATCAAATTTATCAACTTTAGGTATATTATTTTAGTAAAAAAAAAAAATTTTGTTTTTTGAAGAAATTAGTCCTCGGCTTGTCTATAATGTATTCTTAGTATTTCCTCATTGTGTCCCTCGTGTTACAAAGTGTCCCAAGTGTTAGTGTAAAATTGTCCAGCAAATGTTGGACACTTTCGTCAATGACCTCGAGAGGTGTCCCACAGATATCAACTAACCAAATCGTCTCACAAGTCAGAAACATATTATAGATAACCATAAATATTGTAGCCCTTTTGAAAGAGAAGGTTGAATGAGAAAATTATTAACCTCTATGGCTTCTAGTAATAGAATTACAATGTTAAATAAGCGAGGATTGTTGATTACTCTTGGTTAAAATTGATTCTAGTAATCAATCCAAAGGGTTTGGCTTAGTGGGAGAAGAAAGGACCAAAGTTCTTACCACCTAAAAAATCACAAGGTCAAATATCGTGAAGGCCAAACATATAAACCTTGGGTCCATTGAAGGTTTATGCAGTCGTTAACTTCAAAGCCTCTAGATTAATCAAGATCGTAAGTTGGTTCGGACACCGGTTATCAAAAAATTTGATCTTTGGTAATCTTAGTAAGTAGAGATAGCATTCCAGTAAAAGTCTCCAATTTATGGTTTGAAATCCCTATACAAAGATTGGATGATTTTTGTGTATCACAAAATCATTTCAATCACTCATCCCGTTTGGCCAATACCTCTATACCTTACTAAGAGGTCAGTGATTCAAATTTTTCACCTGCGTGTTGGTGTTGTTCCCCATATATTTCTTGGGTTTCTATCTCCTTCTTTGAGAGTTTCTTTGTATTAATTGTGTATTGTATGTGTGTGTCAATTTCTGACCATGCTGCCTGAGAGGGTAATTTATATCAAAATTGGGCGGTGGGTAATGGGCGTTATAGATCCTGAAGATTTGAAGTAAAAAGGCCATGAAGTTACTCGGTCCAAGAGGCGTAAAGTTACTCACGTCCGTAAGAGGCGTAAAGTTACTCGGTCATGAGGCTTGAAGTTACTCAGGTCCCAAAGAGTTCTGATAAGTTCGGCCGTCAAGCACAAAGTTATCTCGGTCGAGACCAGAGTATTGGTTATCTCGGTCAATTACATACCATGGTTAGCATTGGGAGAGCTGAGGTAAGAGCAGTGAATGGAAGAGCCGAGCTAAAGTTATCTCGATCTAGTCTGCGGCTTAGCATAGCCATGCTTACCTCGGTCATATTGAAGTCTGACCATGGTAAAACCATCTCACTTGGTTTATGCAGTGAGAGGGGTATTGAAGGATAAGCATTATCTTTCAGGAATATGAATCCTAGGAGGACTCTATATAGAGGAGTAAAAGTCCTACTAGGATTGTGCCACACGTAACCTACAAAAGCTCACAAACATCACCTATGGAGGGGTAACACAACTTTGATTCCCAAATACACAGAGCTTTTTGTCTGTTTGTCTATTTTATTGACTTAGACATTGGAGAGGTATCCGGCACACACCCGCCGGCTAGCTCACGTTTGTGTTTTCAAGGAGTAAAGCGACGTCGCGCGAAGAGTGCAATCTTGATCAGCGAGATTCTCTGAGAAGGTCTATTTCTTTCTAGTATAATTGGCGTCTGTGGGAAAATCAGACTAGAACAAAACCTCTTGATTAAGTTTTCCTTACTAATAAAAAGTAATGGCACACAATGAAGATTTGCCACAGCCCGCCATTGATGGACAGACCCCAGAAGGAGATGGGAGGCGCGAAGGGTTGCCTCATGTCCCTCCCATGGCGGACTTGGAGCTAGCGACATAACCCGGGAGGGATGCTAGGGGAGGCGGAATAATAGCCCCGTCACTCTCGTTCACGAGTCCCTATGAGACAAAGGCGGAGGATCAACCCCCAAACTCTAGAGGATCGTGTGAAAGAAACAGGATGAATTAATAAGGAAGATGGCGGCGGATATGAAGGCCATGAAATGCAGATCAAGGGAAAAGGGGTGGCGGCAGAGAGGGGCGTAAAGGCAACCGCCCCTCGCCACTCGAGATCGCACTAGGCATACCACGCCATCACAAGCAGTAGAAACCTCGGGGCAGGCGATACTCAATCCGAACCTTGGACTCGTTGCTTTAGAGTGCGAGAAGCGAGGTGAGAGGTAAATATCTTGAGAAGCACCTATCGGCCCTCGCGCACACGGACATCATCCAAGTAGCGGAGTTGCCAAGATCATCCGACTTCTGATGCATGCTGAAGAAAGGACACGATGGAAGGAGGATAATAGGGCGCGTGACCCTCGTGGGGTATCTGCCCTTCAGCGGTTAGCTCCTTGGGCGCATGGGCGTTGAGGTTGGAATGCCATTACCCACGCCCTCTGAACCAGCGGACAAAGCATTAGCGAGGTGCGGACCTCGCCGTTCGTTCGACAATTAAAACGTGCCCCTACCTTGGGCTTCCTCCACCCAAATTCACCACGCGTCTGAAGGGAAGCAGACCCTACATGCACCTAAGCCACTTCCGCGAGTTATGGCGGTATATCGGCATAACGAGGCTTTGATGTGCATCCTCTTCCCATCAAGCCTTGGCGACCTAGGCTGACTTGGTTGAAAAAACTTCGAGGCGGCATAGCCTCTGGCGCAACTAGCGGCGTTAAGTAACAAGGTTGAGCGAACACCAAACGCCGATGGAGATCGACCGACTTCTCTCCATTGACATAGGCGACAAGGAGACACTTAGATCCTATAATAGTCACTCTTGGGAGACCTTCAGCAGTTAGGGATTGCCCCACCAATCTAGCCATTGCTCAGTACCAAAGAGGCCTTCCAGTCGGGAACAGACTAAGGGACTCAATCACCATGACATCACCCCTCACCATGGAGGCCTTGATTGAAAGAGTGCATCAATTCATCACGGTGGAAGAGGATGGCGCCCGTGTCAAAACAAAATCTGGCACGACCGCAATACCGGAGAAAAAGGCCTCTACAAAGGTCAGCGATGATGGCCGTTTGAGCAAAAAGCGAGGCGGCGGGACAACGGAGAAGACCGATTATAAAAGATGGTTGAGAGTCGCCTTTGCCATTACCACGATATTCAAAAAGCCAATCTATCAGTTCTAAGCGAGATCGCAATGAACCTTTCGTCGGATGGCACGCTAAGCTAGGAGAGGCTCAAAAGGACTATGACGAAAGGTCACGGTGCACCTTCCATAAAGAAAAGGGGCACCACACTGAAAATTGCACGCCATTGAGACAGCACCTGGAGGAGTTGGTGGTAGCAGGTCACCTGGATAAATACATTGAAAGAGGGACGCAACCAGCCCCCCAGGACCACAATAACCCTAACGGGATGCCAATCGACGCCCCACCTCAAGGCGTAATTAATGTGATACATGGAATCTTCGAACCCGAGTGTGTATGCGAGCTCAAAGGATCAATCAAGAAGGCCGAGCACTTAAGGGAGGTACTAAGTGCACAACCTACTATCAAAAAAGGGAAGACAGAGGCCACGAACATCATGTCTTTTTCAGATAAAGACTTGGCGAGGATATATTGTCCCCACAATGATGCCCTGGTTGTCACTCTCCGAATCAAGGATTTTGACGTCAAGCGGATTTTGATTGACCAGGGTAGTTCATATGAGATAATGTATTATGAAACATTTAAACAATTAAAGCTACAAGACAGAGACTTGGCACCCGCCGTGTCTCCCCTGATTGGATTCAATTAAATGCGGAATGGCCGATGCAAAATAATCCTACCGGTCGAGGCGAGCGTGACAAAACAAGTGGAATTCTGGGTGTTGAAAGTCCCCTCCACTTACAACATAATCTTGGGAAGAACATGGCTGCATGCCATGCGATCGATAACGTCATCCTACTATCAAATGTCACGGTTCCCAATGGCCGGGGTAATTAAAGAGGTCTTGAGAGACGGATCATGTCAAGCAATGCTTTGTCCTTTGTAAATGGCGCCGTCTTGCCAAGGATATGTTCATTGATTGGAAGAACACGAGTAATGAACTATTCGCAAATGTCGGCCAAAGCGGTGATCAAAAGCGGTGGAAGACTTGGTAGAGGTAGAATAGATGAAAAGAACCGGGATAAATTCTTTTTACTCGATTACGTCATTGTCCGGCTTGAGAGATTAGAGGTCTTGGAATTTTGACCTCTAACATCGAAGTGTTCGCTGAACACTATCGACATGCGAGCATTGATCGACTTCATCATCACCAACTCAATGTCCATCCATCCGCCAAACCAATCATTCAACGCATACACAGATCGGCACTCCACCACGCCGAAATAGTGGCGGAAGAAGTAGGAAACTTCTTTGGAGGCGAGAACAATCGAGAGGTGCACTACGGATGGATTTCCAACACAGTCGTAGTGCCAAAGAAGAATGGTAAATGGCGTGTTTGCGTCGACTACAAGACAGTTAACAAAGCATGCCCAAAGGACAGCTTCCCCCTACCACGGATAGATCAACTGGTAGACCTAATGGCAGAGCATAACCGACTTAGCTTTCTTGATGCATACAGAGGCTATCATCAAATCGCCATGTACAAACCAGACCAGGAGGTCACGTCCTTTACAACTCCAAGAGGACTGTATTGCTACAAGGTCATGCCCTTTTGGTCTAAAGAACGCAAGGGCAACATTCCAGAGAATGGTCACCAAGATGTTTGAGCCGTTGTTAGGCAGAACAATGGAGGCTTACATCGACGACATGGTGGTCAAGAGCAAGGATAAGAATGACCATCTCAAGGACCTAGGTGAGATGTTTGAGATCCTAAAGAAGCACAAGTTGTGCCTCAATGCGTCTAAATGTGCATTGAATGGGATCTGGCAAATTCACAGGCTTCTGGTGACCAGCAAGGTATAGAAGCAGACCCTCTCGAGATCAAAGCAATTCGGGACCTAGAGGCCAAATTCGAAAAAGAAGTCTGACATCTCAGCATGGCATTTGCACTCAATCGGTTCATAAGCGGTCGTCAGACGGACTCGACCATTTTCCATGCTTTAAAGGCCAAATTTGAGTGGGACGAAGAATGCGACCGTGCTCTGGAAAACTTGAAAGAATACATGTCTTCTCCACCACTGCCTGTCACTCCAATACCTGGAGAAGAACTCTTCTTGTACTGGCGATCTCTCGGCCATAATTAAGCGCGGTGTTGGTCGTCTTGAAAGGAATCAACATCTGCCCATCTTTTATGTCGTGAAGACATTCTTTGAGCCTTGAAACATTCTTTGGATCGAAACAAGATACTTGCCACTAGAAAAACTAGCCTTGGCCTTGATGATGGCCTCGAGGAAGTTGTCACACTACTTTTACGCCCACACCATAGTCGTCCTCACAGCTTTCCCATTAAAAGCTTTGTTTGAGAGGGTGAACTTTTCTGGGCTAATTTTGAAGTGGGCAGTAGAGTTGGGACAATTCGACATCAAGTTCCAACCCAGAACCGCGATAAAGGCTCAAGCCTTGGCGGACTTCGTCAGAATTTACCCGAAGTCATCATATCTACCCGGTCGACTGGTGACACAATAGAACTAGGGATGGAAGTTGACGCCGGAATAGTGCAACCCCTGGTACAGGATACTCAGTCAGACCCCAAGGCAGACCAGAATAAAGAAAACAAGGAAGAAGCAAACCATGCTACACCAAGCCAAGACTCACTAACAAATAAAGACTTGGTACAATCAAATAGCGAGGGGCAAACAGCAAGCATGGACCTTGAAGAAAACACCAGTAACATTTTGGACCCCAAGGCATCATCTGATCCCTCCACTTGTTGGAAGTTATTCGTTGGAGAGATGTGGAAGCTCTTCGTGGATGGAGCGTCCAACCGGCATGGAGCAGGACTCGGCATAGTCCTCATCTCTCTAGACAGCCTAGTAGTGGAGCAAGCAGTCAACCTGGGCTTCCCAGCATCAAACAACGAAGCGGAGTATGAAGCGCTTCTCGCAGGCCTCAAATCAGCATTCTACATAAAGGCCACCAAACTAATGGTTTCTGCTGACTTCGCGGTGGTGGTAAACCAAATTTCAAGCGACTTCTGAAGCAAAGGGCAGCAGGATGGCTAAGTACCAAGAGTTGGTCGGAAGCAATCAAGAAATTTGAAGTAGTCGAGGATAGAACAAATTGGCGAGGAAAGCAATGAGAAGCAGATGAATTAGCGAGCTTTGCTTCAATCGCGAATACTTCCATCCCTTATCCATTCTTGATTGACTACCTACCTAGACCAAGCATTGAAGACCGAAGCGAAGAGGTATGTTGGCGAGTTAGGCCCTTCTTGGATGGACCCCATCATCTTTGTTCTTAAAGATGGCACCTACGAAGAAAAAAGCGATAGCAGAATAAGAGCAAAGTCCTGCGATTTTGGCTCTCCCCATCTTTGGCATTGTACAAGAAATCGTTCTCGGGACCCTACCTAAAGTGTGTTCATCCCAAAGTTGAAGCATTTTTGTTGAAATACACGAATCGTGTCGCGGAAGCCATCAAGGGAAGGTCACTAGCATCTGAGCAATCTCATAAGGATATTAGTGGCCTTACATGCAAGCGAACTTCGAGAAGTATGTGAAGAAATCGAGAAATGTTAGAACCGCACACCAAATACATCAACTTTGCGAAGAGCTTCTACCCTTAACCAGCCCATGGCCCTTCCCAATGTGGGGTCTGGACATAGTAAGACCACTTCCAACAGCACCAGGCAACAGGAAGTTCTTTCTCGCAGCAACCGACTACTTCACAAAGTGGATGGAAGCAGAAGCCTTGGCATCAATCAAGGAAAAAGACGTGAAGAAGTTCGTCTGGCAGAATATCATCACTCTGTTTGGCATACCAAAAGCCCTAATATCAGACAACGGCACTCAGTTCGACGGTAGAATCTTTAGAGGCTTTTGTGAAGAGTATAAGATAGAGTTCTACAATTCTACACCGGCATATCCCCAAGCAAATGGTTAGGCAGAAGCATCAAACAAGGTCGTCTTGGATGGATTGAAAAAGAGGTTAGAACAAGCAAAAGGCAAATGGGCGAAAGAACTCCCTCATGTTTTATGGGCCTACCGTACCACACCTCGACGGTCAACAGGAGAAACTCCATTCTCCTTAGCCTATGGTATGGAAGCAGTTATCCCACTCGAAGTTGGCCTCCCAACAATTCGAAGCGAAAATTTTCATCCAGACTTAAATGGCGAAGCCATAGCATTAGAACTCAACCTTGCAGAAGAAAGAAGAGAAAGAGCACTGGTTCACATTGCCTCATACCAACAAGAGTTATCCAGGAAATACAATAAAATAGTGCATCCAAGGCAATTCAAGATCGGCGATTGGTGTCTGCGCCAAAGTGATAGGAAACACTATGGTACCAGGAGATGGCAAGTTAGGGCCCAATTGGGAAGGACCCTGCAAAGTGGTCGGATTAGCAGGAAAAGGAGCATACCACTTGGAAGATAAGGACGGCAAAGCCATTCCCAGGCCATGGAACACTGCCAATCTCAAATTATTTTATTTTTAACTTCTTTCAAGCATGTGTAATTTTGCTTTTCCTTTCTCAATAAACAAGTAGATTCTTTTCCGTATAAGTTATTTTCTGTAAAAGATAGTTTTAGTGAGTTAGGAACATTGTAAACATGGTTGGCCGGAAAAAACCAACTTAGAGGTTGGCTGGATTAAACCAACACCCCTCCTAAGCCCGGGATAAGGATCCAGGCTGCAGGACGTTTGGTCGGAATAACCAAACACTTTACTCTAGGTTGGCTGGAAAAAACCAACTTAGAGGTTGGCTGGATTAAACCAACACCCCTCCTAAGCCCAGGATAAGGATCCAAGCTACAGGACGTTTGGTTGGAATAACCAAACACTTTACTCTAGGTTGGCTGGGAAAAACCAACTTAGAGGTTGAATGGATTAAACCAACACCCCTCCTATACCTAGGATAAGGATCTAGGCTGCAGGGCGTTTGGTCAGAATAACCAAACACTTTACTCTAGGTTGGCTGGAAAAAATCAACTTAGAGGTTGGCTGGATTAAACCAACACCCCTCCTAAGCCCGGGATAAGGATCCAGGCTGTAGGACGTTTGGTCGGAATAACCAAACACTTTACTCTAGGTTGGCTGGAAAAAACCAACTTAGAGGTTGGCTGGATTAAACCAACACCCCTCCTAAGCCCAGGATAAGGATCCAGGCTGCAGGACGTTTGGTCGGAATAACCAAACACTTTACTCTAGGTTGGCTGGGAAAAACCAACTTAGAGGTTGGCTGGATTAAACCAACACCCCTCCTACGCCTAGGATAAGAATCTAGGCTGCAGGGCATTTGGTCGGAATAACCAAACATTTTTCTAAATTGGCAGGAATAACCAATTTAGATGTTGGCTGGATTAAACCAACTCTTACTACTCTTCAGCCGAAGTAAGGATATCGGGTAAAGAGTGGTTGGCTGGATTAAACCAACACTTACTACTCCTCAGCCGAAGTAAGGATATCGGTTAAAGAGTGGTTGGTTGGATTAAACGAACTCTTACTACTCTTCAGTCGAAGTAAGGGTATCAGCTAAAGAGTGGTTGACTAGCATAAACCAACACTTGGTACTCTTTAGCCGATATAAAGATATCGGCTCAAAGAGTGGTTGGCTGGACTAAACCAACTCTTAGTACTCTTCAGCCAAGGTATGTATCTCGGCTAGAAGAGTGGTTGGCAGGTATGCCTATAGTTGCAAATGTTAAGACCGATATAAAGTATCTCGGCAAACGAGTGTTGTACCTCATCCAAGACTTCAGTTAGAAAGTAAAATACAAGTATGGAGATCAACCGAAATAAGAGTTGGAACAATAAAGCAAACTTCATTGAAAATTCAAAGCAAGTACAAAGGGTGAGGCCTCAGCCCGGTTACAATTTGTTTCCAAAAGCAAGAGAGAGAGCAAGAGGAAGAGAAGGTGAATAGTGTAGGAAATGATTTGAAAAAAGGGTTTTTTACTTTGTGTAGGGCTTTTTGGCGGGATTGTTCAAAAATTGCAATCTGAAGAACGGCGTGGACTATCTTTGGGCCAATAAAGTCTGCCGCGTGTCCATTGGAATGAAGCGATTGATTGCTTTGATTGAAGAGACATTTTGAGACAGTCTGACGGTGTGAATTTAACTCATTTGGAAAAAGTGAAGAGTTTTAGCTCGACTGGAAAGGCTTAAGAATTTAGCTCGGTCATCAAGCTAAAATTGTTAGCTTGGCGATAAGCAGATAATCCTATCACGCTCTGTGAGATGGAATTAAGTGGCAATTAAGAGGGTAATTTATATGAAAATTGGGCGGTTTGGGTAATGGGCGTTATAGACCCGCGATCTGAAGAAATTTGAGTAAAAGGCCATGAAGTTACTCCGGTCCAAGAGAGGCGTAAAGTTACTATGGTCATAGGCGTAAAGTTACTCGGTCCGCTAGAAGCTTGAAGTTACTCAGGTCCCAAAAAGCTTCTACGTAAGTTAGGCGTCAAGCACAAAAGTTATCGATCGGGACGGAGTATTAGTTATCGGTCAAGAACATACCATGGTTAGCATTGGGAGGCCGAGGTAAGGCGATGAATAGAAGAGCCGAGCTAAAGTTATCTCAGTCTAGTCTCCGTCTTAGCATAGCCATGCTTACCTCGGTCATATTGAAGTCTGACCATGGTAAAACTACCTCACTTGGTTTATGTAGTGAGGGGGGTATTGAAGGATAAGCATTATCTTTCAGGAATATGAATCCTAGAAGGACTCTATATGAAGGAGTAAAAGTCCTACTAGGATTGTGCCTACGTAACCTATAAAAGCTCACAAACATCACCTATGGAGGGTAACACAACTTTGATTCGAATACACAAAGCTTTTGTCTATTTGTCTATTTTACTGACTTAGACATTGGAGAGGTATCCGGCACACACCCGTCGGCTAGCTCACGTTTGTGTTTTCAGGGAGTAATACGACGTCGTACGAAGGAGCGCAATCTTGATCAACAGGATTATACGAGAAGGTCTATTTCTTTCCATCAAGCACTCAATAGAGAATCTTGGCAAAATAGATTAAACTGAACAACTTTGTCATAGAAAGAAGAGATTCGGCGATGGTTTGTCTGCAGGGGCACTCCGACGATCAAGTCGATTATCTCTCCTGAGATAGCAAAAGTGCTTAACTCACTATTGAGCATAAAAAGCATCCCTTAGACCTATGGGGTGCTTCTCTTTTATAGTCAACACTTACCTAATCACAATAGAAGCCTAGCTTCAATGGACTCGGGATTCTTGCTAATCTTGGACTCGATGGGATTGGGATAAACTCTCTAAGAGTTTTATCTTTATCAAGCGAAGTCCTCTCCCATTCTAGGATTCTTGTTCCTTATCCGCTTATCTCGGATTCAGGTTTCTTTGCAGATAACCTCGGCCTAGCCGAGATCATCTCGGCCTCATGACCAGGACACGTGGCACCTCGGTTGGCACTTCGGTAACACCTCGGCCACATGTTGTGATTCAAAAATTATGTCCCCACAACTGCCCCCTAGGTTCTATTATCTCGGCATCCTGAGGTAATGGAACCTATATCATTCCTTCATTTAATCATGACCCCAGTTTAACTTCAGCTTGTAAATTTTTCTTAAAATTTCAACAAGTGTTAACTATGACCTCGGTTCAACTTCAACTTGTAATTTTTTCTTAAATTTCAGCAAGTGTTAAACATGATCTCAATTTAACTTCAACTTGTAAATTTTTCTTAAATTTCAACAAGTGTTAAACATGACCTCAGTTTAACTTCAACTTGTAAATTTTTCTTAAATTTCAACAAGTGTTAAACATGCCCTCGGTTTAACTTCAACTTGTAAATTTTTCATAAAATTTCAACGAGTGTTAAACATGACCTCAGTTTAACTTCAACTTGTAAAGTTTTCTTAAAAATTTCAACAAGTGTTAAACATGACCTCAGTTTAACTTCAACTTGTAAATTTTTCTTAAATTTCAACAAGTGTTAAACCGATCTTGGCTTGAAAATTCCAACTCCCAAGCATCATTCTCCAGCCCTCTACACGGCTTCCACCTATTCCTTTGTGGACCTTGTATAAAAAGTCTTTAACTTAGGCTGAGCTTTTCTCTTCTCGGACTTAATCATCTAGGCCGAGATCGTGTCTTCTGGGATTCTCCATGCCCGACCTCCCGCGAAGGCCGGTGAGAATGTCCCTTGGTCCCGCCATACTGAGGGACTGTAGGAACCGTTTTCTACCCCCCTTTCTGGGCAACTTTCTTGGCCACTGGAATCGGCGTATCTTGTAGCGAGAACGGTAGCTGCATGACGTTGTTTTGCATTAGGAAATTGACAACCGTTTGCTAGTCCGCCAATTTGTTCGCCATTTCTTTCATCTTGTCGTCTGTTCGCAGGCATCTATCTTTCCATACCTGGAGGTCGTCCTCGTTATAATATCCGCTCCGATTCGATTTCTTCGGTATGCCGCTCTCCTGGCCGACGTTCTTTCCTCCATGATTCTTATCACGAGTCTCTTCGTTGTAGTTGTCTTCTTCAACGTCAAGGTCAATATGTTTCTCACTCTCAGTAGGGGTGTCGTCCCCAACTTTCTCTTTCTGTCCGTCGTTGGCTATCTATTCTTCTTTCTTTCCCACAGACGGCGCCAAATTGTGTGTGTCAATTTCCGACCACACTGCCAATCAAGCACTCAGCTGGAGAACACTGGCAGAATAAATTAAACCCAAACAACCTGTCATAGAAAGAAGAGATTCCGGCGGTGGTTCGTCCACCCGGGGGCACTCCGACGATCAAGTCAGTTATCTCTCACAGATAGCAAAAGTGCTTAACTCACTATTTAGAGCATAAAAAGCATCCCTTAGACCCATAGGGGTGCCTCTCTTTTATAGCCAATACTTACCTAATCACAATAGAAGCCTAGTTTCAATGGACTTAGGATTGCTGCTAATCTTGGACTGCCAGTAGGATTGGGATAAACTCTCTAAGAGTTTTATCTTTATCTAAACTGAAGTCCTCTCTCATTCTAGAACTCTTATCCTTTATCCGCTTATCCTGGATTCCGGTTTCTTTGCAGATAACCTCGGCCTAGCCGAGATCATCTCGGCGTCATGGCCAGGACACGTGGCACCTCGGCTGGCACTTCGGTGACACCTCGGCCACGTGTTGTCATTCAAAAATTATATCCCCACAGTGTTTAATTATTATTATTATCATCATAATTTAGTAAATTTCATTGTAATATCATATATGAATTGATCAAAATAATAATAATACATTAATTTGCAATCATATAGCAATATTAGCAAGTTGAGGTCTTATAATCTCTATTCTCTCCCCCCTCCCCTTTTTTTTTATAGCAATTTCTCCCATCTCCATACCTCATTTTAGCAGGAGCTTCATGTATTGGGTTGTCCTTCTCTCTCTCTCTCTCTCTCTCTCTCTCTCTTCCGTTTCATTCAATATGGGATGAAATAACCAAATGAAAATTATATATGCAAGTGGTAACTATAAACATAATGAATTATTGTAGTGGTTTATTAAATGTCATTCTCACAACTCCAATGAAAGATTGATCGATTCAATGTTTCATTAACTTATAATATGATAAATATTATCAATTCCTTGAAAGTTGCATAAATATGAAGCAAATGTTGTTAATTTTTAATTATTTACTGCAGGTTGTGAGAGCTTATCAAGATTGGAAAAGCTAGAGACGTTATATCTTGAAGATAACAAGTTCAACAAGAGCATCATTCTATGTTTGAGTTCATTAATATCTCTCAAAAACCTTTCTCTTTATGGCAACAACTTGGGAGATCCCTTTCCTGCCCGAGGCATGTCTATCTTTATGAGAACTCCCAAAGAGAATATATTATCCATTCTTCTTATTCATATCTTCACAAGAATTGTTCAAGTGCAGAATTAACGGTGTTGAAAAACTTGGAGACGTTGGACTTAAGCTTTAATGATCTTAGCTCCCTAACAATGCAAGGTATTACTTAAGAACTTCCTAGATTCAGTTGAATAGAACTATAAATAAATTTTATATTTATATGTATGAGTTCATGTTTAAGCCACTTTATGGATACACAAGTATAAAGGCCTCTTTTGGAACATGCTATTTTACTAATTTTTGGCACAAGTATAGGTTCTGACAATGGATCAAAAGTACATTTCTTTATTTGAAAGAAACTTCTTAAATATTGCTTTACCCATTTAGAATTATTACATCTTGTTTACGCTTCCCCATCTAGTTGTTTTTGTTAGCTTAGGCATTGAGTTGTAGACGTTGGTATATGTTATACAACATATAAGAGTTTTAGTGACTAATTTTTTTAGTTTTTAAAAGTGAAAATTTTGTTGCAAAAGATATGTAAGGCAAAACCCTTTAAGTTGTGTTTTTAATAGAAAATTTCCATTAGGAGTCGGTTTGCAATTTTGGCCTAAATATTCTGCTCAAGCAGCACTACTCATTCTTCT
Source organism: Camellia lanceoleosa (assembly GCA_025200525.1). NCBI lineage: Eukaryota > Viridiplantae > Streptophyta > Magnoliopsida > Ericales > Theaceae > Camellia > Camellia lanceoleosa. Next base: position 106,649,115 of record CM045772.1, on the reverse strand, counting down.
TTAGAGAATCAACTCTTTTACTCTCACAAGAAACAAGCTCTCCCATGAGAGGAGAGCCCCTCAACCCTTGGGCGTATTAAAACCTTGGGCATGCTCAAATTTTTAACTCTCAGCCTCTTTTAGAGCAAATTATTGCGGCAATAATACTTTATAAAAGAAAAACCAACACCTAAAGATAGGAACTTGAGACAATTTCCAACAAGTTCACATAAAGAGAAAGGCCATGAATCAATTAAAGCAAAGGGGATTTGACAAAGGCATTGGACAATGCATGGATTTTAGAGTGTTGTGTCATTCATTGAGCTTCAGAAGAACATTTTAATGTCTACTTTTTTTTTTTTTTTGATCGGCAAAAAAGAAGCTTTATTTATGACGATGAAAGGTACAAGTTGTACGTACAAATACATCAATAAAGGAGTACATAAAGCATCACAATGAGCTAAATCATCCCAACTAAGTTGGCACCAAAAAGCCCATCCTATCATATGCTAACACCCCCAATAGGAAGCAACCAACCAAGGAAAACAACGAAAAACAATAAATCAACAAATCACAGCACACCCCAAACTATACGTCTAAACCTTAGCACACTAGCTCAGCCACCATTCTTGATGCAAAATAGAACCTGTTGTAGGTTTGACACATGAGGTATTTAGTTATGTGTTGTATTGTGTTTAGTTATGATATTTTTTTCTTTTTTTTTTTAGTAATGACTCAAAAAATTGAAGTTCTACCATTTTTCCTATAAGGTGCATATGGTGCACACATTTGAAGGATGTGCACCATAGTGTTTCCCAAAAGTTGAAAATTAAACACTGAAAATTGAAAGTTGAATTCTTGATGTTGAAAAGTTGTTTGATAAATATTTAAACGCTAAAATTGTTTGATATGTAAGAGATTAAATTTGAAATTTATTATTTTCAAATTGTATCTCTCAAATTTTATAGTGTGATGATGGTGGTGGTGATGATGGTAAGGTTATAATGGCATATGTCGATGCTTGTGCATAAGCATTTATAAATTTAGTCATTATTAAATAAGTTTCATATCACTTAAAATTTTCTTAACTTTTATCATAAATTTTAAGACCCACTTAAATTTTTAAGTGATGTTAATTATAGTTATCAAATGGATGTAATTGAATTTCATTCAATACATTCATTTTTAAATATTGAATTATGTTATCAAACAACACTTTAGTATGCATCTTATAATAACAAATTTTTTACTGAGTATTATATAAATCCATGGCATTACAAACAATACGTGTTTCATAAGCTTCTTGTTTTGTAGGTTTGTGCAAATTGAAGAAACTTGAGGCGTTAGATATCAGCCATAACCACTTTGAAGGGATCCTTCCTTCATGCCTAAGCAATTTGACATCTCTTAAGTTTTTTGATATTTCTCTAAACCAATTCACAGGAAACATTTCTCCATCTCTGTTTGGAAGCCTTAACTCCCTAGAGTACATTGGTCTTAGTCATAATCGTTTCGAGGGTTTATTCTCATTCGGCTCATTTGCAAATCATTCAAACCTTGAGGTGGTTGAATTGATAAGTGACTATGACAAATTTGAGGTAGATACTAAATTGACAGATTGGATTCCCTTGCTTCAGTTGAAAATCCTTGTTCTATCAAACTATAATCTGAACAAGCTCTCTGGTGATGTTCTGAAATTTCTCCTTTACCAAAACAAGCTAATGGTCGTTGATCTCTCCCACAATAACATGACAAGTTCTTTCCCAAACTAGCTACTGGTGAACAACACAAGACTAGAATTTTTAGTCCTGTAGAATAACTCTTTTGTTAATCTATTTTTTCTATCGCAATACTGCTATATAAGTACTTACCAAATTGACATCTCTGACAATCACTGAAGTGGGCAAATTCAAGCCAATATTGGGGATATGTTTCCATATATTTCGTACTTAAACTTATCCTGAAATGCTTTTGAAGGTGGTATCCCATCCTCATTTGGTAAGATAAGTCAGTTGATGTATCTGGATTTATCCTCTAATAATTTTTCAAGGGAGGTGCCGAACCAGTTAGTTAGAAATTACAGATCTTTATTAACTTTAAAATTAACAAACAACAATTTTCGTGGTCAAATCTTTTCAGTTGACTTCAACTTGACTCAAATACAAATTTTGCAATTAGTTAGAAATTACAGGACCTCTGACAAATGTGCTCTCCAAATTGCTTGAATTGTATTTCCTTGATATTAGCAACAACTACATGTTTGGCAAGATTCCAAGTTCAATAGATAACATGACATCATTCAATAGATAACTAATCATGCGAAATAATTTATTCAATGGTGAGCTCCCATGTGCACTGGTTCCAAGTGTGTTTATGGACATCTCTTATAACTCATTTTCAGGATCAATAATTCCTTTTTGCTCAAACCGAAACTTGCAATACTTGGAGCATATGCATTTGCAAGGTAACAAGTTCACAGGGTTAATTTCAAGAGCTCTCCTTAACTCGTCACATCTTTTGACTCTTGATATTAGGGACAACATCTTTTTTGGCAGCATTCCTGATTCCATTAGACTACTTTCCAATCTTAGAATTCTTCTGTTCAGAGGGAACCAACTGAGCGGTTCAATTCCAATTCAATTGTGTCAACTACATCAGATAAACTTGATGGACCTTTCCAATAACTATTTCAGTGGTTCTATACCTCCTTGTTTCAATAACATCACCTTTGGCACGATAGGGGCTAGTGACCGACCCACCATGCAAAGATCTATATATTCCTTTGGTTATTATGCAACTTACCAATGTCTGAGGTATATTTGAGACAAATTATATACCCTGTTATGAAGTTATGTATGATGAAGTAGACAAAGTTGAGTTTGTCACAAAAAGTAGGAGTAACTCTTACAAGGGAAACATCCTTAATTTCATGTCTGGATTGGATCTATCACATAACAAACTAATAGGTGAAATACCTTTTGAACTAGGAAAGCTAAGTAGTATTCGTGCACCGAACTTGTCTCACAATCTCTTGACTGGACCCATCCCAAAGACCTTCTCAAACCTTGCCCAAATAGAGAGTTTGGAGCTTTCTTACAACAGTTTGAGCGGAAACATCTCAACGAAACTAATCAATCTAAATTTTTTTGGAAGTGTTCACTGTGGCTCACAACAATTTATCAGGTAAAATATTAGATAGGAATGCACAATTCAGGACTTTTGAAGCGAGTAGTTATGAGGGAAATCCATTTCTTTGTGGATCTCCATTGGAGAAAAATTGTACAGCCATTGTTGACTCACCACACTTGCCACAATAGTATCCTTAGGTGAAACCGAGGGGAAATGGTATGATATCGATCTAGTGGCATTTTTTGCAAGTTTTGTCAGAATATACATCACTTTCTTGTTTGGATTTGCTACTATTCTTTACATCAACCCGTATTGGAGACAAAGATGGTTCTATCTAACTGAGGAGGGTATGTATTCTAGTTACTATTATGTTTCTGATTCTCTTTGCAAGATATTACACCTTCTGTATTGGTAGCTATGGTTTGTCTCCATGGACAAGTATAGCAAATGTTGTTTTCTGATTTATTTTACAAGCTATTAGGCCTTTTGTATTATATTAGCTATGGTTTGTTTCCATGGACAAGTATGGCAAATGTTGTAATAGTGCTAGCTTTGTGTTGCTTATGAATGAATAAATGGAAACATAGTAAGCATTATTGGTTACTTGTTTTCATTTCATTTCATGCTGCTTGGAAATATTGCTATGAAAACATATATAGGGTCCTAGAAAACATATATATATATATATATATAATTTGGAAGCAAAGTTTGTAAGGTTTTTGGTAAGTATAGCATTTTGCTTTATACATTGAAATAATTTGGATTTGTGAAAAAGTTCATTGGATATCAAAAAATTGAAAAGATACAATACCTATATAAGAAATCTATTTCAATTCTTTGATTGACAATTACTTTGGCATGTGTGACTAGCTAGCTACTTTTGGATTTAAAATAGAGAAACTAATGTTTAGGACATGAGAAAGTTTGAAATTGCAAATTAGAAATGTTTTTCTTTTAAGATTATGTCATGTTTGGCAAAAATTACCATACACTCATTATTCATAAGGTGTGTTTAGTTTATGGGTTTTGGTAGGAATTTGAAAAGGAAAAAGGGAAAAAATGTGTGAAATGTAACTATACTTCACCCACATTTTTCTTTTCTCTTTTCAAATTCCTACCTAAATCCATATACCAAACACAGCCTAAATAGACCAATCACTTACTGTTTATGTTATTAGTCACTACTAAAAAATAGGGCTTTTGAGTCGGAAAGTGCGTCATAAATAACACATTCTTAAAGCATAAAAACGTTTTTTTGACGGCGTTTAACAACAACTCAAGAGTCGAAAATGGTGGGTCATAAATGTCTTTTTGAGTCGGCAATATGCGGCAAAAAGATTTATTTTTGAGGCGGCTTGCCGACTCAAAAAGTGGTTCAATGTTTTAGAAATTTAACCCATAATTTTCTTATTGAGGCGCCTCCCAAGTTTGAACCCACTCCATTTGGAAGCTTTGACGGACCCAAACTCACGCACTAAATCCACTTCACCACTCTACCTCTTTCAGATATTAATTGAGATATTTATTATTTATAGTATATACACTCAATATTAATATAAAAGTATATCTATAAATATATATACATATAATTATAATTTCATTATTATGATATTGAACAAATTATCTTGATATACAAATAAATAAAAGCGAATGTGCTTAATTACATGTATCGCACAAATTAAAATTTTTTTTATTTTTTTTTTTTATCGATCTGATTGATGTCTTAATATTAATTTATATTTAATTTTTTATTTAACATTAAATTATTTATCATCAAAATATTCATATTTAATTTAAATTTTTTATGCCTATATACACTATTTATGAATAATTAAAAATAATAATATTAAAGAAATACTAATACTCTACATAATTAATTTATGTATTTTCTTCTTAATCCAATCACAACATATTTATATTTAATCTTTTAAATAAATTTGGTATAATTCTATTTCTTCATATTTTTATTATCCAAATAAAAATAAAATAAAATAATTAGAATCACTTTTAGTTTTATATTACTAATTCTCTTTTAATTTAACTATTATTTTTAATATCGAAATGAGTATTAAATATAATATATTTATTAAATATAATCAAGTAAATATATATATCTTGGTTATAAAATATTTTTTTTTTACTGACATCATTCTTTGACACAAAAAGATATAATTTTTTGCGTCGGCACAAATTTGCCGACTCAAAAGGTATATACCGACGCAAAAAGTCTATCTTTTGAGTCGGTAAATTCAACCGACTCAAATAATGCTATCAAATATTAATTTTTTGTGTCGGCCAATGGTGCCGACTCTAAAGGTTTGGTATTTGCGTCGGTAACTCTGTGCCGTCTCAAAAAGACTACCTTTTGCGACGGTAAAATTTGCCGACTCAAAAAAATCGACTCAAAAGGCCTTGTTTTTAGTAGTGAGTCAGGTGTTACAAATTCTAAATTAAATTTGACTAAACTCGTACCTAACTAATTAAATAACAAATGTTACCCTTCTACTATCTTCTTATATAACATTTGATATACCCTCTTATGTACCTCAATCACAACCATTAATGTAATGGATTCCACGTGAGTTGTATTAATATCCAATGATTATGATTGTATTATATGAAATAGTATACGGAATGTAGTATAAAAAGATGATAAATGTAATATTATTGATTATACAATTTTTTGTATCCCATTGCACACATCTAGGACTTTCATGACCTGTTGATTAATAATGACTCTAAAAATGTGGTCTTGGAGGAAATTCCAAGTAATGGGATCATCGTCCAAATTAATGCCATTTTTATTTTGATTTACTTGTGCTAATCTTTTGCATAGAAGAAGTAAATTTCCTATGCTTTTATGGTGGAAATTGAGTCATATATATATATATATATATATCACCACAAAAACAAATAATACAAGGTATTATATTGTGTGGAGAAAAACTTATCACAACTTGTAATGGAGTCAAATTGATCTAACTTGAAGGCTAGATCACCTAAAAAATACTCAAAAGAATAATATTGGCTGATAAGTAGTCAGAGGACTCTTTTATACCTAAGTCAACAATGAAAATAAGTATCAAAAGGTAAGAGCTTGAGTATTCGTTGTTGTGTACCTTTTGGGTTTAGGTGTCTTGCTTATATGGGCTCCATTTCCAACCGTTGGAGCCGGTTGAGTGATCCCTATAACTCCCCCATTTTGTTCCACTTTTTGGGGAATTGTGTCTCACATTTGCAAATTTTTATGAGTAGATAAATCCATGTTGGATAGAATAAGCGTGGACTTGGGTTAACGCCCCTTGGACTGTTGGTCCGAGATTAAATCTAGCTCGGTGACGAGCTATCTCTAGCTCAACTTCTTAACCCAACCTTCTAGTCTGACTCTCCTTTCTAACCCTGATCAGCCCCAATAAACAACATGTGACTTCTAGCTTGGATTCTGCCTCCCACATATACCATCTTATATAATCATTACGGTACGTAGCAAGATTGATTGTCAAATTAATTTGTTACATTTACAATTTTTGTTGTTATCAATTAACCTATGTGTGGATAATAATGTAAGTGAACTATACCGTAATTGCAGTATGACAAGTCTCTGTTTCACTTTTCCCAAAATTTTACTTTCAATAGAAACAAAATTGTGGTAATTAGTGAAAGAATAATCGTACTATATATGAATTTTTGTGCAAGTATACAAAGACTTAACACGATACACAAAAGAGACTTGTACCTCATGAAAATGACAAAAAATTATAATGTGAATCTGTTGACCTTTTCTTGTAAGTATACAAAGACTTAACACGATACACAAAAGAGACTTCAACCTCATGAAAATGACAAAAAATTATAACGTGAATAAAATAAGCAAAGGTGGATATGGTTTCTCAGAAAGCTCAGAAAGAACCTGTGAGGTCCCTCAAAGGTATTTTCTGGCTGTATTTTGATGATCTGAACCGTTCATATTGTAAGGTTTATCGAGTATATTATCCATATAAAAAATCAAATTAATCAAACATCTATAATCCCATGATCAAGTCTTAATTGTTTTTAAAAAAAAAATTATTAAAATCATGTTAACCGTTTATTTTTGATAAACAATTGTGCTCTTATTTTAAGGCTACAAATGTTCAATTTACTTGATTTTTTTTTTTTTTGTAATTTATTATGAAAAAAATACCATATGCACCTTTTTATAGTGCACTTAATAATATTTTCTTTGATTATGTGATTTATTCTATATAAGTAAAATAACTTGAGACGAGATAGTAGAAATCCAATTTCAATTACAGATTTTTATTTGATAAAAAAAATAAAAAGGTGGATACCATATCAAAAACTAATTCTAATCATTAGATTTGGATAATAGAAAAAAAATTAGCCGTCATTTAGTAATGGTTAATACTGAATACAAGGTGATTTTTGCAACAAAAAAAAAAAGTAATTTTACTGTGACTTTTAACAGTTTTCTCTTTCATAGTTGGACGTTGAACCCATTTATGACGGGAGTTGGAACCCATTTATGATGGAAGTTGCAGGTGTATTAGGCACAGCTTTACCCTACGTTATTCGTAGTGTCATTGCTGAAAATACTTAATTTAAATAGGATAGATGGTGCAAATTAGCATTACTATATGAATTATGTTTCAACCATAGCATTAAAGTCTCCAAAGAGCCGCAACATACCTATTGCATCCCCCACCAACTTAAACATGCCGACCAGACTTTCAAAGAAAAATCATATTAAAATTTCTCCAATTCACTATTATCTCCCCCATAAGAATTGTCTTTGAAATTTCTCCAACTCTTTCGCAACGTCCACAGGGATCTTGAATGGCAACAGATAATAAATGGGCAAATTAGCTAGGTATTTTTGCTTCCACAAGGCCAATTTCTTCTTAAATTTCTCAATTATAGGCTTCCAAGTGCTAATGCAACCCGGGTTAGCTTTGAACTTTTAAGCTAGTCAGTTGTTGTAATGACTTTTTCTGAATTTGAAATAAAGATAAGTTTACACGACTATTTTACAATCATAGGATGATGTAATGGTGGCGATACTCCCAAATCAACATTTTTTTATGATATAAACTTCACCACTAAAATCAAAGTAAGGTTTCTAGCATACACACCTGCATAAGCATTATAGAAAGTAAACCATAAGGAGAAAATGATAAAATGAAAAGGTGAGTAAGATAACATAATGAAGAAGAGCCCGTCACAAGGATAGATGGGCCAAGTCAAAAGATCTTGAAACAGCCTTGCATCAAGACTCCACCTTTTTCTGCCTCAGATCTTCTTGTAATGTTGGACTGAAAATGGTAGCTTTTTTCCTTCTTTTCCCCAGAAGAAAAAATTTCCTCCTGTCCAAACCCCAATAGCTAACCCAGCAGCATAGGCTGCTCCAAGAGCTGTTGTCTCTATGTCAGCTAGTCTTACCACTGGGTTACCCAACAAGTCTACCTGCAAAACACAAGTTCAAAATGAAACTGTGACATATATGACTGCGATAGAGAAAACTAATTAGCAGCCAATTGTGGGGATATATTTTCTAAGCACCAACACGTGGCCAAGGTGACGCCGACGTGTCAGCCGAGGTGCCACGTGTCCTGGTCATGATGCCGAGGTTATATCGGCTAGGCCGAGGTTATCTGCGAGGATACCGGAATCCGAAATAAGCGGATATGGGACAAGAGTCCTAGATTGGGAGAAGACTTCAGTTTGGGTAAAGATAAGACTCTTAAAGAGTTTATCCTAATCCCACTGGGAGTCCTAGATTAGCAGCAATCCTAAGTCTATTAGGGCTAGGCTCCTATTGGGACTATGATTGTATTGGCTATAAAAGAGAAGCACCCCCATGGGTCTAAGGTATGCTTTTATGCTCAAACTTATGAGTTTAGCTATTGATTATCTATGAGAGATATACTGACTTGATCGTCGGAGTGCCCCCTGGTGGACGAACTATCGCCGAAATTTTCTCTTTCTGTTGCAGGTTGGCTAGGTGTCATATATTCTGCCAGTTCTCTCCAGCTGATCACTGAGTTGGCAGTGTGGTCAGAAAATCACTCACACAATTCGAAAGAAAGGAGAATAGATGGCCATCACCGTACAAGATCAACGTGTTGAAAACGACGAGTTTAGCGAAGATGGAGAGTCTGTCGACATAAACGGAATGAAGACCCTTCCAGAAGGGATCACGAAGAGCGGGGCATGGCGCTCCCAAGGAGATGACATTCAAGTATAGAAGAGCTCGGCCTAAGTGGCGGATCACGGATTTCAAGCCCGGACCCCAGATCTGAAGACAAGATCTCGGCCTAAATAAGCGGTCGAGAAGAAGAGCTTAACTGAGTGAGCAAATCCAAGATTTGAAGACATGATTTCGGCCTAGATGAATAGGTCGAAGAGAAAAGCTCAACTCGGTGGCGGATCCAAGATTCCAGAAGACAAGATCTCGGCACTTAAGTCCAAGAAGAAAAACGGCTCGCCGATGCGAGGCCGAGGTAATGATGAATAACTTAGACTCATTATATGGCAGAGTCGAATCTTGCATATAATGGAGTTGAACTAAGTTGGAGTAACATAGGCTTGCCATGTTGGCAGAATCAAACTCAGGTTGAAACCAAGTAATATCAACAGAGAAATCAAGGCTAACAACCTCGGCTTGAAACCAACTTCAACGAACAAGATCACATGCACAAGCTTAATGTGAACATAAGTCCACATTAGGGGGCAGAGAGTTATAAATGATGTTTAACACTTGTTGAAATTTGTAGCAATTTACAAGTTGAAGTTAAACCGATGTTATGTTTAACACTTGTTAAAATTTGTAGCAATTTACAAGTTGAAGTTAAACCGAGATGATATTTAACACTTGTTGAAATTTGTAGCAATTTACAAGTTGAAGTTAAACCGAGATGATGTTTAACACTTGTTGAAATTTGTAGCAATTTACAAGTTGAAGTTAAAACGAGATGATGTTTAACACTTGTTGAAATTTGTAGCAATTTACAAGTTGAAGTTAAAACGAGATGATGTTTAACACTTGTTGAAATTTGTAACAATTTACAAGTTGAAGTTAAACCGATGTTATATTTAACACTTGTTGAAATTTGTAGCAATTTACAAGTTGAAGTTAAACCGTTGTTATGTTTAACACTTGCTGAAATTTGTAGCAATTTACAAGTTGAAATTAAACCGAGATGATGTTTAACACTTGTTGAAATTTGTAGCAATTTACAAGTTGAAGTTAAATCGAGATTATTGTTTAAACTTGTTGAAATTTGTAGCAATTTACAAGTTGAAGTTAAACCGAGATCATTATTTAACACTTGTTGAAATTTGTAGCAATTTACAAGTTGAAGTTAAACCGAGATGATGTTTAACACTTGTTGAAATTTGTAGCAATTTACAAGTCAAAGTTAAACTGTGATCATTGTTTAACACTTGTTGAAATTTGTAGCAATTTACAAGTCGAAGTTAAACCGAGATCATTGTTTAACAATTGTTAAAATTTGTAGCAATTTACAAGTTGAAGTTAAACCGAGATCATTATTTAACACTTGTTGAAATTTCTGGACAAGTTACAAGTTAAAGTTAAACCGAGATCATTGTTTAACACTTGTTGAAACTTGAGAAAAGTTTACAAGTTAAAGTTAAACCGAGATTATGTATGACAGCTCATACGCGTGAACGGGCTCTTGGAATTCCTGTTCTTTAAAGAGACATGTCGGCCTTAACAATGATCTCGGCTGCGATGCTTTAAGCCGACGTACTGGAAAGTACCAATATAGGTTTCATCACCTCAGAATGCCGAGGTAATAAAATATTTATCTAATTTTTTATGATTAAATAATATTGTAGATTTCTCCAATTTAAATTGTCCCAATAAATTAGTTTTCTGAGCAGGTTTAAGCTGGATAAATGGGCTGTAATTGGTGACCAACCCAAAGGACCAATTACAATAATGAGGCCCATTTAATGTTCAACAGGAACAATTTAAATTGGCCCAGACGTATGGCACAACAGATCATTAGATATAGGCCCATAAATAAGCGACGCGGCCCATTAAACATAGGCCCAGTAAATTGTTCTATGAAAGAAGTGGACACTAGAGAGAATGCCCAAATTTTATTGCTCATAAAATATTTCCAACATAATAATTTACAATTTTTTTTTTATGATCCAAACATCCACAATCAGAACGAACAGGGACATCTGCGGCAGAATCTGTATATGCACAGCACTCCGTCGTCTGCATAACTGGAGGCATCGCTTGGGTTTCTATTTCGGAAACCGCTTTCAGACCGGTGAATAGAGCATCTTCTTGCCACTGTAAGGCGTTGATGAGCTGGATTAAATTTACGGCATTGTTTTCGCCAACGACCAACAAGGACAAGTGCAGCAGTAATATATCCGGCTCGTATTTTAAAATCAACCGCCTAAATTGGCCTAGATCTCTGCGATCCATTTCCAAAATAATTCAAACTCCCCTATTATTTTGGCTTATATAATAAAATCCCGCCTGTGCTTGCCTTTTTAGATTTTTAATCCTGTCCGCAGGTCTGGGAGCGACGCTTTCCTTTTCCAACTTTTAATCTTGGCCGCAGATCTGGGCGAGGAGCAGAGCCCCTAGACGACAACACGCCGCGAATTGCGGAAGGGAGCACAATCGGGGGACGACATGTGGCGCGGGGGGAGCGTCCCAGGTAATATTAGTGGGATGCTCCTGGGCACCTATATAACTCACTCCCTAACTCTCTTCCACCAGTATAGTTTTTGGGAGAGTGACTTGCGTCATCCGAGAGAGTTAGTGACGTCATAGAGAGTGAGTTATGGCATCAATGCAACGTCGTTTTAGAGTCCAAAATAAGAACATCTTCCTCACATATGCCCAATGTTCCATACCTAAAGAGAGATTATTAGAGAAAATTAGGGAGTTGTTCACAACCAGGCCACCAAATTATGTGAGGGTTGCACATGAATTACATAAGGATGGGCAACCGCATCTACATGCTCTTGTCCAATTTCTATACCGTTTTTCAGATGCAGAATGAACGGTTCTTCGACGTTACTCACGATCGAACTAATCGCCATTTCCATCCCAATGTTCAAGGGGCTTTCAACCATCAGAATGTGCCGAAACATATTACGCCTATAAAATAAAATCGATGTGATGCATTTAATGGTGGGGTTCCATCATCGTTTATGGCGACTAATTTCCGTTTTTCGCAACAGCGTACATACATCACCAGAACTAAACCAAATTTAAGACGCCGTTGGACAACCTCGGCGAATCCGTGTTTCCGGTCGAAGATATTTTAAACTACGGAAACAAAGTTATTACAAAAAAAAAAAAAAAAAACGATTTGTGTCTAAATCGTTGTGTGATTCCATCTGGAGGATTGATGATTTTGTCCCGTATGATGAGCCTCATTTTTTTCATTTCGATTTGCCGGAGGTTGGCACTGAAAGGGATGAACGACTATCCCGAAAATTGAAATTGTTATCGCTCTATATCCAAGGCGTAGTGTTACGTCAAACTGGTGGTCTCTCGGTTGTCGCCGACACTTTGGCCTCGAAAGCGACATGCGTGGTGCCCCTACTCAGACTGCAGAACAAACTGTGGCCATTGATCCATCTGGTATACTTGACAATGGCCAATGTGAATTTGTCGTTGTGTTGGACCGGTTTCTAATGTCGCAGATACCTAAGTTTGAAGATGTATTTACGTTCCATTGGTGACCCAATAACCGGATGTATGGTAAGGGCACGAAATAGACTGTTTTGTTGTATTCGGCGTGTCCCCATTTTAATGCCGCCAATCGAATGAATATCCAAATTGTTAAGCCAAGGCGTTAACACATTTATCAACATCGGAAGAATGTTGTATCTCAATTTGAGATAGTTTAGGCCAATTGAACGAAAGCGGCATAATAATATTGTAAAAAACGCAATTATTTGTTATTTTGTGTGGGAATGTTGCACGAAATCGATTGTAAGCGCGCATTTGAATTGTAGGTTGAAATATTGTTACTAGTAAAATAATTTCTTATTAGCACAATCATTTGTTACAAATTATTTTACAGTTGTCTCCGTTGTACATTTCCTTTCTGGGCTGATGTGGATCCTTCCAATGCGGCTTTTACAGCTTCTCCTATTAATTTAGCCGCATCGTCTGTAGTGAGTTTTGATGATTCTGAATTATTAGATTCGGCCTCGCTTACTGATGGGCCTATGTCAACTGGGCCGCTAGGCTGATTATTTGGCCCAGTATTGATTATTGATGGGCCGTGGGTCGGCAAAATTATGTCGCGCCGACTAAATGATTCAGGCCCATCCCGAATTGAACTTGCTAACATTCGTGCCGCCATTATTCTTTGGGCCGATGAACCGTATTGGCCTATCGGTCCTGACAATGTCTTTGTGGATCGAAAATGTGATTCGGAATTGGAACGTGTTAGTCTTGCCTTCGTCACTTTCCGCTCCACGTGCCAAATATCCACGTGGCTGTTACTGAATACCTTGGACAAAACAGTTATTAATGGCGGCCGATAAGTAATTTCATCTGGGAACGATGATGTTTGGAAAGCCAATGTGGCTTTCATTTTGCAATATTTCACATCATCGTTGATGTTTGTTTGTGGCAATTTGTACGACGCTGTCCATGGGCATCCTTTTTTATCTGCGGCAGCATAGGCGTTTCCAAAATATGTGATGTCTAATGGGCATGTAACTGGAAACGTAAAGCGGGCCTATAATTGATCATCTGCTCGTAACCGGGTGTCTCGTATTTCGACTTCGACGCGACCAGTAGAATTAAATAGACACTGTGGCTTGTAGCTTAACTTGCATTTGTCAATTATCATAGACTTGAATGTGAGTTTCTGCCACACCGCATCGCCTATCTTTGGATTTGTTATTGGTATGTTGGATACTGGTAAGTTTGATGTCGCGTCTATGATTTGGGTTTCCAAGTCGCCCTCATCATTTTCATGGAGAGTATCTGTAAGATCGGCTTGTTGTATTTCTTCAGACATTATGATAGTGCAGCGATCTTTTAGAATTGTCAGACACACAATTCTCATATGGGGCATCAATGGCTAATGCATGTTCTTATATATCCCATTTCACAAAGTTGGGAGAATAATTAATTTAAAACGACGTCTCTAAAACGACGTCGCATTGATGCCATAACTAACTCTCTATGACGTCACTAACTCTCTCGGATGACGCAAGTCACTCTCCCAAAAACTATACTGGTGGAAGAGAGTTAGGGAGTGAGTTATATAGGTGCCCGTGAGCGTCCACTAATATTACAGGACGCCCGCCAGCCACGGTCGTGCCCCCCGATTGGTGCCCTTCCGCACTCGCGGCGTGTTGTCGCCTAGGGGCTCGCTCGCCCGAATCTGCCAAGATTAAAAGTTGGAAAAGGCAAGCGCAAGCGGGAAATTTAAATTTAAAGGGAAACGCAGGCGAAAAGGTGAAACAGTTAACATACGTATGGCCCACGATTTGGTGTTTCTGCATCATTTGTGATATGTTATTATTCTTGGCCATACGTTATACAGTAACAGTTATTTATATATTTTTACCTGTTCATGTTAACCCATGTCACGGTCAACATATTACGCCTATAAAATAAAATCGATGTGAGGCATTTAATGGTGGGGTTCCATCATCGATTATGGCGACTACTTTCCGTTTTTCGCAACAGCGTCCATACACCGCCAGAACTAAACTAAATTTTAGTCGCTGTTGGACAACCTCGAGCAGATCTGGTGTTTCCGGTCAAAGATATTTTAAACTACGGAAACAAAGTTATTACAAAAAAAAAAAAAAACGATTTGTGTCTAAATCGTTGTGTGATTCCATCTGGAGGATTGATGATTTTGTCCCGTATGATGAGCCTCATTTTTTTCATTTCAATTTGCCGGAGGTTGGCACTGAAAGGGATAAACGACTATCCCGAGAATTAAAACAAGATGATGTTTAACACTTGTTGAAATTTGTAGCAATTTACAAGTTGAAGTTAAAACGAGATGATGTTTAACACTTGTTGAAATTTGTAACAATTTACAAGTTGAAGTTAAACCGATGTTATATTTAACACTCGTTGAAATTTGTAGCAATTTACAAGTTGAAGTTAAACTGAGATGATGTTTAACACTTGTTGAAATTTGTAGCAATTTACAAGTTGAAGTTAAACCGATGTTATGTTTAACACTTGTTGAGATTTGTAGCAATTTACAAGTTGAAGTTAAACCGAGATGATGTTTAACACTTGTTGAAATTTGTAACAATTTACAAGTTGAAGTTAAACCGAGATGATATTTAATACTTGTTGAAATTTGTAACAATTTACAAGTTGAAGTTAAACCGAGATTATTATAGCAATTTACAAGTTGAAGTTAAACCGAGATGATGTTTAACACTTGTTGAAATTTGTAACAATTTACAAGTTGAAGTTAAACCGATGTTATATTTAACACTCGTTGAAATTTGTAGCAATTTACAAGTTGAAGTTAAACTGAGATGATGTTTAACACTTGTTGAAATTTGTAGCAATTTACAAGTCAAAGTTAAGCCGTGATCATTGTTTAACACTTGTTGAAATTTGTAGCAATTTACAAGTCGAAGTTAAACCGAGATCATTGTTTAACACTTGTTGAAATTTGTAGCAATTTACAAGTTGAAGTTAAACCGAGATCATTATTTAACACTTGTTGAAATTTCTGGACAAGTTACAAGTTAAAGTTAAACTGAGATCATTGTTTAACACTTATTGAAACTTGAGAAAAGTTTACAAGTTAAAGTTAAACCGAGATTATGTATGACAGCTCATACGTGTGAACGAGCTCTTGGAATTCCTGTTCTTTAAAGAGACATGTCGGCCTTAACGATGATCTCGGCTGCGATACTTTAAGCCGACGTACTGGAAAGTACCGATATAGGTTCCATCACCTCAGAATGCCGAGGTAATAGAACCTAAGGGGCAGTTGTGCAGATATATTTTCTGAGCACCAACACGTGGCCAAGGTGACGCCGACGTGTCAGCCGAGGTGCCACGTGTCATGGTCATGATGTCGAGGTTATCTCAGCTAGGCCAAGGTTATCTGCGAGGATATCGGAATCCGAGATAAGCGGATATGGGAAAAGAGTCCTAAATTGGGAAAAGATTTCAGTTTGGATAAAGATAAGACTCTTAGAGAGTTTATCCTAATCTCACTGGGAGTCCCAGATTAGCAGCAATCCTAAGTCCATTAGGGCTAGGCTCCTATTGGGACTATGATTGTATTGGCTATAAAAGAGAGGCACCCCAATGAATCTAAGGTATATACTTTTATGCTCAAGCTTATGAGTTTAGCTATTGATTATCTATGAGAGATATACTAACTTGATCGTCGGAGTGCCCCCGAGTGGACGAACTATCGCCGAAATCTTCTCTTTCTGTTGCAGGTTAGCCAGGTGTCATCTATTCTGCCAGTTCTCTCCAGCTGATCACTGAGTTGGCAGTGTGGTTAAAAAATCACTCACACACCAATTATCAAAATATGAACCGATGAGGAAATATGCCACAAAAACAAAACTTGAAAGACAATAGAGTAGACTTATAATTTAACTCCCCAAGGAAGATCATGCGTGAATAACACAATATCACAACAAAAATGTTTGAACAAATATTTGCTAAGACTATGAAAGGAAAAATATGATTACTGTGGAAATGTTTGTAATTATCCAATTATATCGGAAAACTAAAATCAAATTGATTAGGCTCATTTTCAATGCAAAATCAATACAATCCAGATCTAGATAACTTTCCAACATAAATAACTTCAAACACACATCAATAAAAAAAAGTTGTTCTCATGCTAAGCTGACCTAGTTTTAGATTCAATTAAACAGCAATGAAATTCAGCTTATAGCAGAAAATGTGAGGAAACAAATGAACTGAATTTGCATCAAAAGGTTGTTTAACAGTAGCACCACCATCCCCCCTAAGCAAGAATTCCCCCTTCTCATTTTTGACCTCACCCTTCTCCCCTGCATCCTTGTGCATCGAATCCAACAAATTTTTCACCTGGAAACACATACTCTCGCGCACAGCTCGAGCAATATGAAACCTGTTCATAAACCTCGTAATCCCAATACAAACTCCACGAGCATCATCACGCCACCATGGAGTAAATAATCCATCAAATGCCAGCAGAAAATAAACTCCACCAGTGGAGTCAACCTGCATAGCCAAGTCCTCAATCTCACTAACAGTTCTAATTAACCCAAGACCGCCTCTCGAGCCATTGAGCAGCCTAATGGCAATTGAGCCCACAATAGCATAGTTTGGGGTGTTTGGGAACTTGGTGCTGGAAATTTGATTATTATTGCATTAATATTATGTTAGTGATGTATATAATATGTTAGTGGCTGTTAGTGGACATATAGTGGCAAGATATAATGCAGCACCATCTTCTCCACTACCCCAATGGCCAACCCACTAGAGAGTGGAATGGGTTTGGTGACACCAATCACCTCCTCCTCAATTGTGTATAAATTGAGGTGAGGAGGAGGTAGATATATCAAGAAACAACAACAACACATCGGTGAGAGATTGTGAGAGTTTGAGAGTTCTATAGAGAGTAAAGGTGAGGTGTGAGTGTAATCTCCTCCGGAAAAATTCTATAGTGATAGCTCTCGTGGACGAGGCAATTGCTTAGAACCACGTAAATATTGTTGTGTTCTTGTTCCACATATTTTTTTTCTCGACGGTATCGAGCAACAAAAACACAAGACCCTAAAACCGCTATAGCTATGTCGAAAGTCACGTCCAAAACCACTTCAACCCCGCCGCCATTCCGGTGAAACGGCCAACAAGGTCGCAAATTACCAAAGAAGTTTGATGATAAGCCACTGTCCGTGTGATTTTTGCAATAAGCCTCGCCATACACGCTAAACGTGTTGGAAGATCCATGGCAAACTTACTAACCGGAAAAGCAAAGAACAAGGAGAGAAGAATCGTGGCTTTCTTATCGCTAATGAAGCCGATTCGGGTCCTTCAACAAAGAGCGATTGATCAACTCTTAAAGGCGATAAAATCCAACTCCTCATCCATCCAGACTCCTAGTGATTTTTGGCACAAACAGTAGAAATCCTAAAGCCTTCTCTTGTCTAAACTTCTCTCCGTGGATCATAGATTCCGTGCCTCCGATCACATGACTAGTTTTTCCCATTTATTTAGTACCTATTTCCCTTGTTCGTCATGACAAAATCGTAATAGCCGATGGTAGTTTTCACCTATTGCGAGAAAAGGATTTATTAAACTAATCGAGAAAATTAATCTCAATCTTTTCTTCACGCCCCAACTTAGCCTCAGTAACCTTTTGTCCTGTCAAGAACTATCTAAGGATTCTAATTGTCGTGTTACATTTTTGAATCCCATTGTGAATTTCAAGACGAGAACTCGGGGATGATGATTGGGCGCTAGGATGCTTGAAGGTCTTTACTACTTTGATGAAGTACGTTAGTAATAAAAAACCTCAGAGCTTTAATAGTACTAGTTCAATCTCTGTTCGAGAAAAAATAATGCTATGGCACTATAGGCTAGGACATCCTAGTTTTCTTTATCTGAAACATTTATTTCCAGAATTATTTAAAGGGATTGATTGTTCTTCTTTTCATTGTGAAAGTTGCATTTTTGCAAAATCTCATCGCTCTACTTATTTGCCAAAACCTTACCAGGCTTCCAAACCTTTTTATTTGATTCATAGTGATGTTTGGGGCCCTTCTAAAATCACTACCCTTTCTGGTAAAAGATGGTTTGTTACTTTTATTGATGACCATACCCGCTTATGTTGGATTTATTTGATGAATAAAAAATCTGACGTGAAAAATTTATTCACAAATTTTTACAATATGATTGAAAACCAATTTCAAACCAAAATTGGTATTTTACATTCTGATAATGGAACAGAATATTTCAATGAGCAGTTGGGTGAGTTTTTGGAAAAAAAGGAAATTTTTCATCAATCTACATGTCGGGATACCCCTCAACAAAATGGCATTGCAGAACGAAAAAATAAACATTTACTTGAAGTAGCACGTGCTATAATGTTTTACATGCATGTTCCTAAATATTTATGGGGTGAAGCAATTTTAACAGCCTCTTATTTGATAAACAGGATGCCTACAAAGGTGTTAACATACAAAACACCTTTTGATTGTCTCAAACATTTTTTTCCTGACACGAAGTTGTTTTCTGATTTACCCGCCAAAGTTTTTGGATGTACTGCCTATGTTCATGTTCCCAAATAATTTCGCTCAAAACTTGACCTCACAACAGAAAATGTGTTTTTTTGGGTTATTCCTCAAACAAAAAGGGGTATAAGTGTTTCGATCCTCAAACCAAGAAATTTCATGTGAGTATGGATGTGTCATTTGTAGAAACAAAATCTTATTTCCCCAACACTTCTCTTCAAGGGGAGACAAGTGGAGTAGAAGACAATTTTTGGGATATTTCTATCCCGCTCCCCAATGTCATTTATCCTACACAAAAACCACATCTGTCTGATAATGATCACTTAGGAGAACCAAGTTCTATGGTGCCTAGTCAAGAAGATTCTTGTTTAGGGGGAGAAGTACTACAAAATGATCTAAATTCTGAGCTTCAGGTTTATACTAGGAAGCGATTTCATCTGAGGAATAATGACCAATGTCCATCCTAATGACCCAATGTCCACCCGAGTTCGCATCGAATTTTAGGTAATCCTATTCCTTCTATTTCCGACCTTGATGTTCCTATAGCAATTAGGAAAGGTGTCCGAAATTGCATTAAACATCCTATTGCAAATTACCTCTCCTATCAAAGACCGCCTAAAAACCATAGAGCTTTCACATCTAGGATTTCACACTTGTTTGTTCCAAGGAATATACAGAAGCATTGGATGATCCGAATTGAAATTAGCAAACATGGAGGAGATGAATGCTTTAAGGAGAAGTGGTACTTGGGAGATAGTTGATCTACCCAAAGACAAGAAAACAGCTTGGGTGTAAATGGGTGTTTATTTATAAAATGTAACGCAGATAGAAGCGTTGAGAGATACAAGGCAAGACCTGGTACAAAGGCTTCACTCAAACTTATGGGATTGACTATCGAGACGCTTGCTCTGTTGCTAAAATAAATTCCATTAAAGTATTATTATCTCTTGCAAGAATTCAGATTGGCCTCTACATCAACTTGACATTAAAAATGCATTTCTCAATGGTGATCTTGAAGAGGAGGTGTTCATGAGCCTACGGATTTGAGCGAGACTTGGTAGCGATAAAGTATGCAGATTGAACAAGCCATTATACGGACTCAAACAATCACCAAGAGCGTGGTTTGAACGCTTTGGGAAGGCGATTATCATTGTGGCTTCTCGCAGAGTCAAGCGAATCACACAATATTTTATAAACATTCAAAAGACTGAAAATTGCAATTTTGATTGTTTATATTGATGACATCATTTTAATCGTAATGATGAAGCGAGTTAGCGCCCTCAAAGAGAAACTCGCAAAAGAATTTCACATTAAGGATCAGGAGCCCTCAAGTATTTCCTCGGAATGGAATTTGCAAGATCCAAGGAAGGTATATTCGTTAATCGGAGAAAATATGTTCTTGATCTCCTTGGAGAAACAGTATGCTTGGTTGTAAGATGGTGGAGACTCCGACGAGCCTAACTTGAAGTTACAAGTCGCTAATTTGAAGAAGTCAAAGAGAGAGAACAATATCGGCGACTTGTAGGAAATTGATTTACTTGTCTCATACGCTGCCCGAGTATTGCCTTTGCAACGAGATGGTAAAGTCGGTTCATGCACTCACCAAAAGCGAGAGCACTTTGAGGCCGTTTATAAGATCTTAAGATATTTGAAAGGAACTCGTGGAGAGGCTTAATGCTCAAGAAACATGGACATCTTCAAGTTGAAGTATACACAGATGCAGATCAAGGAAGTGTTACGCAGGAGATCAACATCCTGATATCGCCTCCTTTGTAGGTGGGAACCTAGTTACATGGCGGAGTAAAAAATGAATGTGGTAGCTAGAAGTAGTCTGAGTTCAGAGTTAAGTTGCCCATGGAATCTGTGAAGTAATGTGGATTAAAAGAATTCTTGAAGAATTAAAGCTTTCTCACCCGACACCTATGAAGGTCTATTGTGACAACAAAGCGCCTATATCTATAGCTCATAATCCGGTTCTACATGATCGCACAAAACATATAGAAGTGGATAAACATTTCATCAAGGAGAAAATCAATCCGCATAATCAGTATGACTACCTTCCAACAGTGAACAATTAGCCGATGTGCTAACGATGGGACTACACAAGAAGCAATTTGATAAGTCGACTAGCAAGTCGCTATGGAAGATATCTTCAAACCAAATTTTGAGGGGAGGCCGGAAATTTGATTATTATTGCATTAATATTATGTTAGTGATGTATATAATATGTTAGTGGTCATTAGTGGACATATAGTTGCAAGATATAATGCAAAGACCATCTTCTCCACTACCCCAATGGCCAACCCACTAGAGAGTGGAATGGGTTTGGTGATAACCAATCACCTCCTCCCTCAATTGTGTATAAATTGAGGTGAGGAGGGTAGATATATCAAGAAACAACAACAACACATCAAGGAGAGATTGTGAGAGTTTGAGAGTTCTATAGAGTAAAGGTGAGGTGTGAGTGTAATCTCCCTCCGAAAAAATTCTATAGTGATAGCTCTCCGTGAAAAGTAATCACGAATCACGTAAATATTGTTGTGTTCTTGTTCCACATATTTTTTTCTGATTCTTGGCTTTTGAGTCTTTTTTTTTTCTTTTTTTCTTTTTTTCACTACAAGACAAATGTTTTACAAAATCAAAAAAAAACAAATCCAAACAAAATATCACATCAAACCTCATAATTATTTCACTTTTTCTCTCACAAACATCACATCCAATTACAAAAAAATTCAACTATCTTCCCAAACACAAAATTTTCTCCAATAATATCCTACAATTAAAAAAACCTACAAAAAAACCCACTTTCCAAACACCTACTTTGTCGGAGCATCTGGGCCAAGCTTAAAAGCTTAAGTGCTTAATAGACCATGAGTAGACTGAATCACCTCTTCACCGGTGTTGAGAAGTATGAAAGCCCAGTTCCAGAAGTACTTTTTGCCTCTCCATTCCTACAAGCTTGCCCCAGCATTGCTGCTTGCTGCTCACCGAGACAAAGCAATTGGGATTCCTGGGATTGGCCATCCAGTTGATATTTTTCCAATAATCTCAGAATTACTGACAACTTTGGGTAGAATTTCAGCAGGAATTTTGAGCATCTCCAATGTGGATTTATCCCAATCAAGTGTTTTCAGATCCATAAACATAGTTCGTGATGAATTTGAAACGTCTGTGACATGTAAACCATTATTAACACCTCCAGTCAAATTCCAGATCAACCAGGAGTTTATAGTTCCAAACAGGGCATCTTCTTTCTCTAATTTCCTGTACAAAATACAAAATATTAAGGTAAATCTAAAATAAAATAAAAAATTAATTCTTCCAAATTTACAAGTAAATTGAGTGCAATAGTATAACACCATATCATTACTAACACGTAGTGTCACTATCCAATAATAGATGCATCCGATGGAGGGATGGAGCCGCGATTGTCTTTGTGGGGAAAATATCATATAGTGAAATTTAGACAAATAAAAAGGACTATATTTATATTTTTCAGATCCTAATTTCAATGAATTAAAATATATTAGACAAAATATTCAATGGAAATAAATATATGCATGAAAAAAAATAAATGAATAAATTTTTAATACAAAACCACTTGGTCCACTATGTAACTGGTACACCACATTTCTTTTCTGTTTGTTTTTTTTTTTTTTTTTTTTTTCAAGAAATTCATCAAATTTTCATCTATGACTTTTTTCAACAAAAAATAAATAAAAGTTATTTTCCAAAATAAAAATCTTAGAAGTCATCATGAATCAAAAAACACAAATACAATAAAAAAAATTAGAAAAAACCCAAAAACAAAGTTGCATGTTACATACAAACAATAAATAACCAATAAATCAATAACCCTCAATTAGTAACAATTAGATTACCTGGTGTTATTAGCGGCCAATTAAAAAATGTAAATGGGATTAGGTGGACGCTACTTATCTTCCATTAACCCAATCATGTAGTCTCTCTATAGTAATGTGAGATTTTTCATTAATTGGTAATTAGTAATATTGCCACTCGTATCACCATTATACCTAATATTTAATCCAATTCTTGACCTGGCCACTGCTGAACACAACATATTCATGAACAGTAGATATACATATCACACATAAGGGGTTTTTAAAAATTAAGGATCATGGCCACCGCATGCCAGAATCTCGCTTCATCCCTGATCGGATAAGTGAATCCCATTATTCAAATATAACTACCATCCAATACAATCTAATAACTACCATATTTGTATAGTGGGTTCACTACTCATGGTAATTGATTATTGAATTATGATGATATGGTATCATATCACTGTTAATTGAATTTTTTTCATTAAATAGAACTACAGACACCCCTATTCACAGAATGGGGTGGCCTTTTTTCTGGGAAAGTTTGCTATGTGGGTAGTGATTGTTTTGGCTCAGGTGAATGGACACAGTGCTGGTTGCTTGGAAGGGGAAAGGAGGGGTCTATTGGAATTCAAGGAGTTCCTCAAATCCAACGGTGCTGATGCAGACCATCTTCTCCCTACCACAGTGAGTGTTGTGATTGGGAGAGAGTCATGTGTGATCACACCATGGGCACGTTTCAGAGCTCTCTCTGCATAATATCAAAGATGCACCATATATAGATCACAACAATATTGGGCTCATAAATGCCTCCCTCTTCCTTCCTTTTAAAGAGCTCCGAAGCCTCAATTTGTCTTTCAATTTATTCAGTGCTAGGACTGACAATAAAGATATGCAAATCAGCTAGTATAACTCCATGAATGTTTATATTTTACTTTTCTAAAAGTACTACTTTCTATAGTTGGCTTAACGGAAGAAAAAAAATAAAAATTAATGGAGAATACTGAAAATATTAAACATGAAAATTTTCTACACAAGTCTTGTGTTAGAGAAGGGGTGAGATTCTGTCCCGAACACTATTTGTGAGGTGGGGATGGGTAGAGATTTTGGGATAGGTGATTTATCTCATTTTTTCCAAAATTTTCATGCTGGTTTGAGAAGCTGTCAGCTTTGAGAAAATTGGAGACTCTAAATCTTGAATGGAACAAATTTGATGATAGCATTCTGCCATCTTTGAGTGCGCTTAGATCCCTTAAGATGCTTAATCTTCGTGCAAATAAAATCGGGGGATTATTTCCAGCTCATGGTAACTTCAACTGTGTCTGAAAATTCATGATTGTTTCTTATTTGTAAAGGGAGTTGAGAATTGTTAATCATAATTACAATTGCATAATTATTCTTAATAATCTTTCTATTACTATGTTGTAAACTCATCACTTTGTTGTTTCTTTGTGCAGAATTAGCTTATTTTGGGAACCTGGAAAGGTTGGATCTAAGTGAAAATCAACTTAATGGCATCCAAGGTAAAACCTAGCCTTCTTGAAATTATATGCTTGCTTAAGTTTTCAACAAGTAGAGCAGGAAAACCATATAACCTCCGTAGTTTTCGATGCACTAACAATAATGGACTATCTTCTCCATCCAATTGCATTCTAATCACTGATATTTGGCCCATATTGCATTAATAATTATGATCTGGACTATGCTCTTGGTGGACACAAAAGAACCCCCCAATGAAACCATGAACCCTTTTCTTTTTTCACATAAAGCTCACTATTTTCAGTCAACTTAACAGAAACAATTCTTGGGTGATAGAAAGCTCTAAAAATGAATTGGCACTGAATTAGCCAGTATAAAGTTGGCCAAGTAGAAACTTCAAGATTGTCAAGTTGACTACATTGACTGGTTTTATACATAGCAAGTAAGGATGCTCGTTCCCTTTTGATAAGAGTTCTAAAGTTAAGCTTTATTCCCCATAACCTCAAGAGGTTGGCCTGGTTGTCAAGGCTTGGGGTCTACGGATGTGCTTCCTTCAAAGTCTCAAGTTCAATACTTCCTAGGTGCAAACAATTTCTTGGTCGCAAGTAAACGGTGAGATTGGTTCCCTAGATTAGTTGTTCCAATAGGCTACATACCGAGTTATCAAAACAATAAAAATAAAAATAAAAAAATAAAAAAAGCTTTATTCCCCATGAGTAGGAACAAATGAAAGTGTACTGATTCTTCAATTGAATGGCATAGCTAGTGGTTTGTGGTTTACCTAATTATTGTTTTTGGTGAAATAAGGGCCTCGTTTGGGAAGTGGCTATTTTAGTAGGCTATTTGGCTTTTTGGCTGTTTTAGTAGGCTATTTTAGTTGTGTTTGGGAAGATGAAATGAATTTTTAGTTGAGTTGTTGTATTGGAAAGTGTGTTGAAATGATGTTTAAATTTAAAATGATAAATTTGTCCCTAAAAATATTTTTTTTAAAATTCATTTCAAGGGGTAAAACCGTAATTTACTCATTGCCGGCTGTGCAGTGTAGGCTGTGCTACACTGCCGGCTGTGCAGCAGGCTATTTTTTTTTTTTTTTTTTTTGAAAAAGCTGTCAACAGTGTTGATTTTAGGCTTTTATCTCAAATGAGGCTATATTAGCCTAAACCACGTCTTCCCAAACACTCCCAAGGTGTGTTTTTGTGTGTGTGTGTGTGTGCACGTGCATTCCATATCACTATATATCATCTACAATTCGAATCAGAGTAAAGTGAAAATCTTTTTAAGAAGTACCTAATTACCTGTAAAAGCAATAAGTCGGTCATTTTCATATATGGTTCTTTGGGGTTGACTTTTAATGACATTTGATCATGTTCATACGCTCAGATTCTAAACTACTGTCTAAGTTGACCGAGATGAGACATATAGACCTAAGTGGTAATCAATTTAACAAGGATGCCTTCAGGATTTTGAATCCCATCCCTTAAGTTTCTATCCTCAGAGAATAATAAAGGTATGTGTATTTTCGATTTCTGAAATCCATGCTACTTAATTTAAGTTTTTTTAGCTCCATTTGAGTGTTGAGAAGACTTAAAATAGTTGAAAAAATGAAGTCTTACAACTAGCGAAATTTGCAAACTAAAAGTTTCTTTTTTTTTTTTTTTTTTTTTTGTCAATTGTATCTTTATGGAATCATCGTTCTCTATTTTCTTCATCTCAATCTAATTAATGAGTCTCTTCACTTGGGTTACAGAATTGACTTATAATCTTAGTAATCTGGAGGTCCTCCTCCTCAGACAGAATCAGCTCGATGGAAGGCTACCAATGGAAGGCAAGAAATTTGTTATTTAAATTGCCTTGGGATCACCCTGCAATCTTGATTGTATTAAGTTCTCGTGGCTCTATTTTATCTTTATCATATGTTTTGGTAGGTTTGACATCTGTCCGCCATCTGGAGATCTTAAATTTGAGTGAGAATAATTTCTTTGCAAGTGTTCCTCCATCCTAGGGTTGGACAAACGTCAGGCAAGGCCGGGTTTGGGCCGGGCCAACACTAGATAATAAGAGACTTTGTGTCTGCCCAAGTCCGGCCCGGCCCTAATATCGGGCCTCTAAATCTGTCCAAGCCCAGTCAAAAAAATAATTATAAATCCCAAACTCACCCATCGGACTATATGTTAAAAAAAAAATTAAAACATTCCATAATTAAATTCAATCACACATTATATTTCTTAAAAAAATATATTGACATCATTATAAATTGAAAGATTTTGTATATAAATTGATGAATTTCTTAAATAAACTCAATCACACATCACCACAAATGTGAGTTTCAATAAAATCAACAAAGATAAAGTTTAAATCTCAATATAAAAAATATATATATTTTAATGTATCATAAATAATTAATTAATTAATTTAATAGCAAGCGGGGTTGGGTTGGAAGTAGAGGTGTGCGCGGTGCGGTTCGGACGGTTTGAGAGTAAAATTATAAACCGAATAGCGGATTAGCGGATTAGTGGATTAGCAGTTGACAAATTGCAGTTTGGGCAGTTTTTGGCGAATTGGCAGATTGAAGAATATTCTAACTAATTATCATACATTTGAATAATATATAACACTAATTTGTATAATATTTTTTATATATATAACACAGTAATTTTACAGAATATATTTCATATATATAACTACTAATTTGTAATAAATTTAATATCTTAAATATCTCTCTCATTTTTACATTGATATTTCATTAGAGGTTAAAAAATATATATGTATTAACTATAGTGGAGTGGAGCAGTTTGGAACGGGATTATAAATTTTAAAGTTTGAACCGTGGTTAGCAGTTAGAGTGGTGCGGATTGATGTAGATTAGTGCGGTTTAGCGGATTAAACGGTATTTTGCACAGCCCTAGTTGGAAGTATAAATCTCAAGCTCAGCCCATTAATATTCCGAGCTAAAATTGTTAGCTCAGCCCGACCCTATGGCCTAAAACAATTTTCCCAAGTCCTAGAAAAATAGGATTGAACCGGGCGGGCCAATGGGCCGATGTCCACCCCTACTCCATCCATAGGAACATTATCTTCTCTGAAAGCTCTATCTGTGGCTCAAAATAACCTTAATGGTTCTTTACCAATTCAAGGTAAAAATTCTATTTGTTAAGGTTATCTATTATAAACTAAAAGGTCAACAAAATAGAAATTCAAAGGCCAACAAAAATTATATCGAGTATTATAAACGATATGTGTTTCATAAGCTTGTTATTTTGTAGGTTTGTGAAAACTGAAGAAACTTGAGGAGTTAGATCTCAACCATAACCTCTTTGAAGGGATCCTTCCTCCATGCCTAAGCAATTTGAGATCTCTCAAGTTTTTTGATATTTCTCTAAACCAATTCACAAGAAACATTTCTCCATCTCTTTCTGGAAGTCTCAACTCCCTAGAGTAAATTGATCTTAGTCACAATCGTTTCGACGGTTTATTCTAATTTAGGTCATTTGCAAACCATTCAAACCTTGAGGTGGTTGAATTGATAAGTGGCAATGACAAATTTCAGGTAGAGACTAAATATACAGATTGGATTCCCATGTTTCAATTGAACGTCCTTGTTCTATCAAACTGTAATCTGAACAAGCTCTCTGGTGAAGTTCCGAAATTTCTACTTTACCAAAACAAGTTAAGGCTCATTGATCTCTCCCACAATAACTTGACAGATTCTTTCACAAACTGGCTATTGGTGAATGATACGGGACTAGAAGTTTTAAACCTGCGGAATAACTCTTTTGTCGGTCAATTTTGTTTGCCATCATACCACTATGTAAATACTTATTGGATGGATGTCTCAAACAATCACTTAAGTGGGCTAATTCAAGCCAATATGGGGCAGATGTTTCCATATATTTCATACATCAACTTGTCTAGGAATGCTTTTGAAGGTGGTATCCCATCCTCATTTGGTACGATGAGTGAGTCGGTTGTTTTGGATTTATCCATTAATAATTTTTCAAGGTAGGTACGAACCAATTAGTTAGAAATTGCAGATATTTAGGAATTTTAAAATTATCAAATAACAATTTTTGTGGCCAAATCTTTTCAGTTATCTTCAACTTGACTCATATATGGCATTTGCAACTGAATGATAATCAATTTACAAGGCCTCTAACAAATGTGCTCTCCAAATTGTCCAACTTGAATTTTCTAGATATTAGCAACAACTACATGTCAAGTAAGATTACAAGTTCAATGGATAACATGACATCGTTGGAAACATTGATCTTGCAAAATAATTCGTTTAATGGTCAGTTCCCATGTGCACTGGTTCCAAGTGTGTTTATGGACGTCTCTTATCACTCATTTTCAGGATCAAGACTTTCTTCTTGCTCAACCCAAAACTGGGATCTGTAGAGCTTGTGCATTTGCGAGGGAACAAGTTCACAAGATTAATTCCAAGAGCTCTATTTAATTCATCAAATCTTTTGACATTTGATATAAGAGAAAACCGCTTCAGTGGTAGCATTCCTGATTCCATTGGAGTGGTTTCCAACCTTAGAATTCTTCTGTTAAGAAGGAACCAATTGAGTGGTTCAATTCCAACTCAATTGTGTCAACTAAATAGGATAAGTTTGATGGACTTTTCCCATAACTATTTCAATGGGTCTATACCCTGTTGTTTTGGTACTATTGCCTTTGGAATGATAGAGGCTAGTTTGCAAGGCTTCATGCAAATGACTGCACCTCTGTTCAATTGGCATACATTTTACAAATATAGAGGTTTCCTAGAACGGAATTTCAATATCCCTCACAAGAATACCCTGTTTGCCAGTGCCATGGCAGATGAAGTTGAGTTTGTTACTAAAAGCAGGACTTACTCCTACGGGATTGGCAGCATCCTTAATTTCATGTCTGGATTGGATTTGTCATGTAACAAACTAACAGGTGAAATACCTTTTAATGGGTCTCCGGAAGGTTTCTTTCCGACTCATCGAGGATTGCGGCAAGGTGATCCTTTATCTCCTTTATTATTCATCCTGGTCATGGAGGCTTTGGGGCGTTTGTTGGCTAGAGCGGTGCAACAAGGTTTGAGGTCGGGGTGGTTCCAGGGGTGGTGAAGGTGTCTCATTTGTTTTATGCAGATGATGCGCTCATTTTCTGTGATGCGGAGGAGGAGCATATTGGGCACTTGAGATATGTCTTTGTTGTGTTTGAGGCGATGTCAAGCTTGAGTGAATTTAGCAAAGTCAAAATTGATCCCGGTGGGGGAGGTGGCTCTTCGATTTTGGCCGCTATCTTGGGGTGTAAAGTGGTCTCTTTGCCTGTTACATATTTGGGTTTGCCTTTGGGGGCTTCCTTTATGGCCAAACGGGTATGGGATGGGGTCATGGATAGGGTGCAACGGCAGTTGGCAGGATGGCAGCGGCAGTATTTGTCAAAGGGTGGTCGGCTCGTATTGATTAAAAGTGTTTTAGCAGGTATTCTGACTTATTTTATATCTGTTCACGTGATCCCGATTAATCGTGACAAAGGCGGATTGAGCAATTTACGGCACTTTTGTGGGGTGGTGGGAGTGAGGGTGCTCATTATCATTTACTATCATGGGATCAGATCTGTCTGCCTAAGGAGAGCGGGGGCTTGGGGGTTTGGAGGTTGGTCTTGTTCAATTTGGCTTTGTTGGGGAAGTGGTTGTGGCGTTTTGTGGCGGAAAGAGAACGGCTTTGGAGAAGGGTGGTGGTTGCTAAGTTTGGTATGGGTAAGGGGGAGTGGTGTTCCAGAACGGTGGGTCTTTCTCATGGTTGTGGTGTGTGAAAGGGGATTTGGTTAGGTCGGGAGGCTTTTTGGAGGAGGGTGCAATTGAAAATTGGTGTCGGGGATCGAGTTCATTTTTGGAGGGATAGGTGGTGTGGTGACTTGTCTTTAGAGTTTCGATTCCCTTTGATCTTTGCTATTGCTGCTGATTGTGAGGTGTCGGTGGCTGCTGTCAAGATTGAGGAGGGGCAATCGATGGTGTGGAATGTGCGATTCGTCGCCTTTGTTGAGATTAGAGCAAGATCAGTTGGTGGAACTTCTGGGTTTTTTTATATGGTTGGAAGTTTGTGAGGGCAGGTCAGGACTCTTTGGTTTGGGATTGTCCTAGATCCAAAGGTATTTTTACTATGTCTTCTTTTTATGAGAGCCTTGTTTAGGATGGGTTAGCACAGGATGTTGCTAGGGTTTATCCGTGGAGAGGTGTTTGGGTGCCGGGCTCGCCATCAAAAGTTGCCTTTTTTGTTTGGACAACAAGTTTGCGTGGTGTCTTGACCATTGATAATTTGATTCGTCGTTGGCATATTTTGGTAAATTGGTGTTGTTTGTGCGGTAGGGCAGCAGAATCAGTTGACCATTTGCTTATTCTTTGCCCGGTCTCATCTCGTCTCATCTTTGGATGTTTATGATTGCAGTTTTTGGTTTAGTTTGGGTACAACCAGGTTCGGTGCTCATAGTTGTGCAAAGTTGGGCAAGAGGGCGGGTAAGGCGACGGCGTCGGAAGGCTTGGCTTCTTGCGTCGCACTGTTTAATGTGGTTGATTTGGTTAGAGCGTAATAGGTGGGTGTTTCAAAGGGTGGTTCACTCCATTCCTTGATTAGAGAGACGGCTTCTTATAGTTTTGTATAGTTGGGTGACAGGTTTAATAGATCCGGATGTGTTGGCTTTTGTAGATTTTGTAGAGGATTTGACTTATTAATTTGGTCGAGCTTTTGGGGCCACTTTTGTATCCATTGCATATTCTTGATGCTTTCTTAATAAAGTTTGGTTATTTATCAACCAAAAAAAAAAAAAAAACACACTAGGGAAGCTAGGTAGTGTTCTTGTACTAAACTTGTCTCACAATCTCTTGACTGGACCCATCCCAAAGACCTTCTCAAACCTTGCCCAAATAGAGAGTTTGGACCTTTCTTACAATAGTTTGAGCGGAAAAATCCCAACAGAACTAATGAATCTAAATTTTTTGGAAGTGTTCATTGAGGCTCACAATAATTTATTAGGTAAAATATTAGACAGGAAAGCACAATTTGGGACCTTCGAAGCGAGCAATTATGAGGGAAATCCATTATTTTGCCATTGGAGAAAAATTGCATAGCCATCATTGATTTGCCATACTCGCCAACAACAGCATCCTCAGACGAAACATAGGGAAAATGGTATGATATTGATCTAGTATTTTTCCTACAAGTTTTGTCGGAATGTACATCACTTTCTTGTTTGGATTTGCTGCTATTCTTTACATCAACTCACACTGGAGACAAAGGTGGTTTTATCTGATTGAGGAGTGTATGTGCCTGTTTGGCAGAACTTAATTTCAGCTTAATTTAAGCTATTTTGATGTGTTTGGTTTAGCTTATAGCTTATAACTTATAGTTTTTTGGAAGTTAGAAATCAGCTTATTCTTTGAGTGGGGCAGAAGATGCTTTTTTGAAAGTCAGAAATCAGCTTATTCTTTGAGTTATAAGCTATAAGCTGTTTAGGCATAAGCTATAAGCACTTTCCCACAGCTCTACCAAACAGGACCTATGTATTCTACTTATTATTTTATTTCTGATATTCTAATATTAGGCCTTCTTAATAATTAGCCATGGTTTGTTTCCATGGACAAGCAAGGACGGAGGCAACATAGACCCTGGAGGGGCACATGCCCCTCCTCAACTTTCTAAAATTTATGTTTTAGTATAGGTTAATAAATAGTTGGGTAAATTACACTTGCCTCCCCTGAAGCTTCTGACAAATATAAGGACCTCTCATGTGGTTTCAATAATTACAGAAACATCCCTTACTTTAACTAACAATATCAAAATCCCCCCCATATGTTGACTGTCGTTCACACAACTAACAGAAATTGTTGATGTCATCAAAGATAATTACTGAAATGCCCATAATGCCCTTAAGTGTCTTGAAACCCTCCATGAGCTAAGTTACATGAAACAAAACCCAATCTACTCTCTCTCTCTCTCTCTCTGAGCACTGTGAAACACACCCACACCCAAAAATAAATAAATAAAACACAACGTATTCTCTCTCTCTCTCTCTCTCTTAGACTTCTCTCTTCAACATCCTCTCTATGTCACAAAGCTAACAACTTCAGCCAAACAACATAGTTAACAATAAACTCAATCAAAAGTAAACAAAGCTAACAACTTCACACCAAACAACAACAATCAAATCAAACTCACCCCCAACAACTACAATCTTTACAGTCCCTATTTCTTAAAAATTAAAATTAAAATTAAAAAAAGTAAAAAAAAAAACAGAAAAAATAGGCATATGTATATATATAGCCACCATTATGAAGCCCAGAAAAATTAGAACCTGAAATCACTCAAAGCCATCTTCAATTCAATTCCTCAACTAGGTAGCTCCAAGAACAACCCACCGTGAATACTTTTTGACCCTTCAAACATTAAACTTACTTTATTGTACATATACATCCAAATCCCCGATATTCTAATAGATAACACCAACTATATTACTTACATTCAAAGATCAACACATATACATCCAAATCCCCGATATTCTAATAGAGAACACCAACTATATTACTTACATTCAAAGATCAACTTGCAAAAACTAACTTAGATTACAGGGCATTACTAAAATTACTAAAATTTTCAGATTACAGATAGCATTCGTTGTTTTTAGAGCATTACTAAAATTTTCAATAGCATTCATTGTAATACATGTAAATTAACTCAGATTACAGATACCCATTACACACACACACACACACACACACACATATATATATATAGAGAGAGAGAGAGAACCTGGAAAGCTGGGAATCACAAGAAAGCTACTTTAATGTGGGTTGAATACAAACAGCGCTGCAGCTCCGACTATTCTTCTACCTCCATCGCCCATTGATGGGTCTTCTATGAAATTATTGATGGGTCTTCTATGAAATCATCGATGGGTCTTTGTGCTATGGTTGAGAGAGAGAGAGAGAGAGAGAGAGGCGCCTGTTGTCGATGGGTCTTGCAATGGTTTAGACGAAATGGGTTGTTGTGGAAGGGATCATCAGATCTACATTTCCCTCTTCCCTCTGTCTTTCGTCTCGCTTATGTTACTGTGAGAACACTCGTACGAACATGAGGAAGGCAAAGGGAGAAGAGAGCACCGTCGCGAGGGAGGGAGGGAGAGAGAAAAGAGACAGAGGAGGGTTCGATTTCACCATACAGAGAGAGAGAGTGGAGGGTGCCGGCGGTGGAGGAGAGGAGGCCCGAGGACACCTCCGAGATCAGCATCGCCGTGGGTCTGGTGAATCTGCCTTCGGCGGTTGGGGGTGGTGAAGTTGGAGGTTTGGTGGCAATGGAGAGTCTTCTGAGGAAGAGGGAGAAGGTGGAAATTGGGTGTAGTGGAGGGGAAACGCAGAGGCAGAAGAGATGAAGATGGGGTAATTCTCCAATAGAATGAGGTGCATGATAAGATTTAATGAGGAAGTGAACAAAGGGTCATTTTGTCATTTCGTACTCAAATGAATGGGAATTTGGTCATTTTATACAAGTAAATAACGTTGTTTGTGTAAAATTGACAGAATGGGAGAATCTTAATATTGTCAGTTAAAATAGGAGATGTTTCTGTAATTATTGAAATTACTCTCAAGAAAGATAAGTGTAATTTGCCCTAAATAGTTCTTCATTTTGCTCTTTTTAAATTTGAATATATATATATATATATTCTTATTTTTTTTCTTTATTTTAAAATAATTCCTATAATTTGCACAATTCAAATGTTTATTTTGTTACAAAATCACTTTTATCATGTTATAAAGTCTACCATTAAATATTGGGAGATGTTACAATGTGCATCCTTAAAAATGTACATTAGTATACCTTTCATAACTTTTTTACAAAATTTCATAACTTAAACCCAAAACGTCATAATTTTTTCACTACAAAAGTTCTAACTTTTTTTCACTGAAAAATGTCATAACAAAATCTCAAAGTATTCTAACAAAAATCACAAAATGTCATAACAATATCATTCCTAATTTCAGGATGCACATCATAAATTCACTATTTATAACTTTACTACAAAATATCATAACACACATCATAAATAATCATAATATTCATCATAAAAAATCATAATTTTTTTTTACAATGTGCACTATTTGAAAGGGTGCACATTGTAAATTTCTCCTAAATGTTAACATGGCATGAGTTAGATACGAATGTGACACAATAATACAAAAAATAAATCAGTTAAAATACTATCAAGAAAATTTCAATATGAATCCTAGATGACGCAACACAAATATGATTTACACATGATTCCCACCATTTACTTTCGCCACAAGGAAATCAGAATAACAATGCCATGCATCTAGAGGGACAAAAGTCCTACTCTTGTGGGACAGGGTAAAGATGCTTGTTTAATTGGTCATTACGCTCATGAGTAACAACAAATAGGATAATATAAAAAGCTCCTATGGCAATATTAGCAAACAAAGGAAACAAAACTGAGTTATCAATGATGATTACTAATTCACTGTTCTTCATTCATAAGCAGTACAAAGCAAATGCTATTTACAACATTAGCCATACTTGTCCAAAGAAACAAACAATAGCAATTTGTCCATGGCGAAGCTAAAATTTTGGCTCAAAGGGGGCAATAGTAAAATCAAATGCTATATTTACAATAGAGTTTTCACCTGCCTTCAACCTTGATTGTCTCCGCACAAAAAAACAAAAAAAACAAAAAAAACAAACAAACAAAAAGTATTTTATTAAGAGATTTCATCAAACAATAAGTAATCATTCTACATATTTGTATGTATGGCTCCGTTTGTTTAAAGAGTTAGAGGGGGGATTGGGATTGGTAGTGAGGTGAGACTCACTGATATTGTGTTTATTTTGAGAGATGGAGAGGAGATTGATAGTGAGCTCCGGATTAGGATGGGCCTCCTCAAGGGGATTTGAATGGGCCTCTAGGACTTGGTATTAGAAAAATAGTCCGACGGACTAGAAAAATTTTATTTTTATTTATTTTTTATTTTATTTTTTACATGTCGGGGAATTTTTTTTGAACATTAATATTTAATTTTTTTGTATTTTTTGTTAAGTAAAAATCATTATTTTATTTGTTTTATTTTTTTGGAAATTTTTTATTTTATTTTTATTTTTTACATGTTGGGCATTTTTTTTAAAACATTAATGATTAATGTTTTTGTATTTTTTTATTTGTTTTATTATTTTATATTTATTTTATACAAAAATAATTTAACAATCTCTACACTAACAACTATCATCAAAACAAACATAATTTTACTTAATCTCCCCACTATCAATCCATTCACTAACAATCCCCTCACTATCAATCCCTTCCATTCTACCTCTGAAAACAAATGGGTATATTCATTCAAAAGGGGAAAAAAATACCAATAAGAACAAATTAGGTAGCATTA
This sequence comes from Camellia lanceoleosa, assembly GCA_025200525.1. NCBI lineage: Eukaryota > Viridiplantae > Streptophyta > Magnoliopsida > Ericales > Theaceae > Camellia > Camellia lanceoleosa. The sequence goes on along the minus strand of CM045772.1, from coordinate 106,613,016 downwards.
TAAAAAAGAATAGAAAATAAATATTTAAAAACAGCAATGATAGAGACCACTAAAAGTGGTGCTCTAAAGCAACCACTAATAATGTGGCATCCACTTTTTTTTTAATAAAAAAAAAAAAAAAAAACACAACACAACAACACTGTAGCAATGAATGGGACCCACTGCCACATCATTAGTGGTGGCACTAATTAGTGCTCTCACTCATTTTCCATTAAGAATGGTATTTGAGTGTGCTATTTACTAATATGGTTTTGGCGGAATAAGACAGTTAATGATAGTTCAATTGTTATTCTTTCTAGCATGGTTCAGTACATTTTGAATCAAGTGCCGGAAGTGCAGATGCCTCAAATTTTTGGGGGGAAGAAGTTAGGGAATAATGGTCTAATTCAATGGGATCCTCTACCTCCAGGTTGGCTAAAGATGAATGTAGATGGATCTTTTGCATGTAATCCGGGAATGGCAACAATTGGAGGTATTATCTGTGATCACAGTGGCATGTGGGTGATGGGTTTTTGTCAAAAGGTCGGGTGGGCTTCAGCAATTGAGGCAGAAATTTGGGCACTATGGCAAGGGATCAATATTGCATGGCCTCAAGGATCTCGTAATGTAGTCATTAAGTCCGATTCTCAGGAAGCAATAACTGCAATTCACACGGAGGATGGCAATCACCCACACCGGACTTCAATTTTGAGTATTAGGGCGATGTTGGGGAGAGATTGGGAGTTGTAGACGTCCCCGAACGCCCCAGGAGGGATGAGTCCCGTTTTGTTCATTTTGGGCTCACTACAGTTCAGGACTCAAATTGTCACGGTTCTTAATCTGAGCCAAAGAGTCCAAATCTGGCAAATCGTTTTGAGAAAACAGATTTTTTGAAAAGAAGTGCCAAACATGGACTGCTTTGCCAGATACAGAATCGCCACCTAAATATTTTATTTTTGAGAAATTTAGGAAACCCCGACTCGTGCCTAAGGCCACGTGTCTGTCATCACCAAAGTTGCTTCGGCTCGAGAACTTGGGTACGATTGGGGAAGGTCACTTCGTGAGCACCCCCGCTCGCCCGATCAAAGATCGGCCTCTACTAACCATGATATCTAGTTTTGAAAATATTATGTGCTCTTATTCCGGTTATTAGCCTAGATTTACTATGTGATGCACACAGCATACAAGTATAGATTGGGCCGCCTGAATTGGAACAAAACATTTCATGTTTATTTTTGAAAGATGGTTTGCTACTCGCAAGTAGGCTTAAAATGCAGATTTTGCCACCCTCGGGTGGGCTTAGAAAAGATGGTTTTGCCACTATCTAGTTGGCTTAAAACTCACAGTCAATGCATTGTTCCAATCCAAATAACTCGACCTTCACCCATAGGCATTTAGGCAGTTATATCACATAAGCAAATAGCCTCATGGTAAGCATGCTATCATGGCAGTCACTTCCACACATGCAAGGATGCTAAAGCGTAAAAACTTACTAAGTACTCCAAGCCAAAACAGAAACTATGTTAGAAATCCATGCATGATCCTAACTATACAAAAATGCCTAATACAACACATGCAAAATGCAACTAAAATAGGCTCGGCTATTCTAAACATGGCATATGGGATGCTACAGCTAACAAGTATTCAACTTGGAATTGAAATACAATGCAGTGAGTTATGATGCGCCGAGCCCGATGCATGTAAAACAGATGAATGAATGCAAACATGCTATCATACTGTATGCTAATTGAAACATGCCCCTATTCTAACCATCATAAGCTAGTAAATAAAAGGGAGAAAGACGTGGGGTTAGAAGACATACATCATACGCACGCACACTTATTACAATTGTGCCCTCGCTCGGAGGGTCCGAATAAATAATACAGTCCCAAATGAATAATTACAGTCCGAATAAGTACAGAATTCCTAATTAACAAATTAACTAAGGAATGAAATAAATAACATGCAAATCCATGGACCGCCTCAGCTCTATTCCGGATGATGAATGATGCATGCTTGAGTTGCCTTGCGCGGAAATCCATTGCGATGCCCCAATTAGCCTCTGTTTACAATTAAGCCCGGAATATTGTGCAAAGCTCTAAAAGGATGTTGATTCTTGATTTGCTGCAACAGAGAGCAAGAAAGGGCATGGCAAAGTATTTTCACATATGTATGCTTGACTATTCTTCAGGGAGTGTAGTCCTCGATCCTCGTGCCACCAATCACGCATCTCGATGCATGATGGCCGAGGAGTCGAATTGCATGACTCAATATGAAATGAATGCACACATAAACACAACAAGACCGAGACTCCATCATGGATAATCCAGAGTGTCGGTGACTGGGAATTGAGACACGTTCCGTCACTTGAAGTACGAGACGTCCCTCGTTTCCCGTGCTTGGGCTAATTCCTATCCCAAACACAATGCAATATGCATGACATGCATGAATGCAATCCTAACATGTAACCTAGCATACGCAATGCTATGAAATGGCATACACAATGCTCGATGTAACATGGCATACGCAATGCTCTAACATGCAACCTAGCATGCACAATGCTATGAAATGAAATGGCATACACAATGCGTGATGGACTTACACCAACATGAGTGGACCTTAGCCACACTCACATCAGCGGCCATAAGATGAAAATGAGACACTCGAGATGCGTGCACGCATGCACGCAAACCGAGGACCGATCCTAAGGCACAAATGCCACTCTAACAAGGCATGGAAATGCATGAAATATGGCATACAAACATGCAAGTTCCAGCACTGAAATGTGATGCAAAATGATCCCGAAACATGGAAACATGACACCCGATGCATGGAATGGTCCCGAAACACAAAACTAGGCACATGCATTGACCTATAGCTATACAAAGCATGCATTATTTGATCATGAAGCATAAAGACAGAGCCGAGGCAGTCCCAAAACATAAACATTTCTAGTCCAAAGCACGGCCAAAAGATGCTAGCAAGATGGACAAAAATAGTATGCAACTTTGAATAGCAAACATGGTTTACATGGCATGTATATGAAGCATATGAAATATCACCAAACAAGAAAAAATCAGTGAACAAAACATGTGAAAATATGCTCAAATAAACATGGAAATGCAGCCAATGCATGTAAAAATGAGGGGCTCCTTTGGAAGGGTATACAAGGGGTTATTAAGCACATGCATCAAGGACACTTAGCATGGAAAAATAAACTCTGGAAATAAAATATGATAGTACTAAAACTCATCAAATTCTCCCTGAAATCAGTCAACAAAGCATGCAAGATAGGGCCTCTTTGGAAGGCCAAAAAGATCATCAAGCAAAACAAGGAGAGAGGGGGTCACCCCCCTCTGATTTTGTCCTTCAAGAACACACCTAAGCCACTGAAAATATTCTAGATTTCAGTGGCTAAGAGGCCAAACCATGGCCAATGCGAGTGTTCTAATGCATAGCCCTAATCATGAAGAGATGAAGCATGCATAGGGGGAAGATGACCCCAAACAGAGAATAGACCTTAATCAAACATGAATATGATGTCAAAAAAAGACTTTTTTCAGTTTAGGTTGAGGTCCAAAAAGGCTCACAAATAAGGCTAATGTATCATGCAAAATAAGCCCTAAAAGAGAGATTGGACAAACAGGGTAGTAAAAGGCCTCAAAAAGCAAAGAGTCCTTCAACAAAGTTTAAGAGGGGCTCAAAAAAAGATACTTTACAGTTTATGACAAATCCCAAATATGCTCACAAGTAAGGCTAAAATATGATGCAAAAATAGCCCCAAAAGAGAGATAGAGAGCAAGAGGCAGTAGATGGCTTCAAACACCAAAGAGCCCTTCAACAAAGTTGAAGAGGGGCTCAAAATAAGGCACTTTAAAGTTTATATCGAAGCCCATAAATGCCTACAAACAGGGATAATATATCATGCAAGAAATAGCCCTAAAAGAGAGATAAAGGGAAAGGGGCAGCATATGGCCTCAAACAAAACAAATTCCTTAATCAAACATGAAGATGAGCTCAAAATAAGATTGTTTCCAGTTCGGGTCGGAGCCCAAAAATGTAAGCAAAAGGGGCTAAGATATAGAACAAAATAGTACAAAAATGGGGAGAATATGAGCTTACCCTTGTAACACAACTTTCCAGCAGCTTCTGGTCCAAGATTCTGAGCTTCCAACCTCTGCAAATGGCCTCCAAGTTGCTGGAATGGAGTGTGAAGGTGGTAGGCTATGAGGTGTAGGGTGAAATGGTCAAGAACCAAGGTGTTTGAAGGCTTGGATAAGGGAGATATAAGGTTGTATGTATAATGGTGCCTCATCTGGTTTCTAACCCTTAGAAATGGAGGTGGGGTGCTGGTTATATAGAGGGAGATGAGTGAAACAAAAGGGGGGAAAACAAATTAAAATTTCCCTCCCAAAGGGCGGCACTCAGGTCAGTGCAAAACAGTGCACAAATTGAATGCACCAGGAGAGAGAAGTTTGGCCGGCCAGGTTCAAGAGGTTCAGGTGGCTAGCCAACCACCTCCCTTGGCTGGCCGGCCAGGTGCAAAAGGTCCAAGAAAAATTAGTGGCCGGCCACCCCCGTGGCCTCCCATGTGTGTACAACACAACTGTATGGTCAAAACCTAGAAAATGTAACCCAGGAGAGAGAAAAATCAACTTTTTAGAGGGGTTCAAAAGGGTCAAGAACAATTGCTGGCCGGCCTATCCATATTGGTGGCCTCCCAGGTGTGTACAACATAATAGTGTGGTGGAAAGTTAGAAAAAGTGGCCCGGGAATGGAAAAAGTCAGCTTTCTAGTGAAGAAAACGAGCGATGAAGAGCGATGAAGGAATAAAGTTGGTCTTCAGAACAATTGCTGGCCTCCCACCCTTCTATAACCTCTCTAACAATGAAAATAAGGTCTCTGCCAAAAAAGAACCCAAACCGATGCAAAACGAAGGTTCGGGGGCCAAAACGCGCGGCCCGGAGGCCCGAAAACTGACTATTAAGCACCGGAGGTGGCGTTTGACCACGAAGTTGGTCTCTCGAGCCACAGTGTCCCTCAAAAGGGAGGAAACAAGGTGCACCCCAAAAACCAGAGCAAACGGAGGTGGTTAGGCGGTCCCAAACCAAGGCACACGGCCGACGGCTCCAAAAATCGGGAACCGGGCTCCAAATGGGAAAAATGGCCTACAACCACGAAATGTAGCCTACGGCCACTGAAAGATGATCTACAAGACCTCTCCCTCCCTTTGGAAAGAGAAAACGGAGAAAACATGACTCGGTTCGCAAACCGAGGCAAAGCACAAAAGAGCCCCGAAGTCTAGAGGCAAGGCTCGCAGCCAAGACTCTGCAACTTCAGAACGAGCACAATATGCAACATCACCAAGCGCTCAATCGGTGACGTCTAAGTCTTAAGGTCGGTCAAAAATGGGATGTCTACAGTTGCCCCTCTTTGACAGAACTCGAAAGTCATAAGTGACGGGAGTGAATGTCAAAGCCCAGAGACGACCCATTTTTGACAAGGCCGAAGACTTAGACAAACATACTAGATAACGGAGAAATGTGCCCGCAGACATGCCCGTAGACGGGGGGCAAAATGCAAAGCGATATGCACAAAGCCGGATATAACTCAATGATCATGTGAAGCAGTAAGCTGTAATGAAGCAAATATTCACAATAGATGCAACAGTTTTAAGCAAGAATGCAAAGCAATACTACATTTCATGCAGTTTAAGAATGCGGAGAATCATTGAATTCTAGCCATGTCTCACACGGAGGAGATACAATACCTGTGCGGCTCGTCTGGTCGCACCAGCTTCAAATGAACCGTACATACAATATCGTGCCTGCAAAAGGAAGAAACTCAACAAGCACAACATAGTTAGCAACATATGTTCAGTGTGATATCGAGTGCAAATAAACACGGTGTTGATGGGTGAGTGCATCGCAATGCGAGAAGCAACGTGCGTGACAACGCGAGTTTAGGCATGGGGGTATGACAATACCTGTGAAATGTGCACAACAGTCCAAGTGGTGTGCATGAGAATGCAGGTGACGTGTATAACAATGCAGGATAAGTGTAAACTCGAATGCACATTTTGAAATGAAATAACGAGCAAAGTAATGCAAGTTTTGACGAAGGTGGCTCAATTGCGACCTCCGGTTTACCTCCCAGAGGGGTCACAACATATTCAAAAAGGATACACCTTGCTTTTGACGAGTAACGATGAGACACGCATCGAAAGTTGGAGTTGAAGTTCCCGCAGATAGATTTCGCGATAAAAAGTGCACTTTCTTTGTACTTTCTCGGGTGTCGGGGACTCCAATCATCACCAAAATTTGCAGGGACCTTGGAGACCATGTTGGGAACACCACCGGCCAGGTTTGGTCCAAGGGGGAGGCTACCGCCCAGAGGTGAGGGAGAGGGATGGCCGGCCTGCCAGAAAAGGTGGCCGGCCGGCCACCTAGCCCAAATTTGGGGCAATTTGGTCTTTTTGCTCTTAAATGTGCTTATCCAAAGCACTTGTCCTCATAACATCAGCTCCAAAATTTCCTCCTTTTCCTTCCTAGACCACTTTCTCTCTCAGATCTGTGCTCTATACGTGTTTTCCAACGCCCCACACAAGTTGTTTTCGCGAAATCTTTCAGTTTTCGTCACTTTGAACCGATTAGATTTTGATTTCGGTGCTTCTTTCTTCACTTTCACCACTTGAGGTGAGTTTTTCTCAACATTTGGAAGATTTTCTCGGGGGTTGACTTTTGTTGACTTTTTCATTTTCCGAGAGTTGACTTTTGTTGACTTTTTCCAATTTTGGCTTATTTTGCTCATTTTTGCTCCTTTTTGCAGATTTTTCGAAATGGCTGGTCATTTCCCTCATGGTGGAGGTCCTCCGGGTGCCGGAGATGATCCCGATATTATGGCTTTACCCCCGAGGATTCGGCCATTCATTCCCAAGAGGTATGACCCTCCGTCGCACATCCTCTCGTAGGCAGTCTTCTACCACTTTACTGACTTCGATGAGCGAGTGCCTGTAGATCTACTATTGTGGGAGCCAGAGTCCCACCTCTCTTACCAGGCACGAGAGGTATTTACTTCACTCTTACATTTTCTGCAATGCATTCTGCATTTTTCGTGCATTTTGTGCTTTTGTGCTTTTGCTATGTTTATCTGCTCAGCCAAGCTCACAGCTTGTTTTGAATGTTTAGTTTATAGCACCGTATTCCGTTTGCATCTTGAACACACAGTTCAAACAAATCGACTTTCTGAACACGCGGCCCGTATATTGATTGTGAACACATAGCACACACTTGTTGAGAATTGAACACACACAGCCCAAACTTTGAGATGAACACACAGCCCACTGGTTTTGAAGTCTGAACACACAGCTCAAATACTTGACGTTGACGTTGAACACGTAGCTCGAACTTTGATGATGAACACACAGCCCATTTTTCTGATTGTGAGCACACGGCACATACTTGTTTGAGAATTGAACACACAGCCCAAACTTTGAGATGAATACACAGCCCATTGATTTTGAAATCTGAACACACAGCTTAAATACTTGATGTTGAACACACAGCTCGTTGTTGAGGTGAACACATAGCACACACTGATTGAGAATTGAACACGCAGCCAAAACTTTGATGTCGAACACACAGCTCGTTGTTGAGGTGAACGCACAGCACACACTGATTGGGAGTTGAACACACAACCCAAATACGTGATGTTGAACGCACAGCTCTTTGTTGAGGTGAACACACAGCACATACTGATTGAGAGTTGAACACGCAGCCCAAACTTTGAGATGAACACACAGCCCACACTGATTGAGAGTTGAACACGCAGTCCAAATACTTGATGTTGAACGCATAACTCGTTGTTGAGGTGAACACACAGCACACACTGATTGAGAGTTGAACACGCAGCACACACTGATTGAGAGTTGAACACGCAGTCCAAATACTTGATGTTGAATGCATAGCTCGTTGTTGAGGTGAACACACAGCACACACTGATTGAGAATTGAACACGCAGCCCAAACTTTGAGATGAACACACAGCCCACACTGATTGAAAGTTGAACACGCAGCCCACACTTGTTGAGAATTAAACACGCAGTCCAAATACTTGGTGTTGAACACACAGCTCGTACCTTGAATTTTCTGAACACACAGTCCAGCTTCTGTATCTTATTTGATTTTGCACACAGTTCATACATTTCATTTGCACGCAGCTTATTCATTTTATTTCCATGCAGCTTATTCATTTCATTCTGAAACTGAATATATGTGTTCATCCTGAATGCAGGTGACTTCTCGTACTGCGCGAGGATATGGCTCCATCACGGCGATGGAGTGGTACGCGGAGCTCCCGGAGGCTGTCCGGGATTTGGTTGACGTGGCAGGGTTTGGGCCCTTTTGCGCTGGGATCTCCCGCTGTCCTGCTAGTAGGACGTTGATGGGTGCCTTAGTAGAGAGATGGTGGGACACCACCAACTCCTTCCATTTCTTGGCGACCAGGGACATGACTATGACCCCATTTGACTTCGCCGTACTGACGGGCCTTGATATGGGAGGTTGGGCCATCCCATATGACGAGGACATGGGCCAGTGGGAGGCTGCTTGGATCTATTTATTGGGAGCTCGCCTGCCAGTTGACAGATCTTTGGGCAGAGTCCGATATACTTGGTTTTCTTCCCATTTCAGGAGGGCGGAGATGGAGCCTGAGACTCCTGAGGAGGTGGCACAGTACACCATGATTGATGTTCCTTTTCGACCACTGTCACGATAGGGAACACTGCTTTTATCTATTGAGTGCTTTGGTGGACTTATCGCAGGTCAGCCGATATGATTGGAGTGGCACCAGTCTGGCTACTCTCTACTGCTATATGAGCGTGACCTCCCGCGGACGGGGGAACATGGTCGGTGGCTATTGGAGAGCCTGGGAGGTACTTTCTGCCCTCCTGATTTGCATTTCTACTTCTCATTACTTGTCCATTACACACACGGCGCACTTTACATTCTCAGACCTTGCACTTTGCTCAAAGATTTTGTATTTACATCCTCACGCCAAGATTTCAGATTCTCGTGATTCTCGATGGCTATCGTTGCTTTCCACAGCTATGGATCTATGCGTACTTTCCGATGTTGGCTCCAGAGCTTGAGGTAGAGGTGCCCATCGTGACCCCTTATTCACTCGTATTCGAGGGCCAACACCGGCCGAGACCTCGAGAGTCTTTCCTCTATCTATGGCAGTACTTTGATATAGTGCAGCCATCAGAGGTATTTCAGAACTCTCAGTTCTTCATGTTTTCGATCTTTGATTTATCTTGCACATTCACAATTTCTGATTAGCTTATACATCGGTTATCCGCAGATCTCGTGGCAGCCCTGGGCGCCTTTAGGCAGAGACCTTCGATTTCAGTTTGCCGGAGCATGGGGCACCTCTCGGTATAGGATCTTGTTCGAAGGGCTAGTTGGTAGGGCCTGGTTTTTGGGGGATCACTTCTTGTGGCAGGTATGGGGCTACCCTACTCAGGACCTTCCTTCAGCGCCTCCAGACGACATGCGGACAGCTGATAGGCTCTCTCATCAGGGTGTCGTTAGTGCTATGCAGGGTACCGATGCATTCTTACATCTGGAGCAGGGGGAGTATGCGACCTATCGTCACACATACTTGATGCCTCCACTGACGGGGGTCCGTACTCCGACGAGGAGGTCTGCTGGTATGCCTTCATCGAGCCGGGCTCGGACTGCAGATGTCCCTTCCACCAGCAGGGCTGGTACATCTAGAGGCGGGGGTGGACTGGTTCCCCTGATTCCTCCGACTCATCATTGTCCCAGATGGCCAGATATGCCGACTAAGCTGATAGGATGGCAATATGGGACTTCCTACCCGATCCCGATAGAGTCTCCTATGCCTGACCACCGATATGTCAGTGACCCTGACTCACCACCAGTATGTTCCACTATTTTTCGTTTATCACATAGACACTTTGGCATTTGTTTATTCATTGATGGCTTGAGCTTGTATCTATAGCCACCCAGGGAGTATATGGATGAGGTGCTCGGGATGGTAGCCTCACTTGAGGGCATGGTCCTACGGAGAGAGGCGCAGTTGTCCCTCATGGGTGTCCAGGTACCCTTTAGTTTTCTTGCATTTATCGTACTTCTAATGACATGCTGATCTTGAACATTTTACTGCATTGATAGGCTGCCTGTGTAAAGCACATCTGACACACACCGCACTTACGTACTGTACCTGTATGTGCCCATTTCATGTAGCTTTCTTGCATTTGTATCTGATATACACATTCGCGCTGATGTATTCAAATTGCATTCTTCATTTTCAGATGCTTTTGATATATACCGGGCCATAGGCCGGGCCACCTGGGCCTTCCCGAGGAGCTGGGCCATCTAGGCCTTCTCGAGGAGCTAGGAGAGGGGAGTCGTCCCGCGGACGAGGCGGACGCAGGGCGCACATCATAGAAGAGGAGCCCAGCGAAGAGGAGGAGGAGGCTGTAGATCCCCAGTCAGAGACATCTGCTGACAGAAAGGGTGGCTCTAATCCCGGTTTCGGTAGTGAGATGAGGCTGAGGAGGGTTCCGAGGATGGCAACCCTGACTCAGATGACGGTGATGATGGTGCAGAGGCTGTTCCGCAGAAGAGGACGAAGAGGGCCTCTCATTCTTGCTCTTGAGAGCATTGATGCTGTTGTTTCATGCTTTATTTACCTTTTTACTAGTAGTTGTAGCACATTGTACATTGTTAGATAGTTTTATTTTGTTGTAAAACTTGTACCCATGTTTGTAAAATGTTGTAACAAACGAAGCATGATGGAATGAAACAGCTTTTGAAAAAGTGTTGTATTTTATGTTCTTAGCATCGCATTGCATCATTTTGCACCAAAATGAGATTGAATGGAAATGTGCATGGTGTATTTGCCAAGTCAGGTAGTGAACCGACGAAACAAACTAAACAACCTAACTTACTAAGAAATAATAAAACCTTAGCAAGTTTACAACTCGATAAGCAAAACACAACAAAGTTGATGACTCGATAAGTAAGACACAACAAAATTGTTTAAACAAAAGTAACAACTCAATGCACAAAACTCGACAGCTCGACACAACTTAACAACTCGATAAACATGACATCTCAACCAACAAAACAAAAACTCAATAAGCAAAGCAACAACTCGATAAGCTAGACTTAACAACAACTTTATAAACAAAGTGCATTTCGGACGATCTGGTTGACGGAACGCGTCCGAAACAGAGGGAGATGGAGGCCTTCGACACTCTCGATGCATGGAAATGTTAGGAACTTCCTTCTAGAGGGTAGAACAAGACCAAAGGCACACTTTGCAGCATGGCCAGCCACCTTTGGGAGCTGGTCGGCCAGTTTTTTGCATTAGAGGGAAGAAGGGTGGCTGGCCTACCAGAAAAGGTGGCCGGCCGGCCACCTAGCTCAGCAACCACCAACTTTTTGACACGTGTCCTCCGAACAGTGTCTTGTCCTCTTTAAAAGCCCTAGCCTCGTAGTTGATTCATTTTATCTCAGTTTTGCACCAAAATGGAGGCGTTTCTCGTCGAAAATCTCACAGCTTGGATCGCTTCTCTAGATGGCTCGGAAAATTTGAACTTCTGGGGCTTCGGCTTGAATGCACTATTCATGCTGAGTCGTACTCCGCTGCACCTTCCCTTTTTTCATGCCGCGGCGAGGTTTCAGAACCCGGTAACACATGTTTTTAGCTTCGGCGGGCAAGAGGTATGTCCAACTTTCGAAGATTTTCAAGTTTTGATGGAATCTGAACGCCATGAAGAAATTTTGCCTCAGTTTCGCTTCGGCCACGCCCAAGCTTTAGGGCGGATGTGTGGGCTCACCATGCATGACGCTCGGTCTCTGATCTGCAACGGGGAACTGGACATCCTCGGCTGGATTCATCGCTTTTCTGATGCCGGTGACCGTGGCAACCATTATTGGCAAGGTTTTCGGTAACACGCACTTTGCTTGTGCATGCTATCTCACTTTTTGCTTGCACCAGGCTTTAGTGGATCTAGCATTCGTCTGATTGAAGTTGCTCAAGGCTTGAAAGAAGGAAAGAGCTGCATCGCCATGATATTGGCCGAGACACTGATGGGCTTAGATGCTTTCTATCGCCGGGAGACGACTAGATTTGCGGGGAGTCTACTACTGTTACAGGTAATGTTTCCGACCCAATTTCACATATATATTGCTCACGTCACTCGGCCCTCGGGCTCGGTTTTTTTCTCACAAAACCCTTTTCTTACTTTTCTCTCATCGTATATCTCTCTATTCTTTATTCTCTCATTTTTCATCCCTCCCCAGGTATGGTTGATGGATAAATTGTAGGTTGTGGACTCTTTCCCAGCCTACTCAGCTCGCGGCTATTTCTTTCGACAACGCCTAGTCGATGGCCTTGATGAGGGATGGTGGTTTGACTGGGTGTGCAATTTGTCTGCAGATCGCATTGCTTGGCGCTGTCCTTGGCTCAATCTCCCGGCAATGAGCTACAACATGTCCCGGCAGACTGGGATCCAGTTGATTGGTCTGACCCACTGTGTATTCTATTTTCCGTTCCGGTTCCAGTGCCAGTTCGGTCATGATCAGACTTTCCCTCCAGAAGGGATAGAGTATCCTGCCATATTCCCGGTTCGAGGCGCACAGCTTGCCCGATATGCCACAGCATGGAGAATTAGAGAGCTCCTGGCCCCCGCTCCCACTTTCAGTTGTACTTTGTCTGACGAGTTCTTGGATTGGCTCAATGAAGAGGCACAGATTGGGCCTAGCTTGGCATCAGAGGCTTCGACCAGCTCTGGGAGGGGGCACAGGGACACTTGACTTGTCTATGCCCCGGATTTATTGCTTTACCAGTACTTTCAAGTTTTCTTTATGAATGTAATAAAAAGCAACTTCAATTTGTATGCAAGAGCATGAGAACTCTGTATTGAAATCAATGAAATTGAAGGTTGTGGGTACTGAAAATTTTCTGCTTTGGTCCAAAAATGGTCTAAGTTGTAAAAAGATTAATTTGAACAAAGTCAACTTTTATTAAAACTTTTCAAAACCATTTTCGATATGGATCAGAACTGGACATGCCTGAGATGTGTCACTGAGATGTACAACCCTGGATCCTAGCAACTGGAAAGTTGCCCCTAGTCTGAAAAGTACTGCAGCACTACACAGCAACGGAAAGTTGCCCCTAGTCTGAAAAGCACTGCACCGGAGATCTCGATGAATGCTGATGGACAAAGATGACTGAGATGATCAAATGGACAAGGTTGATCGGGGGAATGTTTATGGCTGAACTTCAGGATGAAGTTGCCTACGTATCCCAAAGATGGGAATCAAGCCTTACGTAGTTCAGGCTCGGGTTCACTCGGGTATTTTCACTCTCCTTTTACGCTTTAACTTTTTCCAAGGCCGCCATTTGCGGGTTTTCAACCTTGCGAGCTCAGTTTTTATAATTTCAAATTTTTTGTGCTCTGAGTTTTGCCTAGGTCGCCCTTTCGGGTTTTCGGCCTAGCGAGCCTCTCAAGGGTAATATTTCTTCAACTTGTCCATATTGATCGGTTGTGAGAACTCTAGGCCATCTAGATCCATCAGAACCACAGCTCCATCTGACCAGATAGACTTAATGATGTAGGGACCAGTCCAATTGGGTCTAAACTTGCCCCTTGGGTCGTGGATGGGAGCTCGGTTGTCCTTGAGCACCAAATCTCCTTCTTTTAGATTCCTGGACTTAACTTTCTTGTTAAAAGCCTAGGCAATTCTGCGCTGATAACCTTGTACATGGTACAATGCTTTCAGTCTTCTCTCATCAAAGAGCATGAGTTCCTCAAACCTGCTCTGCTGCCAATCTGCTTCGGCTATTTGACACTCAGCCAATACTCGCAAAGATGGAACCTCAATTTCGATAGGTAAAATGGCCTCCATCCCATAAACTAATGAATACAGAGTCGCCCCAGTGGAAGTTCTGATTGAAGTCCGATAGCCCCACAGCGCAAACGGCAGCTTATCTGGCCAGTCCCGGTAGGTTTCCACCATCTTCTGCAATATGTGTTTGATATTCTTGTTGGCAGCCTCAACCGCTCCGTTGGTTTGCGGCCGATATGTGGATGGCGTATGAAAAGCCACGTTGTATTTTTCTAACAAGTCAATCACTTCCTTCTTGAAGTGGGAACCGTTATCTAAAATGATCTCGTTTGGGACTCCGTAGCGACAGATGATGTTGTTGCTGATGAACTTTGCAACGTGTGAAGCCTTCAACACCGCATAAGATTGGGCCTCGACCCACTTCGTGAAATAATCTATCGCAACCAGGATGAACTCATGTCCATTCGACCCCTTCGGAGTGACAACCCCGATCACATCAATTCCCCAGACTGAAAATGGCCATGGCGAAGTCATATTGTATAGTTTCGACGGCGGAATATTCATGCGATTTGCATGAATTTGACATTTGTGGCATCGCCGAACAAAACCAATGGAATCCTCCTCCATGGTGGACCAGTAGTAACCCTGTCTGAGGATCTTCCGTGCTAGCATTACTCCATTCATGTGCGCACCGCATTCCCCTCCATAGATGGCTTCAATCAGACACTTTGATTCTTCGGCATCGACACACAGCTTATGCATTCCCAGATGACCTCTCTTATACTGCTTACCCCCACAGATGATGAACTGAATGGCCATTCTTCTTATTGCCCTTTTATCCTTGGTATTTACCCCTGGCGGGTATGCTTCCTTCTCCAGGAAATTCCAAATGTCGTGGTACCAGAGGTTTTCGTCTTGAACCTCATCTATAGCAAAGAATCGACTCAGAGGTCGCAATTTCGTCAATGATGACGGACGATCCGGACTAACGAGATGTCTATCATGGAAGATAGAGTTGCTAAAGAATCTGCGAACCTGTTGTTCTCTCTTAGTAGATGAGCAAAGTTTAGCTTCTCAAACCGAGGAATTAACAAGTCCAAGGTCTGGTGATACATCATCATCTTTTCTTCTTTGACTTTCTAGTCTCTTTTTGCTTGAGACACAACAAGGTTCGAGTCCCCGATGACGTCCAACCGTCTTGCCCCTAGTTCTAGGGCTGCTTCTAGACTGGCAATGCATGCTTCATATTCTGCTTCGTTGTTCGAGACTTTGAACCGGAGTTTGAAGGCTAGAGGGATACGGGAATTATCGGGTGCTATCAGCAACACCCCTATCCCATACCCGTACTGATTTGACGCTCCGTCAAAGTACATCATCCAAGTTTCATCGTCGATGTGCAAAATGGCTTCATCTGGGAACAAGTACTCAACTGCTTCACCCTCTTCCATTGGATGATCGGCTAAGAATTCTGCTACTGCTCTTCCCTTGACTGACTTGCGCATTACATATTTCAGATCGAATTCGGAGAGCAACAACAACCAGCGAGCTAGCCTACCCGTAAGTGCTGGTTTCTCGAAAAGATATTTGATGGGATTGAGTCGTGAAACCAACATTACAAAGTGAGCTAACAGGTAGTGCCGCAGCTTCCTGGTAGCCCATACCAAAGCTAAGCAAGCCTTCTCCAATGGTGTGTAGCGAGTCTCATACTCTAGCATCTTCTTGCTCAGATAGTAGATGGCTCTCTTCACTTTGTCCTCTAATTCTTGCGCGAGGATACAGCCCATTGTAGTCTCAGTCACTGAAAGGTACAATATCAACGGTTTTCCCTGCTCTGGCGGTGACAACACGGGTGGGTTCTGTAAGTATTCCTTGATCTGTTCAAAAGCAGCTTGGCATCGGCCGTCCTATTGGAATTTCTTGCCTTTCTTCAGGAGGCCAAAAAGTGGTTCACAAGTCAAGGTTAATTTTAAGATAAACCGTCTTATGAATTGCACTTTACCCAGAAAGCCTCGCACCTATTTTTCAGTCCTTGGTTGGGGCATTTCTAGGATGGCCTTGATTTTGGAAGGGTCGACTTCGATACCTCTTTGCGTAATCAGAAACCCCAGCATTTTTCCCGTTGTAACACCGAACGTACATTTCTAAGGATTCAGCCGCAACCGGAATTCTCTTATCCTTTGAAAGAACTTTTGCAAGGCGGTGTAGTGGCCCTCTCTTTCCTTGGACTTGACAATCATGTCGTCCACGTACACCTCAACCTCTTTGTGGATCATGTCGTGCAATATTGTGGTCGCGGCTCGTTGATAAGTAGCTCCAACGTTCTTCAACCCAAACGGCATCACTCTGTAACAGTATATCCCCCACGGGGTGGTGAATGCAGTCTTTTCCCGGTCTTCTGGTGCCATCACTATCTGATTGTACCCTAAGAAGCCATCCATGAATGAGAGCAAAGCATGCCCTGCTGTGAAGTCCACTAACTCATCAATATGCGGCAAGGGAAAGTCGTCCTTCGGACTAGCTCTGTTCAAATCCCTGAAATCCACGAATACTCGGATCCTGCCATCCTTCTTCAGTACTGGAACAATGTTGGCCAACCAAGTCGAGTATTCGGATACCAGCAAGAATCCTGCATCGATTTGCTTGGTGACCTCTTCCTTGATCTTGAGAGCCCAGTCTGGGTGGATCCTCATGAGTTTCGCTTGACGGCCTGCCTGGGGTCAGGGGATCGGTCCCGCATAATCTCAGGATCGATCCCAGGCATGTCTTCGTAGGACCACGCGAAAACATCTTTGAAATATTTTAATAAAGTGACTAAGCGCTCGCGTTCCTCCGAAGACAACGTGGACCCGATCTGGACCAGCCGCGGGTCCTCCTCAGTACCAATATTCACAGTAGTGATTTCATCCATTAAGGGTTTAACAAATCTCTCCTGCTCTTGTTCAATTAAGCGTTGCAAAACCGGAGGAATCTCGTCCTCATCGTTTTCATCAAAGTTTTGAAAGTCTGAGTTAATGCAATAAATCAAGGGCACAGAAAAGTACTCAGAAACCACAGCTACTTGATTCTCATTAAGCACATCCAAATCGTCCGATTCCTCGGTTACAACAGACTCGAAAGAGAAAGAAAAAGATGACCTGGTGTAGACACCCCATTTTTGACCGACCTTAAGACTCAGACGTCACCGATTGAGTGCTTGGTGATGTTGCATATTGTGCTCGTTCTGAGGTTGTGGAGTCCCGGCTGCGAGCTTTGCCTCCGGACTTCCGGACTCTTTTGTGCTTTGCCTCGGTTTGCGAACCAGGCCCTGTTTTCTCTATTTTCTCTTCCCAAAGGGAGGGAGAGTTCTCGTAGACCATCTCTCAGTGGCCGTAGGCTACGTTTTGTGGTCATAGGCCATTTATCCTGTTTGGAGCCTAATTCCCGATTTTTCGGAGCTATCAGCCGTGTGCCTCGGTTCGGGACCGTTTAACCACCTTCGTTTGCCCCGGTTTTTGGTACTTATCTTATTTCCTCCCTTTTGAGGGACACTGTGGTCCGAGAGACCAACTTCGTGGTTGAGCACCACTCCCGGTGCCTAACAGCCCACTTTCGGGGCCCCGAACTGCGTGTTTCGGCTCCCGAACCTTCATTCTACATTTTTGGGCTCTAACCAAAACTTGAGATAGTCATATTTTGAACTCCTTTTCATATTTTATTAAGGACCTCTTGATGTTTGACATATCCATCTATCACTTGCTTCTTTACCCCTCCATTTTCCCCTTTTCTTGCACGATAGTTTAGGCCTACTTGTATTTATTTTCGTGGCTTGATGTAAACTAGAAAGTATCTTATTTTGAACCCATATTCAACTTTTTTGAAGGGCTCTTGGCCATTTGGGACCCGCAGCTATCACTTGCCCCTTTAGCTCACCTTATGGCCATTTTGGGGGGAATTTTGAATCCGAATTTCCCCCCCTTTTTTCCCCCTCTTTTCCATCCCTTTTTGTCTATAAAACCAGAGCTCCAGCTGCATTTTTCTGGGTTAGAAGACTTTGGTTTGAGTCTCATATATACAATCTCTCTCTCTATATATTTCAAGCACCAAAACCCTAAAAGTCCTACACCATTTCTTCACCACCACCTAGCACCACCACCACCACTCCATTCCAGAGGCTTGGAGGACCTTCTCAGAGGCTAGAATTTCTGTATTTTGGACCAAGAGGCTGCTAAAGTTTGGTTCTTCAAGGGTGAGTCTCGTTTTTCCCTTTTTTGCTCTTTTCTTGGTCTATATCTTAGCCCTTCTTGCTTATACATTTGAGCGCTGACTAAAACTGAAAGTAGCATTTTCTTGAGCTCTATTTCATCTTTCATTAAGGGTCTCTCACTGTTTGAGACCCCCTTTTGGTACTTGCCTCTTTAGCCATCTTTGTGCCATATTTTTGCATGATATTTTTAGCCTATGTGTAGTCTGTTTTGAGCTCTGATGTAAACTGTGAATAGGCTTATTTTGAGCCCTTATTCAACATTGAAGAAGGGCTCATCCTTTTTTGGGACCTCCATGTGTCACTTTCCATTGAGCCCCTCTTTGGTCCCCATTTTTGCATGATTTATTAGCCTATTGTGTCTCTGTTTTTCGACCCTGATCAGAACTGAAAAGGGTCTTATTTTGACCCCCTATCCATGTCTCATTAAGGGTCTTTGGCTTTTTGATGCATATTTTGTATACTTCATGTTATAGCCCTCTTGGTGGCCTCATTTTGGATGAGATCTTTATCATACTTGTATCTGTTTTTGGGGCTTGATATAAACTAAAAACAGTCATGTTTTTGGTCCCTCTTCAATGTTGTAGAAGGCCCCTTTCCTGTTTGGGGCCAGAATTTGTGACTTGCTTCATTACCTCCCTTGCGGAGCCATTTTTGCATGCTAATTTAGTCCCACTTGTGCTCACTGTTTGGCCATGCTTTAAATTGTAAACATGCTTTTTTTGGGGCTTCCTTGCTTCTGTATTTACACTTTATGTTCAAATTATGCATGCTTTGTATAGCTACAAGTCATTTCATGTGCTTAATCTTGCATTTCGGGATTGATTTCGTGCATCGGGTGCATTTTTGCCATGCTTCGGGGCTGTTTCGCATCTCATTTTGCTACTGAAATTTGCATATTTGCATATCATATCCCATGTCTTGCCATGTCTTGTCAGAGTGGCATTTCCGTGCCTTAGGGTCGGTCCTCGGTTTGCGTGCACGTGTGTACATATCCCGAGTTGCCTCATTTTCATCATTATGGCCTCCTATGCGAGTGTGGCCGAGGTCCACTTGTGTTGGTGTAAGCCCATATTGCATTGTGTATGCCATTTCATTCCATAGCATTGTGTATGCTAGGTTGTATATTAGAGCATTGTGTATGTCATGTTGCATCGTGCACCGTGTATGCCATTTTATAACATTGTGCATGTTAGGTTGTATCTTAGTTGCATTCATGCATGTCATGCATATTGCATCGTGTTCGGGACAGGAGTTAGCCAGCACGGAAACGAAATGCGTTCCATTCTCGAGTGACGGAACGTGTCTCAATTCCCCAGTCACCGACACTCCGGATTATCCATGATGGAGTTAGGTTTTGTTGTATTTTCATATGCATTCATTTCATATTGAGTTGTGCAATTCGACTCCTCGGCCATTATGCATCGATATGCATGATTGGTGGTACGAGGATCGAGACATGCATACATTTGTGAAAATACATTGCCATGCCCCTTTCCTGCTCTCTGTTGCAGCAAAATCAAGAATCAGCAACTTTTCGGAGCTTGGCACGCATTTCAAGAACAGGTGCAAACAGAGGCTAATTGGGGCATCGTCATGGATTTTCGCACAAAGGCAACCCGAACATGCATCATTCATCACCCGGAGCGGAATCAAGGCAGTCCTTGGCTTGCATGCGCTTTCTGACTTTCTTAGTTAATTTGTTAATTAATTAGGAATTTGTACATTATTTGGACTGTATTATTTGGAATGTACTATTCTTTTATTCGGGACTGTATATTTATTTGGACCCTCTACGCGAGGGCATAATTGTAATAAGTGTGGGTGAGTGTGATGTATGTCTTCCAATCCCACGTCTTTCTTCCCTTTTATTTACCTGCTTATGATGGTTAGATTAGGGCATATTTCAATTAGCATACAGTATGATAGCATGTTTGCATTCATTCATCATTTTACATGCACTGCTCGTGCATCATACTAACTGTATTTGTATTTCAATTCCAAGTTGAATACATGTTAGCTGTAGCATTCCATATGCCATGTTTAGAATAGCCGAGCTTGCTATAGTTTACATCTTTGCATGTGTTGCATTAGGCAATTCTGTATATCTAGGATCATGCATGGATTTCTAATGAGTTTCTGTTTTGGCTTGGAGTACTCGGTGAGTTTTTATGCTTTAGCATCCTTGCATGCGTGTGAGTGTTGCCATGAATAGCATGCTTACCATGAGGCTAACTGCTTATGTGATATAACTGCCTGAATGCCTGTGGGTGGAGGTTGGGTTATTTGGATTGGAACAATTCATCAAATGTTTGTTTTAAGCCCACTAGACAGTGGCAAAATCATGTTTTCTAAGCCCACCCGAGAGTGGCAAAATCCGCATTTTAAGCCTACTTGCGAGTAGCAAACCATTTTCACCAACAAACATGAAGTGTTTCGTTCCAATTCAGACGACTCAGTCTATACTTGTATGCTGTGCGCATCACATAGTAACCTAGGCTAATAACCGGAATAAGAACACACAATGTTTTCAAAAATAGATATCATGGTTAGTAGAGGCCGGTCTTTGACCGGGCGAGCGGGGGTGCTCACGAAGTGACCTTCCCCAATTGTACCCAAGTTCCCGAGCCGAGGCAACTTTGGTGATGATAGACACGTGGCCTTTGGCACCGAGTCAGGGTTTCCTAAATTTCCCATTTAAAAAACATTTAGGTGGCGACTCTGTATCTGGCAAAGCAGTCCATGTTTGGCACTTCTTTTCTAAAAATTTGTTTTCTCAAAATGATTTGCTGGATTTGGACTCTTTGGTTCAAGATTAAGAACCGTGACATTTGAGTCCTTGAACTGTAGTGACCCGCAAAACGAACGGAACGGGACTTAACCCTCCCGGGGCGTTCGGGGACGTCTACACCTGGACAAAACTGTGGCATCCGGGTTATCATCCCCAGGATTACTAGACTCAGACTCAGTCGAGCTGGAACCTGATTCTGACTCACAAGATTCGGTGGAATCAGATTCCGGCTCACTACCACCGATCTTCTTTGGACAAAAATCCCTCTTCGTATTGCCAAGTGAGAGAGGGTGTGATAGATGCATCCAAAATAGTTGCTGGTAGGCCTGCAGCCATTTCATTCCCAATCATGGAAACCGAGAAGTTATCCCCCAAGCACTTCTGGTCGATCGGAGGATCTAAAAGTAGACAAGCCAATGCTACCCCCATTTTAATTTCAGCGCCCTCGGAATCCACTTCCTTACATTGCTCAACCTCAGCTAATGGGTCTGTCTGCTCTTTGGCAACGTCATCCCCGGATAATTGTAGGTCAAAGAAAATCTCGAAACCTGGCATGCGCTTCCTCTCCGCGTTCAGCCACGACTCGGGGAAGCCACAAAACGGAAAGTCCTCCCCCTACCGGACGAAGCGTCCGTTTAGGATACCCTGAATGGGTCGGTGCATTAAGTCAAAAGGCTTCCCTGCCTTCTTCACTCTGGCTCTCCCAGCCATTTCCTTCCCCTTCCTTATCCAATCTTCTTTGGTGGGCTGATAACCCAATCCAAAGGTATGAGGGTTATGTGGCACTTCGGCCAATGCTGCGACGCTCTTCCGACCGCTCCTTCCTAATCCCATCCCGAGGATGTGTTGTAGCTTGTTCATAAGGTATACAGATTGAGCACTGACATACACTCCCTCATTAACAGCCATGATGTTTTGCACAACCCGAGCCTCAGCTAAAGTAAAACCTGACATAAACATGTCCTCCATGCCGTGCTCAATTTCTAGGACTGGTGTAGATACCTCCGGAGGTGGATGGATCGATGAATTCCCGAAAACAATGGCTACTCCCTTCCCATAGGGGTATTTCACCATCTGATGCAGAGTGGACGAGACGGCCTTCACCTGGTGCAACCATGGCCGCCCTAAAAGTAGGTTGAAAGTTGCAGGAACCTCTAACACATGGAAATCTATTTCATGCTGTCCTGGCCCAACTTTGGTCTGGATCTTTACTGTCCCCATGACTTCTGGGCTCGTGTTGTCATATGCCCGAATTACCTGGGCTGTTGGTATAAAGTCCGCGGTCTTCAAACCGATGGCATAGGCTGTCCTTCCCGGGCAGACGTTGATAGCAGATCCGGTATCAACAAGAACCACCGGTATCCATTTATTTCTACACTCCACAGATATGTAGAGTGGCTTATTGTGGTTCACACCCTCAGGTGGTAGTTCTTTGTCAGAAAAAGTCAGCATCGAGGTAGCTCCTCCCGGAAAGACTAATCCTACCAGTTGCTCTGGCGTGGTTTCTATCGATAGTTTAGCCTTGTCCATGGCATAAGCAGTCCCTAGATGGAGATGTCTGCTTGTATCTTCTTTAGCTGCTTCAGTACAGCTTCTTCGGTCTGCTTCTCTTTCTGCTTTTCAGTTTCCTTATCTTTCCCAGATGTTTCTGGTTGGTCTAGGTGCGGGGGCTTGAAGTACCGCCCGCTTCTTGTCATGTGATCAACTTCATCGAGATACCAGGTGTCGTCTGGTTTATTGCTCCCCCAATCCTCGTCTGTGTGGGCAAGACATAAATCATCGTCTTCCCACTACATCCCGTGAGCAGCCAACAGACATCTGTCTAGCTCCGGCGTGATTGTACTCGCAGTACTTTCAGCCCACATGCTCACAGCATCTTTTGTCCTTGTAACCACAACATTTTCAGTCCCCTTATGGGATTTGGCTTTTCCGGTTCTCACAGGATCCTGTTGTTCCACCTACGTCGGCGCAGTTTGTTGTTCAGCTTTCCCTGTATTCACAATGCTCCCGTCCTGAGCGAAATTCTTCGTACCGGCGCTCTCCGGCAATGTATTATGACTTCCGGCCCTTCCGGTCACCACTGATACCCTCGCCCCTGCCGGGCCCTGTTGGAACTCTACAACATCCGGTTGATCATCCAGCCATCCGGTAGCCTCTGCCGATTCCTCATAATCAAACCAGTTGACTACTGCGCCTCCTGATTCTTAGTCATCGAAAAACTGTAGGTTGGCAAAGTCCTCTTCTACAGCCGTTAAATCATCCATTCCCTGCCCAAATCTATCCCCCTGGATCACACACAGTTCTGCTCTCTCTGGTAATTCTACACTTGGCTCAGACTGGCCTGCTAACAGGATGTAATCACTCAGATCGTAGGATTCCCCAGCAAAATTCCCAGACTGCTCAAACCCTGACTCAACCATTCCATCCTCCTCTGTGATCTTCCTCGTCAGTTTTCAAAACGCCACCATTGGCTCAGGTTGGGTTGTGGAGATGTCCATCATGCACAAAAGGTCAGTGCAATCAGGAAGGAGCACCTCCGACTTGGGTAGATGGGAATGAGTGATATAGATGCTAGGATTGTAAGACATGACCCCAGTTTGGATAAAGTTGATTCTTTTGAGAGGTGGAGCTTGGTTGTGTGTAGGGAGTGGGTTGGTTGTGACATTGGGTCTTTCTGGTGGCAAAATCACCTGTTTGTCAACGAGATCTTGAATCTCATGACGTAATCTGAAACATTGGTCGGTGTCATGACCGTGTTGCTAGTGATATGCGCAGTATTTGGCTGGGTTGTGAGTGGGGGGAAGTGGGTTTGATAACAGCCTCGGTTCCAGGGGTTTTAGATGCCCTTTTCTGATTAAGACCCCTAGAGCCTTGGACAGGGGCATGTACAATGGAGTGACGGTTCTTTGGCCTCTAGGTTGGTATTTGGTGGTCTTTGCATTGCTTCCGGATGCACCGGAGAAGGGTGTGGCCGCCATGGGCCTTGGAAGGGGAGGGGGAATGGTGGCGACCATGCTTACCTCCGAAGTTCTTGCAGTTGCAGCGCCACTCGGGCCTGCATTGTTGTTGCGGTTAAAGGTTCTCCGGGGTTGCTCCCTGTCTTGGTCAATCAGACCCTGTTTCATTGCATCTTCAATTTGTACCCCCATCTCGTGCAGATCTGAAAAGGTGGGAAAGGGGACACAATCATTTTTTGCATCAGTTTTGGCTGGAGATTGCGCACAATCATCATAATCTGGTCCTTATCGGTGGGCCTTAGAGTCATCATCGAGGCCTTCGCCCTCTACTGGGTCACAAAATCCGAGAAGCTCTCTTTGGGCTCTTGCCTTGTTGTTTCGAGATCACGGGTTCTAATCTCGATTTGGGTGTTGTATGAGTATTGCGCAACAAAGGCCTCGGCCATTTCATCCCAACTTCGCTTGACATTATCCTCTAACTTTGCATACCAGATACCGGCCACACCCGACAGGGTCCGGTCGAATAGCGAAAGCTTCTGCGGTCTGGTTAGGCCCATTGGCCGTAGTATATCTGAGAATAGCCGGAGGTGGACCATGGGATCCTCAGATTCGTCGAAGCGATCGATCTGCGGCATTTTGAATCTATCCGGCAACGTTACAGCCACATCGGTATATCCGTCCTCGATATCCGGGATAGCCTTTACCCCCTGGGATTTTTTGAATAGCTTCTCAAGCTTACTCAATTTCAATGCTGTAGGGTCTACTTCGAACTCGAAGGGAGAGTCCGGGTGGTTGACGGGTGTATGTGCCTCGGATAATTGAGGTGGAAGCGGGGGCGGAGCTAGCCCCGTTGGGATGTCTGTGTCCTCCTGAGTGGTATGGACATTTGGCAAAATGTTCTGGGTATTTGGCAAGACATTCTGGGTAGTTGGTGTCTACTCGGGTAGCGGGACCCCTGGTGGGGGAGGAATTGGATGCGAGGCTGATGCTCCGGCTTGCTGCTGTAGCTGGGTAATTAGTTCCGCCTGTTGGGCCATGATTGTGGCTTGCTGTTTAGAGAACTCTGCTTGGCGAACAGCGTCCTCTTGCATTTGCTTCATACTCTCTTGGAGTTGGTGCATCATTTCTTCCATTCCGGCCATATTCTACTAATCTTGCTGACTGACTGGTATGTGTATTTCTATGGCAGAAACTGAGACCTCAGCCCGACTATTCACTGCTAGGGTAGACCACTGCTCTGGTAACCTCTGCTCATACACACTACGCTTTCTCGGCCTCCGTCTAACAACTGGGGGTAGAGGATGAAACACTGGCTGTCCGTCGACCAGATCCTCAGATCGATTGAGCCGACGACCTCTTGTCCAGAGTGCTTGGGGAATATCTGCTTGGTTTGAAGCAATTGTGCTAAAACTGCCCCCTAGCAAAAGATAAATAAAGCAATAAGGAAATAAATAACCAGATAAACGAACAGTATAATAGCTTAAAATAAATACACAACACACAGCTGGGCAAATCAACACACGGTCGATAAGCTGAATACACACTGTCCTCAATCATTGATCACTATCCCTGAATCACTGTCCCCTAAGACTGAATCTGATACCCGCAGATAACTGATTCTCAAACACTGACTGATGTCCACAGGCCTGATGCCCCAAACTCGTAAACTGATACATGCATTCCTGTAGAGACGCACTCTAAAAGCACATAACAGATAAGTGAGAGCCAAAACACCCCTATGTTGGGGTAGGGTTTCCCTGTCCTATTTTGTCAGGAGCTAGGGTTTCACTACACACGCAGCGGTTTCAAACAACCTATATCGGGTAAGCAACCTATCCTAGTTTGGAATGGTCACTACGGATTCCGAATATGCACTAGGTCGAATGGTCAAAAGGGCCGGGGTTTGTGTTCCCATACTGGCAGAGCCTGTAACTGATAAGCCTTATGGCACGCAGCCTTTGGCAAACCGCTCAGGAATAGCAGATGGCAAACACGGTATCCTAGGCTCACCAATGCACATGCAATGCAAAGAAACACATAAGTGTAATCAAAACAAGATATCGTGAGTTAGAGTCAAGCTCTCTAAATCCCCAGCGGAGTCGCCAGAAACTGTAGATGTCCCCGAACGCCCCGGGAGGGATGAGTCCCGTTCTGTTCATTTTGGGCTCACTACAGTTCAGGACTCAAATTGTCACGGTTCTTAATCTGAACGAAAGAGTCCAAATCCGACAAATCGTTTTGAGAAAATAGATTTTTTGAAAAGAAGTGCCAAACATGGACTGCTTTGCCAGATACAGAGTCGCCACCTAAATATTTTATTTTTGGGAAATTTAGGAAACCTTGACTCGTGCCTAAGGCCACGAGTTCGTCATCACCAAAGTTGCCTCGGCTCGGGAACTTGGGTACGATTGGGGAAGGTCACTTCGTGAGCACCCCCGCTCGCCCGATCAAAGATCGGCCTCTACTAACCATGATATCTAGTTTTGAAAATATTATGTGCTCTTATTCCGGTTATTAGCCTAGATTTACTATGTGATGCACACAGCATACAAGTATAGACTGGGCCGCCTAAATTAGAACAAAACATTTCATGTTTATTTTTGAAAAATGGTTTGCTACTCGCAAGTAGGCTTAAAATGCAGATTTTGCCACCCTCGGGTGGGCTTAGAAAAGATGGTTTTGCCACTATCTAGTGGGCTTAAAACTCACAGTCAATGCATTGTTCCAATCCAAATAACCCGACCTTCACCCACAGGCATTCAGGCAGTTATATTACATAAGCAAATAGCCTCATGGTAAGCATGCTATCATGGCAGTCACTCACATACATGCAAGGATGCTAAAGCATAAAAACTTACCAAGTACTCCAAGCCAAAACAGAAACTATGTTAAAAATCCATGCATGATCCTAACTATACAGAAATGCCTAATGCAACACATGCAAAATGCAATTAAAATAGGCTCGGCTATTCTAAACATGGCATATGGGATGCTACAGCTAACAAGTATTCAACTTGGAATTGAAATACAATGTAGTAAGTTATGATGCGCCGAGCCCGATGCATGTAAAACAGATGAATGAATGCAAACATGCTATCATACTGTATGCTAATTTAAACATGCCCTATTCTAACCATCATAAGCTGGTAAATAAAATGGAGAAAGACGTGGGGTTGGAAGACATACATCACACACACGCACACTTATTACAATTGTGCCCTCACTCGGAGGGTCCGAATAAATAATACAGTCCCAAATGAATAATTACAGTTCGAATAAGTACAAGATTCCTAATTAACAAATTAACTAAGGAATGAAATAAATACCATGCAAATCCATGGACCGCCTCAGCTCTGTTCCGAATGATGAATGATGCATGCTTGAGTTGCCTTGCGCAGAAATCCATTGCGATGCCCCAATTAGCCTCTGTTTACAATTAAGCCCGGAATATTGTGCAAAGCTCTAAAAGGCTGTTGATTCTTGATTTGCTGCAACAGAGAGCAAGAAAGGGGCATGGCAGAGTATTTTCACATATGTATGCTTGACTATTCTTCAGGGAGTGTAGTCCTCGATCCTCGTGCCACCAATCACGCATCTCGATGCATGATGGCCGAGGAGTCGAATTGCACGACTCAATATGAAATGAATGCACACATAAAAACAACAAGACCGAGACTCCATCATGGATAATCTAGAGTGTCGGTGACTGGGAATTGAGACACGTTCCGTCACTCGAAGTACGAGACGTCCCTCGTTTCCCGTGCTTGGGCTAATTCCTATCCCAAATACAATGCAATATGCATGACATGCATGAATACAATCCTAACATGCAACCTAGCATACGCAATGCTATGAAATGGCATACACAATGCTCGATGTAACATGGCATACGCAATGCTCTAACATGCAACCTAGCATGCGCAATGCTGTGAAATGAAATGGCATACACAATGTGTGATGGACTTACACCAACATGAGTGGACCTCAGCCACACTCACATCAGCGGCCATAAGATGAAAATGAGACACTCGAGATGCGTGCACGCATGCACGCAAACCGAGGACCGATCCTAAGGCACAAATGTCACTCTAACAATGCATGGCAAGGCATGAAATATGGCATACAAACATGCAAGTTCCAGCACTGAAATGTTATGCAAAATGATCCTGAAACATGGAAACATGGCACCCGATGCATGGAATGGTCCCGAAACACAAAACTAGGCACATGCATTGACCTATAGCTATACAAAGCATGCATTATTTGATCATGAAGCATAAAGACAGAGTTGAGGTAGTCCCAAAACATGAACATTTCTAGTCCAAAGCATGGCCAAAAGATACTAGCAAGATGGACAAAAATAGCATGCAACTTTGACTAGCAAACATGGTTTACATGGCATGTATATGAAGCATATGAAATCTCACCAAACCAGAAAAAATCAGTAAATAAAACATGTGAAAATATGCCCAAATAAACATGGAAATGCAGCCAATGCATTTAAAAATGAGGGGCTCCTTTGGAAGGTCATACGAGGGGTTATTAAGCACATGCATCAAGGACACTTAGCATGGAAAAATAAACTCTGGAAATCAAATATGGTAGTCCTAAAACTCATCAAATTGGCCCTAAAATTAGTCAACAAAGCATGCAAGATAGGGCCTCTTTGGAAGGCCAAAAAGACCATCAAGCAAAACAAGGAGAGAGGGGGTCACCCCCCTCTGATTTTGGCCTTCAAGAACACACTTAAGCCACTAAAAATCCACTGGATTTCAGTGGCTAAGAGGCCAAACCATGGCCAATGCAAGTGTTCTAATGCATAGCCCTAATCATGAAGAGATGAAGCATGCATAGGGGGAAGATGACCCCAAATAGAGAATAGACCTTAATAAAACATGAAGATGATGTCAAAACAAGACTTTTTTCAGTTTAGGTAGAGGTCCAAAAAGGCTCACAAATAAGGCTAATGTATCATGCAAAATAAGCCCTAAAAGAGAGATTGGACAAACAGGGAAGTAAAAGGCCTCAAACAGAAAATAGCTCTTCAAAAAAGTTGAAGAAGTGCTCAAAACAAGATACTTTACAGTTTATGACAAATCTCAAATATGCTCACAAGTAAGGCTAAAATATGATGCAAAAATAGCCCCAAAAGAGAGATAGAGAGAAAGAGGCAGTAGATGGCCTCAAACACCAAAGAGCCCTTCAACAAAGTTGAATAGAGGCTCAAAATAAGATACTTTATAGTTTGAATCGAAGCCCAAAAATGCTTACAAACAGGGCTAATATATCATGCAAGAAATAGCCCTAAAAGAGAGATAAAAGGAAAGGGGCAGCAGATGGCCTCAAACAGAAAAAATTCCTTAATCAAACATGAAGATGAGCTCAAAATAAGACTGTTTTCAGTTCAGGTTGGAGCCCAAAAATGTAAGCAAAATGGGCTAAGATATAGAACAAAATAGTGCAAAAATGGGGAGAATAGGAGCTTACCCTTGTAGCACAACTTTCCAGCAGCTTCTGGTCCAAGATTCTGAGCTTCCAACCTCTGCAAATGGCCTCCAATTTTTTCGAATGGAGTATGGAGGTGGTAGGCTATGAGGTGTAGGGTGAAATGGTCAAGAACCAAGGTATTTGGAGGCTTGGATGAGGGAGATATAAGGTTGTATGTATAATGGTGCCTCAGCTGGTTTCTAACCCTTAGAAATGGAGGTGGGGTGCTGGTTATATAGTGGGAGAGGAGTGAAACAAAGGGGGGGGAAAACAAATTCAAATTTCCCCTCCAAAAGGGCAAACCCTTGGGCAAGGGTCTGGTGCAAAACAGCTGGCACAGTTGGAATGCACCAGGAGAGAGAAGTTTGGCCGGCTAGGTTCAAGAGGTTCATGTGGCCGGTCGGCCACCTCCCCTGGCCGGCCGGCCACCTCTCCTGGCCGGCCGGCTAGGTGCAAAAGGTCCAAGAAAAATTAGTGGCCGGCCACCCCAAAAAGGTGGCCTCCCATATGTGTACAACACAGCTGTATGGTCAAAACCCAAAAAATGTAACCTAGAAGAGAGAAAAACCAACTTTTTAGAGGGGTTCAAAAGGTTCAAGAACAATTGATGGCTGGCCTATCCATATTGGTGGCCTCCCAGGTGTGTACAACACAATAGTGTGGTGGAAAGTCAGAAAAAGTGGCCCGGGAATGGAAAAAGTCAGCTTTCTAGTGAAGAAAACGGGTGATGAAGAGCAATGAAGGAATAAAGCTGGTCTTCAGAACAATTGCTGGCCTCTCACCCTTCTACAACCTCTCTAACAATGAAAATAAGGTCTCCGCCAAAAAAGAACCCAAACCGATGCAAAACGAAGTTTCGGGGGCCAAAACGCGTGGCCTGGAGGCCCGAAAACTGACTATTAAGCACCAGAGGTGGCGTTTGACCATGAAGTTGGTCTCTCGAGCCACAGTGTCCCTTAAAAGGGAGGAAACAAGGTGCACCCCAAAAACCGGAGCAAACGGAGGTGGTTAGGCGGTCCCAAACCGAGGCACACGGCCGACGACTCCAAAAATCGAGAACCGGGCTCCAAACGGGAAAAATGGCCTACGACCACAAAATGTAGCCTACGGCCACTGAGAGATGATCTACGAGACCTCTCCCTCCCTTCGGGAAGAGAAAACGGAGAAAACGCGACCCGGTTCGCAAACCGAGACAAAACACAAAAGAGCCCCAAAGTCCGGAGGTAAGGCTCGCAGCCGAGACTCTGTAACTTCAGAACGAGCACAATATGCAACATCACCAAGCGCTCAATCGGTGACGTCTGAGTCTTAAGGTCGGTCAAAAATGGGTGTCTACAGGAGTGCTCTATTTGTTTTGCTCCACGTGAAACAAATATGTGTGCTAATTTTTTGGCACATATAGGGGATCAATTAGAGAGGCTAGTTGAATTTCACAATCCTCCGGTAGAGTTACATTATTTGTTGGCTTTGGATACCACTGATTGGGGGAGGAGTTAGTTTTTGGTGTTTTTGGCTTCAGGCCCGAGAATTAGTGCATTGTAAAATATCGCCTAATTCATTAAAATCATACCGATTCGCATCAATCTGTACCGCTCCATCCGTTAACCGTGATTTAAACTTTAAAATTTATAGGGTAAATTACATTGCCACCCCTTGAGGTTTATATTTATTACAGTTCTCCCCTGACCTTTTGAAAATTATATCCTCCTCCTTGAGGTTTAAAGTTTCATAACAGTTCGCCCCTCACCGTAATGATTATCATACATAGAATAAAATTAACAGGGGGGTCAATGTAATTTCCCAAATGTAAGAGAGAAAAATGTAATAAACATAAATTTCAGGGGGTGTTAGTGTAATTTACCCAAATTTATAATTCACTTTCGAAACCGCTCTGCTCTGCTATAGTTAATAGATATATATTTTTTAACCTATAATGAAATATCAAAATGAAAATGAGTGTGAGAGATATTTAAGATGTAAAATTTATTACAAATTAGTAGTTACATATATGAAAAATATTATGTAAAATTAATTTGTGTTATATACATATGAAAAATATTATACAAATTAGTGTTATATATTATGCAAATGTTTGATAATTGGTTAAAATATTCTTCAATTTGCCAATTTGTCCAAAATCGCTCAAACCATAATTCAACTTATAATTTTACTCTCAAACCATCTAAACTGAATCATGCACACCCCTATCCAAAATACCAAAAAAAAAAATCACGATTTCAATTTAAACCGAAGTATTAGCGATTGCACTTTAAACACGGTTGTTGAGAGGCCACTACAACATTTTTTTAGTTTAGTGACATTTAAAAGGGTCACAAAACTATTTTTTTAATGACATTTTTTAGTCTTGTGGCATTTTAAACAAGTGTCATTTATATCCGTACCACGGTAAATACTAGTGGCACCTCAGTGACACTTACAAGTGCCATTAAACCATCATGGCTAAAAATTTTCAATGATATTTTGATGTCATGATAGATACTATTTGTGACACTATCAAGTGCCATTAAAAAAAACTTAGTGGCACTTCAATGACACTTGTAAGTGCTATTGCACCATTAGAGCCAAAAACTTTCATTGACACTTTAATGTCATGGTAGACACTATGACGCTATCAAGTTCCATTAAAGAAGACTTACAATTTAAAAAATGCCACTATATGAATTTTTAATGGCGCTTATTATGCCACAATTGATATTTAACAATTTCATAAATGCCACTAAATCCAATTCATTTGTGCCATTAAATGGATATAAGGCCATTGGAACTTATTCTAGAGACACTTTGCAAAGCTACTATCACTACTACAAAATGCCACTTATACGTTTTTTTCATTGACACTTTTAAAAGCCACAACTAAGCATGCTTAAATGCTTGTAAAAATTGAATCGATTTTATAAATAATTAATTATTAATTGGCACATCCTATATTAATTTAACATCCATTCATCCTGTAATATTTTTATAATAATAAATAAATATTACCACAATAGGATCATCATATCAAAAACAAAAAAAATTCAAACCACAATCAATTTTTATCTAAAAATATAAATTTATTTATATTGCAATAAAAATCATAATCAAAATTATAAAATATTCTACTACACTAACAAAGTTAAAGCATAAAAAATTTTTAAAAAAATTATTCCTACAATAAATCCTGAAAAGCCATAAAGTCCACATAACGAGTGTTCTATGATTAGTTACGTGATTTATTTTGTATTTGTAAAATCGTTGGTTTTCAAAAACCTCTTTCAAACTTGAGATTATAGTAAGCCTATCCCAATTGCTTTGTTGTTTCCTTTGACATTATAGTAAGCCCATCCCAATTGCTTTGCTTTTGCTTATGGTTGACTTTAACTTTTTTGTTGACTTTTTTTTTTTTATATTTAGTAATTTTAATTAAAAAAAATTAAAAATATGTACACTTTGAAATTTTCTTCGATTAGACGCATTAGAAAAATAAAAATAAATAAATTTCAAAAAAAGTACACAAAGGCAAAAAAAAAAAAAAAGCCAAAAATTTAAATAGTTCTGATTTAGAACATTAAATCAGCAACTTCAAAAGCAGCACTAACGAGTTGGTAGTCAACAAGGCAAGATGAAGAACATTTGCATATATAATGCATGTGTTTCATGCACTGTGTAAAAAAGAAAAAAAAAATAGAAATCCTGCTAAAATGAAAAACAGAGGTTGTAGACATCTCATTTTTGACCGTCCTCAAGACTTGGACGTCATTGTTTGAACACTCGATGATCATCCATGCTCATGTTCGTTTTGAGTTCCCGAAGGTCTCGACTGCGCGCCTTGCCTTAGGATCTCTCAACTTGTTTGTTTTGTGCTTGGTTGTGGGCCAAGGACATATGGTTTTTGCTTCTGAGGAAAGAGGGTGGCTTGTTGGCCATCCCTATAACCCATCGGCTAAGGCCTTATGCCATTGGCCTTGTTTTCCTGCTATCGGCCATAAGTGTTGGCCGATCGGCACTCTTTTTGGTCGATCGGCCATATTTCTTGGCCGAGACTTTTCCATCTGCTTTTGCAAATATTTTTGTGTCAACTCTGACAGCTGGTGAGCACAATTCTCATCATCCATACACGTGTATAGAGGGCTTGAATCAAGACTCAAGCTTGCTTAATAAGCTTGAGAATTGATTTTCTATAAGAAGGGAGGCCTTTCTCCCTTTCCAAAGATTCTGAAAAGTTGATATACAAAAGATATATCACTTTCTCTCTATATTTTGCCTCTCTCTCCACATTTGCTCTTGTTTGTGCTCAAAAGTGTAAATTCTTCACATTTTTACACTAAAGCACCTACTAGAACACCATCCTTTTGTTTCCAAGGCTTCTTGAAGTTGGTTTTAGTGTTTTTGGACTGGTTTTGGTCAGAAAAGAGTGCTGGAGTTGTGTTCTTGAAGGTGTTCTTCAAGGGTGAGTCAACTAGCTTTTAAACCTTTTTCTGGCTTAAACTTTTGGACCTATTTGCATGCTGATTTAAGCTTAACTTTCTACTGTAAAAAGTTCTAATTTTTCAAGCTTGTAATGTTTGTTTAAGGTCACTTTTGTGTTGGGGGTTGTCTACTCCCTCTTAGGCCTTGTTTGGCCTTGTTTTGTGCCTTTCTTTTTGAGCTATTGGGACTACCTTGTTTTGGCCTTCTCACCACTGAAACTCAGAGGATTTTTAGTGGTGGAAAGGTGATTTTGAGGTTCCAAATAGGAGAGGGTCATCCCCTCTCCTTATGTCTTGTATGCTTGCATTGATAGCTCATAAAAGTAACATGTTTGTTAAGCTTTTTTTGGCTCCATGTTAGCATGTATTAGGCCTTATTTCAGCATGTTATACCTCTGTGTAAGGTTGGTTTGATAGCCTCTTGCATGCACCATGCACTTGTAGTGCAATCCTCTCTATTGCCTTAACATGCATCTTGTGTTTGGACCATCATTCTTGCATATTTTGGCTCAACTCCAATAAGCTTTTAGTCTTGTTTTACCATGCTTAAGCTCTGATTTGTGTTGCTTTGGTCATGCATGCCATGCTTTGTATAGCCATAGTGCATTCTAGCTTGTTAGCTTTGAGTTTCCAAGTCACTAGCATGCATTGCTTGGGCTACTTTCATGATTTCGCATCATTTGTTGTATAATTTCAGAGCATGTTCCATTACCATGCCCTCAAATTTGTCATTCTTTTAATGCTTTGAAGAGTTGGTGTTTTATGCCTTAAGAGTGGGTCATTGTGCATGCCTCTATGCTTAGGCCTTTGGACTATCATTTCAGTGTATTTTTGGTCTCATTTTACCATGATGTAACTCTGATTTTTGTTGTCAAAGTCATGCCATGTTTGGTTTTGATAAGTGTAGTGTAATATCCCTTATTAGCCTTGCATGCTTCATGCTTTTGGTCTTTTGTTCTAGCTTGTGTTGGCTAGGTCCAAGCATGTTTTTGGTCTTATCTCGACCTGCCTTGGGACTATTTTGGTTGCCCTCGGCCCTTTGGGGCTTGCTTTGCGTGGCCATGGTGTAAGTCCCTTTGCTAGTTTCAAGCTTTGAGCTTTCTTGCATGCTATGCTTGACTTGTTTGAGTGGTTTGGCACCATTCCATACATGATTTCAGGGTCTACAGTGTTGTCACACATCCATGCTTTTCATTCATTGCTCTTGCTTGAGAATTGTTATCTCCATACCTTGTTTGTGAACCAAAGTGTATGCATGTTTGTATGTGCTTTCGTACTTCATTTCCAGAGCATTTTGGCCACTGATTTGGGCATGATTGAGGTCTGTCCATTTTACTTTGAGTCCATCTTGCATATTGTTGCATGCTTGTCGCATTGCATGATTCTTGCATGTTGTTTACATGTTTAGGTTGCATTACATGGTGCTTGCATGCTCATGTTGCATTACATTGTTTGCATGTCGTTAGCTTTGTTAAGTTATGCTTGCATTGCATTGCATTTGGCATGCTCATGTTGCATTGCATTGCATTGCATTTCCATGTTGTGTGCATTGCATTGTGTTTGGTTTGGGTGTTAAACCAAACACGTGGAATGAGGGACGTTTCATACTTGAAGTAATGAAACGTGCCTTAATTCTCGGTCGCCGATACTCTTGATCAAGCATGATAGAGGTCAAGGCACTTACGTGATTTTGTGCATTTCATCCACATTGAATTGTGCAACTCGGCCTCTTTGGCCATCATGCATCGAAATGCGTGATTGATGACTCGAGAGCCGAGCACTACACACCTTTGAGCCTTAGACATGATAAGGGGTGTAGTTGCACAACATTTTCTTGCAAATACATTGCCATGCCTATGTTTGTGCTCTACTCCAGCAAAAGGAGCAGTTTTCAAGAAGAGATGGCCGATCGGCTATCTAGTGTGTCGATCGGCTAACAATATTTGGCTGATAGTCTCCAAATTGGTCGATGACCATTATCCACTGGCCGATGGCCACCCTTTTTGGCCGATGACCTCTCGGAATGTCCATGAGGTAGGTCAGAAGCATCATAGAAGTTGGCATAATTTTCAGAGGTGCAGAACAGTGCAAACAGAGGTAACATGAGGCATGGCAACGGATTTCCGGAAGGACGCGACCGAGCATGCATCATTCATGATTTTGAGGCAGAGCTATGGCAGCTTGATTCAGCTTCTTTCTTTTCTTACTTAAGTTGGTTTTGTAACTTAATTAATTTGCTTAATTAGTTAAGGTTTTGTAATAATTAATTAGTGTAGTGTAGCTAGCTAGTTGATTTATTCGAACCCTCCGTCGAGAGGGCGAATTTTGTAATAAGTGTGCGTGAGTGTGTGAATGTCTTCCAACCCTACGTCTTTCTCCCTTTTACTTATCAGCTTTTGATGGTTAGTTTTAGGGCATATTTCAATTAGCATCCTTATGCTTCGCATGCGTGCATCATTCATTTGTCTTGCGTGTACCGGGCTCGGCGCATCATACAAACTGCATTGTATTTTAATAAATTTACTTGAATACGTGTTCAATAGCATGTTATCAAGTTGCATTTCATATGCCGTCTTAGAATAGCCAAGCCTATTGTAGTTGCATTTTTGCATGTGTTGCATTAGGCATCTTAACATAGCTAGGATCATGCATTGATTACTAACTAGTTGTTGTTTTGGCTCGGAGTACACTGTAAATGTTTATACTTTAGCATCCCTGCATGTGTGTTATTGATTGCCATGATAGCATGCTTGCCATGAGGCTATGTGCTTAACTAATATAACTGCTTGAATGCTTGTGGGTGAAGGTTGGATTGCTTGAATTGGAACAATTCACCAACTGCGAGTTTTAAGCCCACTTGAGAGTGGCAAAATCATGTTTTCTAAGCCCACTTGAGGGTGGTAACTCCATGTCTTAGCCTACTTGCGAGTAGCACCTTCAAGCCATTTTCAAACAAACATGAGATGTTTTGTTCCAACTTAGGCGATCTAGTCTATACTTGTATGCTGTGCGCATCACGTAGTAAGATTAGCTAATTAACCGGAATAAGAGCGCATGTGTTTTCAAAAACAAAATATCATGCTTAGTAAAGGTCGATCCTTTGATCGGGCGAGCGGGGGTGCTCATTACATGACCTTCCCCTCTCGTACCCAAGTTCCCGAGCCGAGGCAACTTTTGTGATGACGGACACGTGGCCTTAGGCACGAGTCAAGGTTTCCTAAATTTCCCAAAACAAAAACATTTAGGTGGCGACTCTGTATCTAGCAAAGCAGTCCATGTTTGGCACTTCTTTATTAAAATCAGTTTTCCAAAATGATTTGCCGGATTTGGACTCTTTGGTGATTTATCAGTCTCGCATTGCACTTTGTGAGATTAGATTCAGAACCGTGACATTGAGTCGGAACTGTAGTAGCTAATGAACAAAACGGATTTGGCGCCTTTCGCGCGCGAAACCGTGGCGTTCGGGCGGTCTACAGTTTCTGGTGACTCTACTGGGGATTTAGAGAACTTGAATCGAACTCATGATATCTTGTTTTGACTGCACTTATGTGTCTCTTTGCATTGCATGTGCATTGGTGCGGCTAGGATACCGTGTTTGCCGTATGCTATTCCTGAACAGTTTGCTGGAGGCTTACTTTGAGAAGCATGCCATAAGGCTGACCGATTGCGGGCTCTGCTACGACGGGAACACAAACCCCGGTTTTGACTGGCGCACCTTTTTTGACCATTCGACCTAGTGCATATCGGAAACTATAGTGACCATTCCAAGCTAGGACATGTTGCTTACCCGATTGTAGGTTGTTTGAAAACCGTTGTGTGTGTAATGAAACCCTAGTTCCTGACAAGATAGGACAGGGAAACCCTACCTCTCCATAGGGGTGTTTTGGCTTTCACTTGCTTGTTATGTGCTTTTAGAGTTGGCCTCTACAGGAATGCATGTATCAGTTTGCAAGTCTGGGTATCAGGCCTGCGAGCATCAATATTTGAGGAATTAGTTTTACCTGCGAGTATTAGATTCAGATTCGGGGCAGTGATTTGGGAACAGTGATCAGTGGTTGAGAATAGTTATTTCAGCTTGTGTTTGCCAACTGTGTGTTATCTTTATTTAAGCTGTTGTGCTGTCCATTTTTCTGGTTATTTGTTTTCTTATTATGCTTTATTTATCTTTTTGCAAGGTAGTTTAGCACCATTGCATCCGACCAGGCAGATATTCCCCGAGCACTCTGGGTTAGAGGTCGAAGACTTAATCGATCTGAGGATCTGATAGACGGACAACCAGTGTTCCATTCTTTACCCTCGGTTACCAGACGGAGGTCAATCAGGCGTAGTCCATCAGTACAACGGTTATCAGATCAGCGGTCCTTATCCACCACACCAGTGAGTAGGCGGGCTGAGATTCTCATTTCTATTGCAGAGACAGACATACCGATTGTTCAAATAGACCAGCACAATATGGCAGGTATAGAGGAGATGATGCGTCAGCTCCAGGAGAGTATGAAAGCCATGCAGTAGGACGCTGCCTGTCAAGCAGAATTTTCCGTACGCTAGGCCGAGGTTATGGCCCAACAAGCAGAGTTTGTTGCTAGACTTCAGCAACAACAACCACCACAGCAAGCGAGAGCATCTGCTTCGCACCAACCTCCTCCCCCACCAAGAATTCTAATACTTGGGGAGACCACCAACGTCCAGGAAAATACGAACGTTCCAACAGGGCCAGCTCTGCCTCCAATCCTACCCCAGCTATCTAAAGTACAGACCAACCTGGGGGATACACCTTTTGAGTTTAAGGTGGACCCCACAGTGCTAAAAGTGAGCAAGCTAGAAAAGCTGTTCAAGAAGTCTCAAGGCGTAAAATCCATCCCGGATATAGAGGACGGGTATACTGACTCGGCCGTGACTCTGCCAGACCGTTTTAAAATGCCGCATATAGACCGTTTCGACGGGTCTGGAGATCTTATGGTGCATTTGCAGCTATTCTCAGACATACTAAGGCCATTGGGCCTCTCCAGATTGTAGAAGCTTTCCCTGTTTGGCCGGACCCTGTCGGGTGTAGCGGCTATTTGGTATGCAAAACTGGAGGACTCTGTTAAAAGGAACTGGGAGGAGATGGCTGAGGCCTTTGTAGCTCAATACTCCTACAATACGTAGATTAAGGTCACAACTCGTGATCTCGAGACAACTAGGCAAGAGCCGAAGGAGAGCTTCTCCGATTTTGTGATCCGTTGGAGGGCCAAAGCCTCGATGATGACCATCAGGCCAATTGACAAGGACCAAATATGGATGGTTGTACGCACCCTCCAGCCCAAGCTCATGCAGAAGATGATCATCCTCCCCCTCCCCACCTTTGCCGATCTACATGAGATAGGGGTGCAGATCGAAGACGCCATGAAACAGGGCCTCATTGATCATGAGAGAGAGCAACCCAAGAGGGCATTTAACCGCAGTACGAATACAGGCACAAGCAGTGCTGCAGCTGCCAGAGCTTCAGATGTGGGAATGGTCACCAACACCACCCCAAGAACCCTTACAGCTACACCATTCACCGGTGCGTCCGGAAGTAGCTCACAAACAACCAAGTTTCCATCCCGAGGCCAGAGAACCTTTACCCCGCTGTATATGTCTCTGTCCAAAGCTTTGGGGGTTTTGATCAGGAAAGGGAACTTGAAGCCTTTAGAGCTGCAGCCATTGCCAGAAAAACTTCTCCCCTCCCATAACACGGCGAAGTACTGCGCCTTTCACTAACAGCATGGTCATGAAACCGACCATTGCTTTCGATTGCGTCACGAGATTTAGGATCTTGTCGACAACAGGGTGATTGTGCCTCCAGAGAAACTGAATGTCACAACCAACCCTCTTCCACCACATAACCAAGCTCCACCTCCCAAACACATCAATCTGATCCAAACTGGGGTTGTGTCATACGACCCTAGCATATATATCATCCCTTCCCACCTACCCAAGCCGAAGGTGTTCATTCCTGACAGCACTGACTTGTGTATGGTGGACATCTCCCAAACCCAACCTGAAATAGTGGTGGTGGCTATCGAAGATAGAACTGGGCCGACTATGGGAGCAGATGAGAATGATTATACAGAGCCAGAGGGGTCTGCGAGCTTCATGTACAACCCGAGCGGTTATATCACATAAGCAAGCCAGGCTAGGCTAGGTCGAAGGTAGAATTGCTAGTGGGGGCAGAGATTTGTGTAGTACGGGAGGATGGACCTAATCAGGGGTTAGATGACCTAGTGGATCTGGAAGAGGACATTGCCAACCTTCAGTTTTTCAATGAACAGGATCCGGGGGACGTGATTGTCAACTGGTTTGATCTAGAAGGGTCAGTAGAAGCTACTGGGTGGCTCAGCGACGAGTCAGATATTGTTAAGCAGCCTCAACCAGAATAGGGTCCGTTAGGGATGAGGACATCAGCTGTGGCCAAAAGGGCCAAGAAACAGAGTACACCGCCAGAGAGCACCGGTGTTAAGAATTTTGCTCAAAATACAGGTAGTTTGGGTACAGAAGATACTGAATAACAAGCTACACTGAAGCAGTTTGAGCGGGAAAGGATCGAAGATTCTGAGAGGGCCAAAAAGGCCAAAGCCCTTGCGGGGACGAAACGTGCTGTGAGCATGAGAACGGAATGTGCTGCGAGCACAGGAACAGAAGGTGCTGTGGGCACATAAATAGTTGTAACGGAGCCGGACAGGTGTCTGTTGGTTGCTGATGGCATGTGGTAGGAAGATGACGACCTATGTCTTGCCCACACCGATGAAGATTAGGGACAAAGCCAACCAGATGATACCTGGTATGTGGGGGAGGTTGACTACATGACTAGGAGTGGGCGGTATTTCAAGCCCCCGCACTTAGATCAACCAGAGGCGTCCGGAAAGAACAAAGAGGTAGACAAGTAGAAAGAAAAGCTGCTCGAAGAGGAGGCTGTGCTGAAATAGCTGAAGAAGATACAAGCAAACATCTCCATCTGGGGACTGCTTATGGCCTCAAGAGTTCATAGACAAGCTGTACTTTCTACAATGGACAAGGCCAAACTTTCAATAGATACAACGCCTGAGCAGCTGGTAGGACTGGTCTTTCCGGGAGGAGCTTCCCCGACATTGACCTTCACTGACAAGGAATTGCCGCCTGAGGGCTCAGATCACAACAAACCTCTCTATATCTCTGTGGAGTGTAGAGACAAATGGATACCGGTGGTTCTTGTCGATATGGGATCCGCTATTAATGTGTGCCCGTCGAGGACGGCATATGCAATCGGGTTGAAGCCTGCAGATTTTGTACCAACTGCCCAGGTGATAAGGGCCTATGACAATACTAGCAGAGAGGTGATGGAGACCGTGCAGATTTGGACTCAGGTTGGTCCAGGACAGCAGGATATTGACTTTCATGTCTTGGACGTTCCCGCAACCTTTAATCTACTCCTAGGGCAGCCATGACTGCACCAGGTGAAGGCGGTCTCTTCCACCCTGCATCAAATGTTGAAATACCCCCACAGGAAGGGGGTGGCTATAGTTTTTGGAAATTTGTCAATCTATCTGCCGCCAGAAGTGTCTACACCAGTTCTGGAAATCGAGCATGGCACAGAGGATGTGTTCCTGTCGGGATTTACCCTAGCTGAGTCCCGGGTCGTACAGAACATCTTGACTGTTGATGAGGGGTTATATGTCAGTGCACAGTTTGTGTACTTTATGAACAAGCTCCAGCACATCCCCGGGATGGGACTAGGAAAAAGTGGCCGGAAGGGCATTGCAGCATCGGCCGAAGTGCCACACAACCTACATACCTTTGGCTTAGGTTATTTGCCTACCAAAGAGGACTGGGTGAGGAAAGGCAAAGAGATGGCCGGAAGGGTCAGAGCCAAGCAAACTGGGAGGCCTTATGAGTTGATGCATCGGCCTATCCAGGGTACCCTAAACGGACACTTTGTCCGGGAGGGGGAGGACTTTCCATTCTGCGGCTTCCCAGAGCCATGGCTGAACGCAGAGAAGAGGCGCTTGTCGGGATTTGAGATCTTCTTCGACTTACAGTTGTCTGGGGATGATGTTGCCGAAGAGCAGACAGACCCACCAGCTGAGGCTAAGTAGTTCAAGGAGAATTCCAAGAATGCAGAGATTGAAATGGGGGTAGCACTGGCTTGTCTACTTTCAGATCCTCCGATCGTACATGATTGCTTGGGGGATAACTTTTCGGTGTCCATAATTGGGAATGAAGCGGCTGTGAGCCCATCTTCGAACATTCTGGATGCGTCCATCGCACCCTCCCTCATCTGGCAGTACGAGGAGGGATTCTTATCGAGCAAAGACTGTCGTAGTGAGTTTAATCTTCCACCAAGTCCGCCAAGCCTAATCGTGTTTAGCTCGTTTGAGTCTGAGTCTGGTATTCTTGGGGGTGACAACCCGGATGCCACAGTCCTGTTTAGGTCGTCTTTTTCTTTTTCCTTTGAGTCTGTTGTAATAGAGGAATCAGGCGACTCGGAAGTGATTAATGAGAATGGAATGGCTGTGGCCTTCGAGTACTTATCTGTGCCTTTGATTTATTGTATTAATCAAGACTTTCAAAATTTCGATTAAAACAACGAGGAAGAAATTCCTCCGGTTTTGAAATATTTGCTAGATCAAAAGTAGGAGAGATTTGTAAAACCGCTGGTTGATGAAATCACCACAATTAATGTGAGTACTGAGAAGGACCCGCGACTGGTCCAGATCGGGTCTACGTTGTCCTCGGAGGAGCGCGAGCGCTTAGTCGCTTTATTAAAATATTTCAAAGATGTTTTCGCATAGTCCTATGAAGAGATGCCTGGAATCGATCCTGAGATTGTACAGCACCGGATTCCTCTTGACCTAGAGGCCGAATCAGAAGGATCCGCCTGGACTGGGCCCTCAAGATCAAAGAAGAGGTCACCAAGCAAATTGATGTGGGGTTCCTGCTGGCATCTGAATACCCAACTTGGTTGGTGTAGACACCCCATTTTGACCAGCCCTAAGACTTGGGCACTTTGTTTTGACCACCCTCACCAAAAAAAATCAAATTTAAATTTTAAACCCAAACCTCACTTATTTTGGCCAAATTAGTTTATATCATATAGTTTATTGTTTTGTTGTATTTTATAATTTTATATGTTTTTATATAATTTGATGTGTGTGTATATATTTTGAGGTGGTGTATTTTAGAAATAAAAAAAAAATAATAACAAAAACAAAACAAAAAAATAAAAAAATGAAAAAGAAAATAAAGAAAAGAAAAAGAGAGGGTCAGGTGATGATAAGTTTTGAGTGGAAAATAATTCAGTGGAGTGGGACTCAATTTGGTGAAATAAGTTTGAAAATTGGTGGAGGAATTTGAAAATAAAATACATACAACTTTCGGTGGAGATAGATTGGAATTGTGGAGAAAACAAAACAAAAAAGAAAAAAAAGAAGAGTGGAGATGATAGATAAGTTGGACTTTTAAAAGGATACATGGATACAGCTCAAAGGGGGGGCCTCTGTCTCTCCACTTTGATTTTAAAAATATAAAGCAAAAGAGAGGTTCACATGGCCGGGGGGTCTTTAAGGCATGGGGTGATATGTTTGTTTAATAAAAAAAACATATGCAGACAGCACTACATGTCATCTCTCTCCCCTCTGGAATATAAAGACAAAAAGGCATACACACATGGGAGGGGAAGGGGGGTGATATTTTCGGACAAATAGGGAGAATTTTGGGCTGCTGGTTTCGGTGGAGAGCATGAGAGGGTGAAGGAGTGAATAAAATAAGAGGGTTGGAGGTGAGGCACGGGGTGACACCACACACACAGAGTTTAGAGAGAGAGAGGTTAGGGAGAGAAAGGTGAGAGAGAAGGAAGAAGATCACAGAGCTATACACACACCCACACCATTGACACAGATACACACACCCACACATACATACACGGCCTCTCTCTCTAAAAAGAAACCCACCCATCTCTCTCTCTCTTGGCTAGCACATACACCTCCAATGCACACCCACACACGGCAAACATTACATAGCCACACAACTTAATCTCTCTTCCTCTCACTCTCGGCACCTCACTGATAAACCATCACCAACACACACACCCACCACTCTCAACACCCATCATGCATCAAGCACACACACACGGCTTAGAGAGAGAGAGGAGGAGAGAATGACACAGCCACACCACCCCTCTCTCTCTGGCTTAGGGAGAGAAGGAGGAGAAAAAGGATTTTAGCACTATACAAGTTCGAGAGAG
This sequence comes from Camellia lanceoleosa, assembly GCA_025200525.1. Classification (NCBI taxonomy): domain Eukaryota; kingdom Viridiplantae; phylum Streptophyta; class Magnoliopsida; order Ericales; family Theaceae; genus Camellia; species Camellia lanceoleosa. Next base: position 106,568,971 of record CM045772.1, on the reverse strand, counting down.
AGAGAGGTTAGGGAGAGAAAGGTGAGAGAGAGGAGACCACTGCCACACCACCAACTTCATCTTCTCACAAAGACACACTGCATGGAGACCATAGAAACCCATCTCTCTCCCTCCCTCTCAAGACCTCACCGATGCACCACAACACTCTAACACACACAACACACACTCTCTGATATACACACGCACACGACACCCATGCACACGACACCCAGCTAACACACATCCACCCAACACACCATACACCTCTCACTCACAGTAGCTCACACGCGCACCCATGTACACGGGCACACAGCAGCATACACATACCATTGACACTCAACACACACGGGTTTAGAGAGAGAGGGGGAAAGAGACCATGAACACACACAACACACAACACACACGACAAAGCCCAAAGACACACCCACGGGAGGAGGAGATAACATACCTCTTCTCTCACTCTCATCTCTCTCTAACTGGGTCTCTCTCTCTCTACACATTCACACACACATAACTCACATGACCACCACCACTACCATGCATACACGGTACACACACACACACACACACTGATACACGAAGCTGCACACACACACACTGATACAGGAAACTGCACACACACAAGATATATGCATGGAGAGGGAGAGCCCTTGATCAAGGCTAAAAACACAAACACACTGATATACACACCACACCCATTCTCTCTCTTTGCAGTTTTGGTGTTGAAAAATGTAAAGAGATGCAAACAGACACATGCACTAGCTCTCTCTCTCTCTAGCTCTCTCTCTCGGCAGAGGGTTGGAGTACAAAAAAAGAAAACAAAGACAGCCATACACACACAGATCACACACATGGAGACACTCAACACACTCACAAAACCGACATGAACTCTCTCTCTCTCTCTCTCTTGAGTTTTTGAATCAACACAAGCAGCCCCTGTCTTAGTTTTGCTTCGCTGGAGAAAAATAAAGTCATGGTTATTGGGCCATAAAGTTGTGGGATTTTGGTGCTGCAGAATAATAACCCATGTGGATGTCATTCACGTTGAGTTGGTGCATTTTTGATTGGCCAGTAGGCCGGCTTGATAGTGGGCCGGTTTTGTTTGAGTGTTGATGGGGACTCCATTGAAGATGAATACATGGGCTGAGGCATGAGGACCGATGGTTATTTGCAAGTTGATGAATGGCCGGGGATTTCAAACTTTCATTTTTTTTTATTTTGATTTTGAGTGTTTTGGTGAGGTTTTATTTTGTTTTATTATTTCTTCCTCCTCTTTTATTTGGATCTGTAATATTTAAAATAATTGTAATAATCCCCCCACCCCGCTTCTTTCTATCCCATTCTTCAATCGCTTTCCCTAATTGTACATATATATATATATTTGACATGCCATACATATCCATGCTTTACATCCATGTCTCATGCATTAAGATTCGGCTAAATTCCTATTTGTGGATATCATCAATTCTTATGTGATTCTATGTGCTACCCCATGTTTTTGAGATGATTCACATGCCATATTGTAGAAGCCGAATCCTAGGTTACATCTCATGTGTGAATTGCATTAGGATTCTGTATATAAGATCATGCATATTTTACTAACTTTGTTTTGTAGCTGTTCGAGGGACGTCGATATCTCTGTGAGTTTTTATGCTTTAGCATCCCATTTGTGTGTGATTTTCTTATTATGTTTAGCATCCTACCACGTGCCTATTTGCTTAAGTGATAAACTGTTTGAATGCCTGTGGATGAAGGCTTGTTACTTGAATTGGAATAATTCAATAAATGTATGTTTTAAGCCCACTTTGCAGTGGCAAATTCACAAACTCTAAGCCCACTTGAGGTGGCAAATTCAAACCCTTTTCGAAAAACAAACATGAAGTTGAATTGTTCAAATTTGAGCAAACTAGTCTATACTTGTATGCTTCACATAGTAAATTTTAGGATTTACTAAAATAATCAGAACATGAACATATAACGAAAATAAAAGTCATATCATGGTTTAGTAGAGGCCGATCTTTTGATCGGGTGAGCGGGGGTGCTCATTATTGACCTTCCTCTCTCATACCTAAGGTTTCGAGCCAAGCATCCTTGGTTACGACGAACAGTGGCCTTGGCACCGAGTCATGGGTTTCCTAATTTCCCAAAATATTAGGTGGCGACTCTGAGATCTGATGACGCAGTCCATTTTGACAAAATTGTAATAAAATGAATTTTCAATAAAAGTTTTCAAATCTAGACTCTCATCTACGTTTCACATTGCACTCGTAAAACTTGAGATCAAAGAGATCTCGGGAGTCCGAACTGTTTAACGAGCGCGGGTACCCCCCGGGCATGTTACAGTTGGCCAATATAGTTCCAGTGCCAAAGAAAGACTGCAGAATTTGGGTATGTGTGGACTTCAAGGATTTGAACAAAGCCAGTCCGAAGGACGACTTTCCTCTGCCGCATATCGATGAATTAGTGAACTTTACTGCGGGGCATGTGTTGCTCTCATTCATGGATGAGTTTTCTGGCTACAATCAGATTCTGATGGCACTCGAAGACCGGGAGAAGACTGCTTTCACCACCCCGTGGGGGACCTATTGTTATAGGGTGATGCCGTTTGGGCTAAAGAATGCTGGGGCTATATATCAACGGGTTGCGACCACGATTTTGCATGATATGATCCATAAAGAGGCTGAGTTGTACGTGGACGACATGATTGTCAAGTCCAAGAAAAGAGAGGGCCACTATACCGCCTTGCAAAAATTCTTTCAACGGATCAGAGAATTTCGGTTGCGGCTGAATCCTCAGAAGTGCACGTTTGGTGTTACAGCAAGGAAAATGCTAGGGTTCTTGATCACACAGAGAGGTATCGCGGTCGATCTTTCCAAAATCAAGGCCATCTTAGAAATGCCACCACCGAGGACTAAAAAAGATGTGCGAGACTTTCTGGGTAAAGTGCAATTCATGAGACGGTTTATTGCAAAATTGACCTTGACTTATGAACCACTCTTTGGTCTCCTGAAGAAAGGAAAGAAGTTCCAATGGAACGGCCGATGCCAAGTTGCTTTTGAACAGATCAAGCAATATTTACAGAACCCACCTGTGTTGTCACCGCCTGAGCCGGGGAAACCGTTGATTCTGTGTCTTTCAGTAACTGAAACTACAATGGGTTGCATGCTTGCACAGGAGTCTGAGGACAAGGTGGAGAGAGCTATCTACTAACTGAGCAAGAAAATGCTTGGATTACGAGACCCGCTACACTCCGCTAAAGAAGGCTTGTTTGGCCTTGGTATGGGCTACCAGGAAGCTGCGGTACTACCTGTTAGCTCACTTTGTAATACTAGTTTCGAGATTAGATCTCATCAAATATCTTTTCAAGAAATCGGCACTTACGGGTAGGTTAGCCCGTTGGTTGCTTCTGCTTTCCGAATTCGATTTGAAGTATATGACGCGCAAGTCAGTAAAGGAGAGAGTGGTAGCGGAGTTCCTCGCCGATCACCCAGTGGAAGGAGATGAAGCAGTTGAGTACCTATTCCCAGACGAGGCCATTTTGCATGTCGAAGAAGAAACTTGGACGATGTACTTTGACGGAGTGTCAAACCAATATGGATATGAGATAGGGGTGTTGCTGATAGGACCCGGCAATTCCCACATACCTTTAGCATTCAAACTCCGATTCAAAGTCTCGAACAATGAGGCAAAGTACGAGGCATGTATTGCTGGTTTAGAAGTTGCCCTAGAACTAGGGACAAAACAGCTGGATGTTATCTGGGACTCGAACCTTGTTATATCTCAAGCTAAAGGAGATTAGAAAGTCAAAGAAGAAAAGATGAGAATCTATCACCAGACCTTGGACGTGCTGATTCCTCGGTTTGAGAAACTGAACTTCGCTCATTTGTTAAGAGAGAACAACAGGTTCGCTGATTCATTAGCAACTCTATCTTCTATGATAGACATCCCTTTCAGAGTCTGCATGCGTCCGATCATCATCAAACAGAAATTCGTGCCGGCCTACGAGCTGATTGCCGCCATAGATGAGGTACAAGATGAGAATCCCTGGTATTACGATGTCTGGAACTTCTTGGAAAAAGAGGCGTATCCATCAGGGGCAAATGCCAAAGATAAGAGGGCAATTCGAAGCATGGCTGCTCAGTTCATCGTCTACGGGGGTAAACTGTACAAGAGAGGTCACCTTGGGATGCATAAGCTGTGTGTTGATACCGAAGAATTGAAGCGCCTGATGGAGGCCATCCATGGAGGAGAGTGTGGAGCGCACATAAACGGGGTGATGCTAGCCCGGAAGATCCTTAGACAGGGTTATTACTGGTCCACCATAAAGGAGGATTGTATTGGCTTTGTCCGGCGATGCCACAAATGCCAAATCCATGCAAACCGCATGAACATCCCACCGTCGAAGCTGTACAACATGACTTCGCCATGGCCGTTTTCAGTATGGGAAATTGATATAATTGGGGCTGTCACTCCGAAGGGGTCCAATGGGCATGAGTTCATTCTGGTAGCGATAGACTACTTTACAAAGTGGGTCGAGGCCCAATCTCATGTGGTGTTGAAGGCGTCGCACATTGTTAAGTTCATCAGGAACAACATCATCTGTCGCTACGAGGTCTCGAATGAGATTATTTCGGATAACGGTTCCCACTTCAAGAAGGAGGTGATCAACTTGTTGGACAAGTACAACGTGGCTTTTCACAAGTCATCTACATATTGGCCGCAAACCAATGGAGCAGTTGAGGCCGCCAACAAGAACATCAAGCACATTCTACAGAAGATGGTGGAAACCTACCGGGACTGGCTAGATAAGCTGCCATTTGCTCTGTGGAGCTACCGGACTTCAATTCGAACTTCTACTGGGGCAACTCCGTACTCCTTGGTTTACGGGATGGAGGCTGTTCTGCCTATCGAAGTTGAGGTTCCGTCATTGTGAGTATTGGCTGAGTGTCAGATAGCTGAGGTAGATTGGCAGCAAAGCAGGTTCGAAGAACTCATGCTCTTTGACGAGAGAAGGTTGAAAGCACTGTATCATGTTCAAGGTTATCAACGAAGAATTGCTAGAGCTTTCAACAAGAAGGTTAAGTCCAGGAATTTGAAAGAAGGAGATTTGGTGCTCAAAGACAACCGAGCTCCCATCCACGACCGTAGGGGCAAGTTCAGACCCAATTGGACTGGTCCTTACATCATTAAGTCTATCTGGTCGGGTGGAGCTGTTGTTCTGATGGACCTAGATGGCCTAGAGTTCTCCTAGCCAATCAATATGGACAAGTTGAAGAAATACTTTCCCTGAGTGGCTCACTAGGCCGAAAACTCGAAAGGGCGACCCAGGCAAAAGTTAGAGCATGAAAAATTTGAAATTATAAAAACAGTGCTCGCAAGGTTGAAAACCTAGAAAGGGCGGCCTTGGCAAAAGTTAGAGCACAAAAGGAGAGTGTTAATACACGAGTGAACCCGAGCCGAACTACGTAAGGCTTGATTCCCATCTTTGGAATACGTAGGCAACTTCATTCTGAAATCCAGCCATAAACACTTCCCTGATCAACTTTGTCCGTGTGATCATGTTGGTCATCTTTGTCGTTTCTGCATTCAAGAGCTCGATTGTGATCTCCAGTGCAGTGCTATTCAGACTAGGGGCAACTTTCCAGTTGCTGGGATCCGGGGTTGTACATCTCAGTGATAGATCTCGGGCGTGTCTAGTTGTGATTCATATCGAAAATGGTTTTGAAAAGTTTTAATAAAAGTTGATTTTGCTCAAATTAATCTTTTTACAACTTAGACCATTTTTGGACCAAACGGAAAATTTTTAGTACCCACAACCTTCAATTACATTGATTTCAGTACAGAGTTCTCCTACTCTTGAATACAAATTGAAGTTGCTTTTTATTACATTCATAAAGAAAACATGAAAGTACTGATTAAAGCAAATAAATTCGGGGCATAGTCAGGTGTTCCTGCATTCTCTCTTAGAGCTTGTGGAAGCCTCTGATGCCAAAGTGGGTCTGACCGGCCTCCTCATCAAGCTGCTATGCACTCATCAGAGAGGGTACAACTGAAAATGGGAGCGGGGGCTAGAAGCTCTCTTGTCCTCCATGCTGTGGCATACCGAGCTAGTGCGCCTCTGACCGAAATGTAGCAGGTACTTTATCCTTCCCCGTGCAAGTCGATAATGTCCGAATCGCACCGAATCAGAATGGGAAGTAAAAGACATAGTGTGTTAGGCCAATCAACTGAATCCCGGGCTGGCGGGTCATGCTGGAGCTCATCGCTGGTAAATTAAGCCAGGGGCAGCGCCAAGCAATGTTTAGAGCAGACAAATTGCGCATCCATTCGCACCACCATCCCTCATCCGGGGCATCGACTAGACGCCGCCGTAAGAAATAGCCGTGGAGTCAATATGCTGGGTATGAGTCTACAACCTTCAATTTATCCATCAACCATATCTGGGAAGGGATGAAAAATGAGAGATTAAAGAATAAAGAGGTGTACATTGAGAGAAAAAGTGAGAAAAGGGTTTTGAGAGAAAAACCGAGCCTAAGGGCCGAGTGATGTGAGAAATATATGTGAGATAGGGTAGGAAACATTACCTGCAGTAGTAGTGGACTCCCCGCGAATCTAGTCGTCTCCCGGCGATGAAAAGCATCCAAACCCATCAATGTCTCAGCTAGTGTCATGGCAATGCAGCTCTTGCCCTCTTTTAAGCCCTTGGCAACCTCAATCAAACGGGTACTAAACCCACTGGAGCCTGGGGCAAGCAAGAAATGAGACAGCATGCATAAGCAAAGCGCATGTTGCTGAAAACCCTGCCGATGATAATCGCCGCGGTCACCGGCATCAGAAAAACGACAAATCAAGCTTGGAATGTCTGGCTCTCCGTCGCGAATCAATGGCCGAGCGTCATGCAAAGTAAGGTCGTACATCCGTCCTAAGGCTTGGACGTGGCCGAACCGGAGCTGAGACAAGATTTCTTTATCACGCTCAGATTCCATCAAAGCTTGGAAGTCCTCGAAAGTAGGACACATCTCTTGTCCGCCAAAGCTAAAGACGTGTGTTACCAGATTCCAAAACCTTGCCGCGGCATGAAGGAACGGAAAACGCAGCGGGGTGCGACTCAACGTGAATAGTGCATTAATTCCAAAACCCCAGAAATTTAGCTTTTCCGAGCTATCCAAGTTGGCAATCCAATTTGTGAGATTTTGGACAAGAAATGCTTCCATTTGGTGCAAAAACTAAACTAAAATGGAAAAAACTACGAAGCTGGGGTTTTTGTAGAAGATAAGGTGTTGAGTGGAAGACAGGTGGCAGCATTCCGGAGGTTTTTGCCACTTTTGGCCGATCGGCCAAAAATAGTGCCGACCGACCATCTTTTTCGCCCGATCGGCTCGTAATGATGGCCGATGGCCTTTCACTTTGGCCGATGGCCCTTCCTTTTGTTCTCAAAGCTGTCTATGTGTTGGAGATGTTGAGAACTTGTGACTGGTTCCACTTCAAATGCCTTCCGGTGATGATTTTATGAAGTCGCGCCTGTGTTACTTCAATTTGTTTATCGAGTTGTTGTACTTTTGTTTATCGAGTTGTATTTTGTGTTCATTAGTCTTTGTTTTGCTTATTGAGTTGTATTTACATTTGGTTAGCTTGTCAAGTTCTTTGTTTTGCTTATCGAGTTGTTTTGCTGTTAGTTGGTTCACTACCTGATTAATGCAATTCGAGTGTTTAAGTTTTCAAAACAAAGTTCAATCTCATTTACATTGTTGTGTAAAGTGATGCGGTGCGATGCGATGCTTAGAATGTACAAATGTAACACTTTTTCAACAAAAAGAGTTGTTTCATTCCATCACATTTTCTTTTGCAAAAAGTACATAGTTTTGAAGAAAATAAAACCTGCCTGAGGCAGTACAACGTGCAAAACTACTAGTAAAAAAGAAAAATAAAGCAAAAAAAGAGAGAAAAGCAGCAAAATGTCTGGATCGGCGCCAGCCACCTCAGGTGCGAGGGTCCATCCTCGTCTTTTTCCTAGGCAAAGGTCCAGGATCGTCGCTGCCAGCTTCGCCATCAGAGTCTGAGCCTGAGCCATCCCCATCCTTATCCTGAGACGACTTTGCTCGTGATCGACTCGCCGTCATTATCCGAATAGGCGCTCGCGAGCTACTCCTAGAGTGAGTACGCCCGCTCAGCGTGTATCGAGATCCTCGTCCCGCTTCTCCGCTTCTGGACAGTACAGATGGTCCCATCGAGCACCCCTGGCCGTATTCAGAATGGGGCCCGAAGAACAATTGGCAAACGATCGCTTATGCTATGCAAAGTCGAGTATTAATACCGAATACAGCAGGCGAGTACAAAGTATGAATATTGTGAGCAACGATGAATGCCGTGGAGTAGGTATGAATGCCGTGGAGCAACAGATGAATGCCGTGAGCAATGTATAAATGCCGTGAACAGTGTATCGGTGCCGTGAGTGGTATATGAGTGCAGTGTATCAAGTGCCGTATTGATAATGTGATGTATCAGATCAGTATGGAACAGAATGCACAAATTTTTGGGACTGAGGTTAAAAGAACTTTCCGAGATACTGTAGATACTCAGTAGGTCCATACTCCTTTGAAGCATCCCCATTACCGAGGCTGTCAGCTCCAATGCCTGCCCAGTGTACTCGATCGAAGCCTGCAAAAGTGTTGAAGTATTTAGTATTCTACAGGATATCAAATGAAATGAAATAACTGTACAAAATGTAAAGTATAGTGCATACCGTGGTCGAGCCGCGAACTCTGACGAGCTCATGATCAACCAGAGAAGGAACGATGGGTATCTGGCAAGTCTCCCCATCCTGTCCTCGGCATGTCATGGTGGTGGGCGCTGCCACACTTAGCTCAAGGCCCTTTCAGACCCACTCCGCCACGGACTGAAGGTCTCGTACTCCTACTCCTCGCCATAGCGCCGACTCAAGCAGCATTGGCCAAGGATCACATCAGATAAGTCTGGATGAAGACGGTGTAGTTGCCCTCATCTCTGAAGAAGTCAGAGCCCCAGCTGATAGTGAAGTCGATCATCTCCTCCGGTGTACCTCAGTATGCCTCATATGGGGAGGCGCCTTTAACTATCTACTCTGGTAAGCCAAGGGTTTGCCGCAAGAAGTGCTCTCCCAAGTACCAAACCCGGCAGATCGGACCTCCAAAGAAACCTCAACCAGCAGCCTCCGAGCACACCACAGATCGCTTCTCATCGTGATCCAAGAACGTGGCAGGTTGCGTGATCTACAAATGACAGGATATGCAGTTTGGTATCTGCTATTGAAAGTACAATGCAAAGCGAAGCTTAAATAAATTGTAATGTTTGAAATACCTCTCGCAAAGAATAATGGTGTCAAGTATCTCGCGAAGAACAGAAAGACTCATGCCTCGCCGCACCTCACATTGAATCGATGAGAATATGGGACAGTAAGGGGTATCTCTACCTTCGGCTCTGGAGCAACCTCGGAAAGTAGGCATACACCCACAACTACAGAATGTAAAAGGGCAACAATGAGTATACTTATCAGTAAAGCATAATGCAGATAAAGTGGAAACCAGAGAATGGTATGCAATGTATTGTGTAGTGTGTGCAGTGTACAGCCAGTGTAAAGCAGATTGCGTGTGTGCAATGTGTGTAGTGTATAGATAGTGTAAGGCAAAACTGTAAAACAGAAAGGGAAAATGTACCTCCCAGGCTCGCTAGTAGCCTCCCAGGAGATGTCCGCTGCAGCGAGAGGAGGAGCCATGTATCCGTAGAGCGTGGCTAGGCCTGCGCCACCCCAATTATAGTGACGGATCCTGGTCACATCCACCAATGCGCTCAGCAGATATAGGGCAACAGTGTTCGCCCGGTCGGCGAATAAGATGGTGCCCAGCAAGAACATGATGAATCCTCGAGCGTATTGCTCTACCTCCTCGCGGGTTGTAGGCGCCTGTATCCGAAACTGGTCCTCGAACCAAGAATATCGCACGAACCCTAGTCGGGAGAGAGGTGGCAGAGCGCCGAGCAAGTAGATATGGACAGCATCCGACTCGTCCATATCGGTGTCGAAGGGAATCGGATCACCCCCTACTCCGATGCTGGTGAGCATGGAGAAGTCGAAAGGAGTCATCGTTATCTCCCCTGCAGCAGAAAGGTGGAAAGAATCGGTGGTGTCCCACCACTTCTCCACTAGCGCGCCCAGAAGAGGCTTACTCGCAGTGAGACGCGAGAGCCCCATGCAAAAAATGTCGAAGCCGGCCTGATCGACGATATGGCGAACCGCATCAGGCAACTCTATATACCAACCTCAGGCAATGGTATTCCCATACCTCCAGAAGGCATGGGAATCTCCCTGTGTTCAAAGACAAACAAATGCGAAGCAGTGTCAGAAATACAGTGTTTGAATGCGTTCAGAATTGATGAAAATGCAATGTGTGTGCATGTGTTCGAGTTTACACAGATATCGTGTATGATGGTGCTCAAGGTGAACTAAGCATGTGATCTACAAGTATGTTTGTGATGATTAGTTAAAGAACAGTATCGACTATCAAAGATATACGATCTACATTGCAGAAAGTAAGAGAGGAGGAGTATACCTCAGCGGCGCTGAAGGATAGATGCGACTTTGGCTCGCATAGCAGGAGCTCCAATGGCGCGCCTCGCGCGTAGCTCCTGAATTGGCGGATACTATCGGGATGCAGTATGTGAATCACGAGCCGGTATGTCGCTGGGTCGAACGGTCGAACACTGAGCGGCAGGAGCTCGACCTCAAGATCCGTATCCATCTCTGGGGGAGTCCCACTCCGTGGAATATCGTCCGTTATCTCGAGAAGGGTGCAAAAGTGGTCGAGGGTATGGAAAATGGGTAAAAATGCAAAAGTCAAACGAAAGTCAACCTCGAGGGGTGAAAAAACGGAGGAAAATGACGAGGCTCGAAAGAGGGCACGGAAAGCAAGGTAAACTCGGGGGAAACAAGCCCCAAGTGGTGGAAATCGAGAAGGGGACACCAAAATCACTTTCTAATCGGTTCAAAGTGTGTAAAACAACGAAGGTTTCGCAAATCGGACGTTGTGGGAGGCTCAAAAATGAGAGAAAAGCTCAGATCCAAGGGCGAAAAATGACCTAGAGAAAGAGAGCAAGGATTTTCGGCTAAGGAGAAGTGTGGATATAGGGTTTTGAACCCTATATTTAAAGACCCGAGGCAAAATGTCAAAACTGCCCCGAATCTGCCACTTTTGGCCGATCGGCCAAATTGTTAACCGATCGGCTAAATTGTTGGCCGATGATCTCCTTTTGTGGCCGATGGCTTCCTCTTGTGGTCGATGCACCTCCAATGCCCTTGTTTGGGTCGGTTATGTTGTTTGGTACCCTCATTTTTCAAGAAAGTGCAAGAAAATACGCTTTTGAAGCTTAAGCGGTTTTCGTGTTGACCTCGAATCGTGTCTTCCGTGTGCGGCACTTGATACGCACAAGATGTATCCTTTTTCATATCCTTTTGAATAGTACGAGATTCGAAAATTGCTTTGAATGCTTTGCATTACAATGTTTCATCATGTTTGTAAGGCGCACGTTTGTTATATGTCTTTTCGCTCTTGCATTAAGCATGCCTCATCTTATTTTGAAGTTGCATCTCAACATTGCGGATAACATGCCTTTATCATGCTTATGTTAAACAAGTGCCTCTCTTTCTCATTCGCAGTGTTATACACATTGCTTGCGTTGTCGCGCATGCTTTACTTACATGTGTTTATGCACCTTGGCTTGCGTCATTGCGCATGCCCCTCCACCGCATTGTTATACACATTGCTTGCGTTGTCGCGCATGCTTTACTTACATGTGTTTATGCCCGTTCTCGCATTGTTATACACATTGCTTGCGTTGTCGCGCATGCTTTATTTACATGTGTTTATGCTGTCATTGCATTGTTATGCACATTGCTTGCGTTGTCCCGCATGCTTTACTTACATGTGTTTATGCACTTGGCTTGCGTTGTCGCGCATGCCTTTCTTGCATTGTTATGCACCTTTTTATCCGCGTTGTCACGCACACTTAGCTTGTATTGTCATGCATCCCCTTACTTGCGTTGTCACGCATGTTTTACTTGCATTATCATGCTTACTTCAGTTGCATTGTTATGCACCCATTGCTTGCATTGTCGCATATGTTTTACTTGCATTGTTATGCTCGTTCTAGTTGCATTGTCGTGCATCTTTTCACTCGCATTGCTATACATCTTCTCACTCGCATTGTATATGCATGTGTTTATCTCATATTGAACTGATTTCTTGATCTAACGTTGAACATGTGTTTCTACTGCATTGTACCTGTTGAATTTCTTTCTTTTGTAGGCACGATATTGTATGTACGGTTTATTTGAAGTTGGTGAAACTAGACGATATTGTGTACGGTTCATTCAAGAGAAGTCCCGGTTCAATTTGACTGTTACCCTTCTCCACTCGCATTTGGCATGCGTTTGGACGTATCTCTCTCCTCTCGTGTTTGACACGCGTTTGGATGACTGCGCTTTCTTGCATAGTCCTTTCCTCTCATGCGTGTGCCACGCTGAGAGATGCTCTCTTTCCTCTCTTGCGTGTGCTACGCTGAGAGATGTTGAGTTTGAGACTCCGGGTATTCTCGGTAGTTGCTTTTAGTCTTCTCCGCGTGAGACGCAGTGAGAATTGCATAATTTTCTTACATCCTTTCTGTTAGAATGTATGGGACTGTTATTTCTTATTCGCTTGCTTAAAACGTCGCATTTATTTTGCATAAATGCTTTATTACAGCTCTCTTTGCATGATCATAAGTTATGTTTGGTATTGTGCATGTCGTTTGCATCTTGCCCCTGCCTGTGGGCGCATCTCTTTGTTATCTTGTATGTTTGTCTAAGTCTTCGGCCTCGTCAAAAATGGATCGTCTCTAGGCTTTGACATTCACTCTCGTCATCTTATGACTTTCGAGTTCTATCAAAGAGGGGCAACTGTAGACACCCCATTTTTGACCGTCCTCAAAACTTGGACGTCATCGTTTGAACACTCGATGATCATCTATGCTCGTGTTCGTTTTGAGTTTCCAAAGGTCTCGGTTGCGCACCTTGCCTTTGGATCTCTCAACTTGTTTGTTTTGTGCTTGGTTGTGGACCAAGGACTTGTGGTTTTTGCTTATGAGGGAAGATGGTGGCTTGTTGGCCATCCCTACAACCCATCGGCTAAGGCCTTGTGTCATCGGCCTTGTTTTCTTGTTATCGGCCATAAGTGTTGGCCGATCGGCACTCTTTTTGGTCGATCGGCCATATTTCTTGGCCGAGACCTTTCCACCTGCTTTTGCAGATATTTTTGTGCCAACTATGACAGTTGGTGAGCACAATTCTCATCCTCCATACACGTGTATGGAGGGATTGAATCAAGACTCAAGCTTGCTCAACAAGCTTGAGAATTGATATTCTATAAGAAGGGAGGCCCCCTCTCCCTTTCCAGAGGTTCTAAAAAGTTGATATACAAAACATATATCACTCTCTCTTTATATTTTGCCTCTCTCTCCACATTTGCTCTTGTTTGTGCTCAAAAGTGTAAATTCTTCACACTTTTACACTAAAGCACCTACTAGAACGCCATCCTTTTGTTGCTGAGGCTTCTTAAAGTTGGTTTTAGTGTTTTTGGACTGGTTTTGGTCAGAAAAGAGTGCTGGAGTTGTGTTCTTGAAGGTGTTCTTCAAGGGTGAGTCAACTAGCTTTTAAACCTTTTTTTGGCTTAAAATTTTGGAGCTATTTGCATGCTGATTTAAGCTTAACTTTCTATTGTAAAAAGTTTTGATTTTTCAAGCTTGTAATGTTTGTTTAAGGTCACTTTTGTGTTGGGGGTTGTCTACTCCCTCTTAGGCCTTGTTTGGCCTTGTTTTGTGCCTTCCTTTTTGAGCTATTGGGACTACCTTGTTTTGGCCTCTCACCACTGAAACTCAGAGGATTTTTAGTGGTGGAAAGGTAGTTTTGAGGTCACAAATAGGAGAGGGTCATCCCCTCTCCTTATGTCTTGTATGCTTGCGTTGATGGCTTATAAAAGTAACGTGTTTGTTAAGCTTGTTTTGGCTCCATCTTTGCATGTATTAGGCATTATTTCAGCATGTTATACCTCTGTGTATGGTTGGTTTGATAGCCTCTTGCATGCACCATGCACTTGTAGTGCAATCCTCTATATTGCCTTAACATGCATCTTGTGTTTGGAACATCATTCTTGCATATTTTGGCTCAACTCCAATAAGCTTTTAGCCTTGTTTTACCATGCTTAAGCTCTGATTTGTGTTGCTTTGGTCATGCATGCCATGCTTTGTATAGCCATAGTGCATTCTAGCTTGTTAGCTTTGAGTTTCCAAGTCACTAGCATGCGTTGCTTGGGCTACTTTCATGATTTGGCATCATTTGTTGTATAATTTCAGAGCATGTTCCATTACCATGCCCTCAAATTTGTCATTCTTTCAATGCTTTGAAGAGTTGGTGTTTTATGCCTTAAGAGTGGGTCATTGTGCATGCCTCTATGCTTAGGCCTTTAGACTATCATTTCAGTGTATTTTTGGTCTCGTTTTACCATGATGTAACTCTGATTTTTGTTGTCAAAGTCATGCCATGTTTGGTTTTGATAGGTGTAGTGTAATATCCCTTATTAGCCTTGCATGCTTCATGCTTTTGGTCTTTTGTTCTAGCTTGTGTTGGCTAGGTCCAAGCATGTTTTTCGTCTTATCTTGACCTACCTTGGGACTATTTTGGTTGCCCTTGGCCCTTTGGGGCTTGCTTTGTGTGGCCATGGTGTAAGTCCCTTTGCTAGTTTCAAGCGTTGAGCTTTCTTGCATGCTATGCTTGACTTGTTTGAGTGGTTTGGCACCATTCCATACATGATTTCAGGGCCTACAGTGTTGTCACACATCCATGCTTTTCATTCATTGCTCTTGCTTGAGAGTTGTTATCTCCATGCCTTGTTTATGAACCAAAGTGTATGAATGTTTGTATGTGCTTTCGTACTTCATTTCCATAGCATTTTGGCCACTGATTTGGGCATGATTGAGGTCTATCCATTTTACTTTAAGTCCATCTTGCATATTGTTGCATGCTTGTCGCATTGCATGTGGTCGCATGCTTGTCGCATTGCATGATTCTTGCATGTTGTTTACATGTTTAGGTTGCATTACATGGTGCTTGCATGCTCATGTTGCATTACATTGTTTGCATGTCGTTAGCTTTGTTAAGTTATGCTTTCATTGCATTGCATTTGGCATGCTCATGTTGCATTGCATTGCATTTCCATGTTGTGTGCATTGCATTGTGTTTGGTTTGGGTGTTAAGCCAAACACGCGGAACAAGGGATGTTTCATACTTGAAGTGATGAAACATGCCTTAATTCTCGGTCGCCGATACTCTTGATCATGCATGATAAAGGTCAAGGCACTTACGTGATTTTGTGCATTTCATCCACATTGAATTGTGCAACTCGACCTCTTTGGCCATCATGCATCGAAATGCGTGATTGATGGCTCGAGAGCCGAGCACTACACACCTTTGAGCCTTAGACATGATAAGGGGTGTAGTTGTACAACATTTTCTTGCAAATACATTGCCATGCCTCTGTTTGTGCTCTGCTGTAGCAAAAGGAGCAGTTTTCAAGAAGAGATGGCCGATCGGCTATCTAGTGTACCGATCGGCTAACAATATTTGGCTGATAGTCTCCAAATTGGTCGATGACCATTATCCACTGGCTGATGGCCACCCTTTTTGGCCGATGACCTCTTGGAATGTCCATGAGGTAGGTCAGAAGCATCACAGAAGTTGGCATAATTTTCAGAGGTGCAGAACAGTGCAAATAGAGGCAATATGAGGCATGGCAATGGATTTCCGGGAGGACGCGACCGAGCATGAATCATTCATCATTTCGAGGCAGAGCTGTGGCAGCTTGATTCAGCTTCTTTCTTTTCTTACTTAGTTGGTTTTGTAACTTAATTAATTTGCTTAATTAGTGAAGGTTTTGTAATAATTAATTAGTGTAGTGTAGCTAGCTAGTTGATTTATTCGGACCTTCCGTCGAGAGGGCGAATTTTGTAATAAGTGTGCGTGAGTGTGTGAATGTCTTCCAACCCTACGTCTTTCTCCCTTTTACTTATCAGCTTTTGATGGTTAGTTTTAGGGCATATTTCAATTAGCATCATTATGCTTCACATGCGTGTATCATTCATTTGTCTTGCATGCACCGGGCTCGGCGCATCATACAAACTGCATTGTATTTCAATAAATTTACTTGAATACGTGTTCAACAGCATATTATCAAGTTGCATTTCATATGCTGTCTTAGAATAGCCGAGCCTATTGTAGTTGCATTTTTGCATGTGTTGCATTAGGCATCTTAACATAGCTAGGATCATGCATTGATTACTAACTAGTTGTTGTTTTGGCTCGGAGTACACTGTAAGTGTTTATGTTTTAGCATCCCTGCATGTGTGTTATTGATTGCCATGATAGCATGCTTGCCATGAGGCTATGTGCTTAACTAATATAACTGCCTGAATGCCTGTGGGTGAAAGTTGGATTGCTTGAATTGGAATAATTCATCAAATGCGAGTTTTAAGCCCACTTGAGAGTGGCAAAATCATGTTTTCTAAGCCCACTTGAAGGTGGCTACTCCACGTCTTAGCCTACTTGTGAGTAGCACCTTCAAACCATTTTCAAACAAACATGAGATGTTTTGTTCCAACTTAGGCGATCTAGTCTATACTTGTATGCTGTGCGCATCACGTAGTAAGATTAGCTAATTAACCAGAATAAGAGCGCATGTGTTTTCAAAAACAAAATATCATGCTTAGTAAAGGTCGATCCTTTGATCGGGTGAGCGGGGGTGCTCATTGCATGACCTTTCCCTCTCGTACCCAAGTTCCTAAGCTGAGGCAACTTTGGTGATGACGGATACGTGGCCTTAGGCACGAGTCAGGGTTTCCTAAATTTCCCAAAACAAAAACATTTAGGTGGCGACTCTGTATCTGGCAAAGCAGTCCATGTTTGGCACTTCTTTATTAAAATCAGTTTTCCAAAACAATTTGCTAGATTTGGACTCTTTGGTGATTTATCAGTCTTGCATTGCACTTTGCGAGATTAGATTCAGAACCGTGACATTGAGTCTGAACTGTAGTAGCTAATGAACAAAACGGATTTCGCGCCTTTCGAACGTGGAGCCGTGACGTTCGGGCGGTCTACAGAGGTATTGATGTTCCATTTTCAAGATCTATTCCAGCTCTACCATCTCTCCTCGGCCATCCCTCTCCTCTACCATCTAGCGTCTTCTCCCTCCTCTACCATCCAGTGTTCGCTGCCTTCCTTCTTCGTCTCCATCTTCTTTTCCCTCTCCATCTTCCCTCTCTCGTTTTGAATCTGCAGATCTATCCACTCTCCTCTACCATCCGCCGTCACTTTCCTCCACCGTCTGAGGTCCTCTCCCTCCTCCACCGTCCAACATCTTCCTCCGACTTGGACTTTTACGCTCCTCTAGGTCAGTTTGTCTCTCTATTTTATGTCCTTCTATGTTTCAATGTTTTTACACACACATATATATATACACACACACACAATAGGATTTTGAGTACTCTAGAGCTCATTTTGTTTTTTAATACCAAAACTCATTATTTTGAGAATGATTTTTGTTTGAAAATTCAATGTGTTTTTCAATTTGTTTTTTTGGAAAGTAAATCTGTTATTATGTTTTTCAATTTGTTATTCTATTTTGCAATTTGTTTGGAAAGTCAATCTGTTATTCTGTTATTCAATCTATTTGGAAACTCATTATGTTTTTCAATCTATTTTTTATTTGGAAAATGTAATCAAATTTCAATACTAGAACTTGCATCATGAATTGATTTTTAGAAGAAAACAAAAATACTGAAAGGGTACTCCAGAGCTGCTTTTAATAAATAAAAAATTGCTTCTCAACAGCAAAACTCATTCTGTTTTTTAGACTTGCATTGTTAATAAAGAAACAGAGATATCATATGGACTATAAATGGTTAATGAATATTGGACTGTAATTTTTGAACGAGCAGAAATGGAGATTGATTCAAATAGTGGTCAAAATTCTTTATTAAATGAGAGTGAAGAAGTTATGGAATCTAAGAGGGGTATGTGTTTTAGTTCAAAGCAAGAAGTGTACACATTTTACGCCAAATACGCTAAACATGTTGGATTTTCCATAACTTGTAAAACACAAGTTTGTGGCGATGATGGGAAATTAAGATACTTTGGGATTGAATGTTCTCAATCGGGAAAGAGAACCAAAAAAGCAGAAGTAAACCCTCTAAAGCCATCTCTATCCACAAAAATTGGTTGCAAAGCAGGGGTACGAGTGACCTTACAAGAGGATGTGAGATTTATGTTAACCACAGTTAACCTTGACCATAATCATGACTTGATTCCCATTGACTCAGGTCATTTTGCAATGAATAAGAAAATTCTTACTCCTGTGAAGAGAAGATTAGAAATTAATGATCAAGTAGGAATTGGGGTGTCTAGGAATTATAACTCAATGGTTGTTGAAGTTGGGGGTTATGAGTCATTAACATTTGATGAGCGAGATGCAATGAATTACATTGACATTGCTAGAAGATTAAGGCTTAGAGAAGGAGATTTCGATGCACTCCAAAAATATTTTTGAGGACACACGCACAAAATTCGAGTTTCTATTATATGATTGATATTGATACTGACTTTCGCATTATAAACTTGTTTTGGGCAGATGCAATGAGTCGAGCAGCTTATGAAGAATTTGGAGATGTTGTTTCATTTGACACAACTTATCTCACTAACAATTATGATATGCCATTTGCTCCGTTTGTAGGAGTTAACCACCATGGACAGTCAATTTTTCTTGGTTATGGGTTGTTATCTAGTGAAAACACTGATATATTTGTTTGGTTATTCAAAGCATGGTTAAATTACATGTCAGATCATCCTCTAAAAGCTATAATAATTGATCAATGCAAAGCTATGCAAAATGCTATAGAAATTGTCTTCCCAAATACTCGACATCGATGGTTTTTATTGTACATAATGAAGAAAATTCCGGAGAAATTGAAAGGCTATTCCCAATATGAATCCATGAAGTTGGCTTTGCAAAATGCAGTGTATGACACTTTCACAAAATATGAATTTGAGACGAGATGGAAAAAGATGATTACAGAATTTAATCTTTATGAGAATCAGTGGTTTGGGGTATTATATGATGAGCGACATCGATGGGTTCCTGTCTATGTGAAAGACATTTTTTGGGCTGGCATGTCAACTACACAACGAAGTGAGAGCATGAATGCCTTTTTTGATGGATATGTCAACCCAAAGACTACATTAAAGCAATTTGTTGAACAATATGAAAATGCCTCGAGAAGTAAGGTAGAGAAAGAGAAGAAAGCTGACTTCAAGTCTCAACACAAAGTGTTTGATTGCCTAATTGTGTATGGTTTTGAGAAGCAATTCCAAGATGCCTACACGAATGCAAAATTCAAAGAAGTGGAAGTAGAGATGAAGAGACTAGTTTATTGTCAATCGTGTCTTGTGAAAGAGAAGGGTTCAATTTCACATATTTTGTGAAGGAAGCCGTGGTAGTTTTTGGAAAGATGATGCATGTGGACTTTATTGTGTATTATAATTCGACTGAATTTGATGTTCAACGTATGTATCGGTTGTTTTAGTTTAGAGGCATCATGTGTACTCACTCACTCGTTGTGCTCATTGCAAGATGCATAAATGAGGTTCCAAATAAATTCATTCTATGACGAGGGAGAAAATATTTGGATAGAGGGTACACATGCATCAAAACCATATACACTGGCTTTGGGGATGATTTCAATGCAAAGGTCTATGATAAGATGAGCAAAAAATTGATTGGCATTGTACAAGTAGTTGGGAACTCTGAACGCAAAATCAGAATTATTGACCATAGGTTGGATGAAATCAAGGCAAGAGTGATGAAAGATGATGAGGGTGGTGGGAGTAATGTACCAGCTTCTACTAGTAATGTACCACCTATTACTAGTAATGTACTATCTTTCCCGATTGTGAGCATTAATAGAAAAGCAATCAGTAATACGAAGTTGCTTAGTCCTTTGGTTGCTCACAGAAAAGGTCATCTAGTTACCAAACGAAAGGTTGCCAAAGTAGATCAAATAGTCAATCAGTTGAAAGCAAGTAAAACAAAACATAACAAATCAAAGGTAAATTTCATGGTATTCTTTATTTATTTTTCAATACTGTATCATTTCTCTCTATTGAACTTATCATTTACCTCTATTCATTCATCTTGATTAATATAGGGTACTAAGGTGCTTAGAGCTCAATCTCAACTTTAACCTAGTGCACGTAAAGAGCTTTATCCTTGTATGGTTGGCATGCAAAATAATATGTATGTGTCGGTACGTGTACATAATATGAATTTACATCGATCAATTTATTTTATTTTTCAATAATGTATATTAAACTATTTTTTCATGTCATTGTAATTGATTAGGGACAAATGGTAAATACGATTGGAGGCATACTGGGAAGTATGGACATTATGAGAACTCAACAATGTATTAGAGGCACACCGAGAGTTAACACATCTCTTACCCCATCAGAATGTATTGGAGGCACACCAGAAGTTATTGATATGATGAGAACTCAACAATCCATGAGTGCTACGAATCAAATTTACGGAGTCGTACCATATTCTTTTGTTGACTTCAATGTACAAATGGATCGAAATGAGTCTCATTTTCGTTAGTTGGAAACTTGTAATTTTAATTCATTTTCAGTGACTGAACTCGGAGTTTATTTTGTGGTGGGAGTAATTTAATGCATCTTTCTTTGTTACTAGATAGAGCTTAATTTCTAAGATTTATAGAAATTTGATGGGACTTGGAGCTAGAGTGGTGTGTGTTGGTTTATTTTTGTTGTGCTTTTGATTTGGATTTGTGAAGGTGCTGTTTAAAATCTAATAAAAATCTGTTAAAAATTTGATTTCAAATCTGTGTTCAAAAATCTGTGTTCAAAATCAGATTTGAAAGAATCTGTGTTGAAAATCTGTGTTCAAAATATATGTTCAAAAATCCGTGTTGAAAATCTATGTTAAAAAATCTGTCTTCAAAATCTGTGTTCAGAAATTTGTGTTGAAAATCTCTGTTCAAAAATCCATGTTCAAAATCTGTGTTCAAAATCTGTTAAAAATCTATGTTCAAAAATCTGTTCAAAATTTGTGTTCAAAATTTGAAAGTTTCAATCACAATCTGTGTTCAAACAGACAAACAGATAACTTCATACTTGTAAATTATGCCAATTAACTCTGAAAATAAAACAAACAATCAACATGATTACATCTTCATATTTCTCAAAAATAACTATAATATATCATAAATCTTCATACATATCATCTATTTCAACTTCTAACTTGCATATAAATTATTACATCTTCATAACTAATACAACACCAATTACAAGGAATATAAAGATCTCATAAGTACAACACCAACTTCGATTTATGTCTGTCTGCAATTTTGCATCTGTGCGCTCTAAAATTAAAGTTCTTCGCTTTGAAATCAAAGTTGTTCGCTCATACTTCGAAGTTGTTCGGTGACAGTTGGTATATTGTTCATTTGCACTTGTCCTTCATCTCTACATTGTGAATTTGTAGGCAAGCACCATCCAATAAAACCACCGCAATCATGACAACAATAGAATAACTTGTTTTTGTTTCGCTCTATCTCTAAAATTTGAATAGTTACTTTTTTCCGACATTTAAGACAATTTTTATTGCAATATGTCAATTGATTTAAGGTACTACCGTTAACACTTGAAGTTGACATCTGCCAAAATATGAAGCCAAATTTTACTAATTTAGACAACCTACTCTTCTTCAGAACAAAACTTGATTCCTTTATTGGCATAGGTTAAATAAATCATGGCACATAGAAAGCACTACCACCAATGTTTAGGATGTCGATCTCATAGTTTTCCAACTAAAATTGCAATTGCAAATGCAAATCTAAATTTATTTGCAAGCTTTGTAAATATCTTTAATTTTTAAAAACCTATAACTATCCTAAGATCCAAAGCATAGCTTGTAAGATTTCAATAGATGATTAAACTCGAAAAAATGAACATGGTGCTGCACAACACAAAGACTAATCAAAAGATCAACATGGCTGGTATAAGCAAACCAGTGAAAAACAAAAGTTGTACAATAGTATCCTCATTCACTATATAAACAAGACAGCAAATTCACATAGTATCCTCATTTCCTTTTTCTATTTATTTTTTAATCTTCTTCCTCTGTTTCCCTTAGAGGGAGGTTCTGTTTATGCCATTGTTGAGAAAATGTAAAGTTGGTGTAGTTTCCAAATGTGCAATAGATGAGCAGAGTAGATAGAATTCATTTCTCTCTCAAGACAACATAGTTATTAGGTCCATTGGGTAAGTGAGTTTCATGGGAAAGATATTTCTTATATTATAAACTAAGCATGTTGGATATACTTTAGAAGTCAGGTTGTCTTGTTAAATTAAAAACTACATGTGAAAGGAAAGAAAACCCAATATTTAATCATACCACTTCAAAGCCAAAAACTGTTTTGGCACAGAGCAGCATGGAGCCAACCTTCTTTCAACCAACTCCAACATGTAGAATTCATTATCTTTGATTTTCAGTGAGGTAATGAGTTGCAAAGAGTACTGCACCACCAAATAAATTGGAAAACATAACCTAGAAGCAGCTAGTGTAAGCAATCAGTTAAAGCACCCATCTTCATTTATTTATTTTAATTTTTTTAATGTGGTTGTGAAGTAGATGCTACAAGCCATGGATTGAACTTGCTTTTTTTTATTTTTTATTTTTATAAGAAATAGACTGCTTTCAAAATTCATATGTCAAAGTGATTTATTAACAATTCACACAATTTAATTGGCAATTATGTAGTAGTATAACCAAAATAAAAAGTCAAGTAAAACTATGAAAATTGCTATTCGAGTAGTTTCAACACCATACTTAACAACAACAACAACAACAGGTCATCATTTTTTTTTTCATTACCAAAAAAAAAAAAAAAACCCTAATTCAAGAAACCAATTCGTATACTGATTTAGAAATTGAACTAAAACATACATTCAAATCTTAAATCAATTTGTAAATTATATTTACACAGACACTATATTACACACACACACACACACACAAGCCCTAACCTTAAATCAATTTGTAGTTATATACCTCTAGGTTGGAGTCGCTGGTTCGGGTCTGCCGAGAAAAAAGAGAGGGTCGAGAGAAGCGAGTCCTTTGGGACTGCGAAGCGAGAAGTGAATCCGGTGATCGTCGTGAGTGAAGATGAAGGGAGGCTTGGTCGGATCCAGACTCAATCGTCACTAGGGTTGGAGAGTTGCGCTTGTCGGAGAGCTCTAGGTCGAAGAGAAAAAGACACAATAATGAATAGAGAGAGAGAGAGAGAGAGAGAGAGAGAAAAGAGAAGGAAAGAGCGAATAGAGAGAGAGTGAAAACTCTGAAAATGATTTTGAATTTTGAAATCAATGAGAAAGAGAGAGAAAAGGGCGAGTTAACAATGTCTTTGCCACGTCGGCGCCACGTCATTAGAGGTCTATTAATGGTCTTCAATTAGTGGTCTGAAGCATTTTTATTATAAATATTATTTGAAGTTAATTGTCAAAGTCATCTTTTCCAGAGGGGCGATGCCAGTATTGTGCTTGGGTCCCATCTCCCAAAATTTTTGAAATTTTTATTTTTTTAAGATAAAACTTTTACTTAATTATCAAAAGACCCCAACAAAGTAAATAATAACAACTCACCACCAAGGACCTACTAACTTTAAGGAACCAAAGGGTTCATTTGGGAAGTGGGTTGGCTTTTTGGCTTTTCGGCTATTTTAGCCTAGGGCTAAAAAGCCCTGTTTGGGAAGGGCTTTTTGTCTTTTTTGACTTTTTGTGAGAGAAAGAATGTAATGATTATGGGTTGAATGTGATGTTTTATCTTATTAGACTAAAAAGCCTATTTGTCTTTTTGTGGCTAAAATAGCCCCAAACCCAACCCAACCCAACCCTTCTTCCCAAACGAAGCCAAAGTCTTGCACGTTGCTTAAGGACTGCTGCTCCACTTTCTTTCTCTCACACGTTTGAGTTATTTATTTTTTTTTTTTTTCCTTCAAAAGATTTTGGCAACTTACATAAAGGAAGGATTTAGGGTGAAAAAACTAAAAAACTAAATGGATTTCAATAGGTATTATTTTTATTTAGGATTAGCTTTGTTTATGTAAATTTAGGGTTTATAATTTTTAATTTGGGCAAAATATAATTTGAGATTATTTTTGTGATTGTAAATATTTTTGATGCTCTTTACATAAATTTTGTCATGGTTGTTGTTTGGAACATTGATATTATTGGAAGAACTTAATAATTGCCCAATAATATTCGTGTGAGCTTCGCTGTGAAGAATCTGTTGAATAACAGGAATAGGTATTTTTAATTAATTTTGAATTGGAATTACCATCATAATTTGCCCTAAAAATTATATTTTACAAATATATATATATATTTTTTAATATTTGTTGGCACCATAATTAAACTATCCATTCAAAAGGTGGCACGTGATAGTAAAGGGCAAGCAAAGGAAATGATACGAATGCACAAGTCATTAAGGAGCCCCACCTTCGAAGCAACTCACATGAGCAGCAACTGTAAGTTCTAACAGCGTAAGTATGTTTTTGTTCAACGCGTGAGAAGCACAAGGGAGAAAAGTTATCAAGTCAACAGTTATGCACGCACAAAAATAAAAAGTAACCTTAAGAAGTAGCTAAAAGAAAGGAGATTATGGCGAGGAGCAACATCTCAACTACTTTGAAATTCCCAACATCTCGCTTCAATTGAGGCCAAATGTAACCATCTTCCAAGCTTGCTACGGTCTTGTCTCCATGTAGGTCTTGGATTAGTTTTTCTCGAAGTGACGTCTTGGGAATACAAAGACGATTTCCCTTGAATAAGTATCCCTTAGTGACATGAACATCACTAAGAGGCTGATTCTCTTTACATTTGTCCCACATCTCTCTAATATCTTTATCTTCTTGGTAAAGCTCCTTCAAAAACTCAAATTCCACGATCTCATGGGTCAATGTAACTAGCAAATTTGCACAACGGCTCAACGCATCTACAACTCGGTTCAAAGTCCCTAACTTGTGTCAAATGGTGAAAGGAAACTTCTAAAGAAGTATAGACCATTTGACATGCGTGTTGCTTAGGTGCTTCTGGCTGTTGATGAATTTTAATGCATGATGATCTGTGTATAGTACAAAGTCCCATTGCACTAGGTAATGTTCCCAGTGCTTGAGAGCTTGCACCATCGCATAAAACTCTTGGTCATAGGTACTCCACTTTTTGTCGAGCTTTACTTAGCTTTTCACTAAAGAAACCTATCGGCCTCTTCTCTTGTGAATGAATTGCTCCAATTTCTACGCCGCTAGCATCACACTCCACCTCAAAAATCTTTTCGAAGCTAGGTAGAGCTAATACTAGCACAGTTCAAAGCTTCTCTTTAATTAAAGCAAAGCTCTTCTCAGCATATTCTCCCCAAAAGAACTTCCCCTTCTTCATGCACTCTGCGACTGGCTCCAAATTGAACTAGATGAATTGACGGTAGAATATAGTCAACCCATGAAAGCTTCGAACATCACTAACAGTTTTTGGCATTGGCCACTCTCGGATAGTTTTCATCCACATGAATACCTTATGAACTAACCACATACCCCAAGAACAATAGACTACTTGTCATGAAACTGCACTTCTTGAGATTAACCAAAAACTTCTTTTCCTGCAAAACCGTTAGCACTTGCCGGAAATGCTCTATATGGTCTCTTTTAGATTTTCTATAAATTAGGATATCATCAAAATAAAGAACTACAATTTTTCAAGTAAATGGCTTCAATAACTGATTCATAACCTACATGAAAGTACTAGGAGCTTTGGAAAGTCTGAATGGCATAACCAACCACTTATAGAGGCCATCATTGGTTTTGAATGATGTCTTCCATTCATCTCACGGCCAGATTTGAATTTGGTGATACCCGTTTTATAAGTCAATCTTGGAGAACCACTTTGAACCTTCAATCATATCAAGCATATCATCCAGACGTGGAATATGACTGTACTTGATGGTGATTTTGTTGTGTCATGACCGAAACCCGCCCTTATAGGTTTAGCGTCATGATCGGCCAGTAATCGTAAGATTGCCGAAGGCCTCTTAACAGAATCACAAAATAAGAGGCTAGCGGAAGCTAATATACAAACATATATTGTCCATTAAGCAGTGCAAATTTAAACTTATATTTACATATACCAATACATCATTATCTTATGTCATCATACAATACAGATAGAACCAAAACAGGACTTAGCCCTATTTACAAAGTATACAAAACTAATAACAAAAGAAAACAAAACTAAGATTCTCAATCATATAGCCTTAACCACTTGACGTGTCCAGAACCTCCACGGGAGGCGCATAGGTTGGCGGAAAAAAAAACACAGATCCAGACAGGTGCCATTAGACTTGATCTTGCACTCGCTCACCTATATAAATACATGCAATGAGCTAAAGCCCAATGAATAACATTAAGGTAAAGAGGTTAGTGAATGAATTCCGAATATTTCATAATCATAAAACAGATCATAACATTATCATTCTCATATCCGAACATAATAATGGTGCATCCAACATAACATAACATATCATATCATCATCCGACTAGAGTAATCGGTTTCAGATACCGATTAAACACATCACCACTTTGTCAAGTGGCTAACGAGATCTCGTAATCACATATATGTCATGGACCCGCATTAACATGTCGTCCCTTATGACTTGGGACTTTCTTTAGATGCCATAATATATTCAAAATAGGACATTCGTTTACGTTAACAAAATCACATTTCAAAAATCATAATTTGTCATATAACATTTCAAACATAAATCATATGAACATATCTTTATAATAATGTTACTCACAGTGGGCTTCCAAAAATGGTTGGTTAGTCTTCAAGTATTGACCTACAAACACAAATGTACATAGCACATAATATGTCTCATTATTACTCATTCATATGGCCATACATGGCTTAGCTTTCTTCCTTTAACTTCTCATTCATTCCATGCCACATAACTTGTCCATATTGAACCACATACTCAGATTCGACACATAATTTCTAATTCACTTACGTATGTTGTTTCTTAGCTTATTAATCCTTAATGATTCATAAATCATGCCTAAGAATGCTCGAAATGAGATGGAAGCGAAGATATGTACTTAAAACGTCTTTTGAAAACATGTTGAAAATGAGCAGTTGGTTATAGCCAACTTTTGGTCGCGAGAGCCACCATCGCTCGAGCCAACTTTTGGTCGCTAGAACCACCATTACTAGAGCCAACTTATGCAGACTGCAAAAGTATTGAGAGCTCACAATGTTGGCTTGAGCCACCACTTGGTCGCTCGAAATATCTGTGAATTTTCTGGGTTTCTAGACAAAAAATTTGAGTTCCAAAAATGCATTTTAACATGTAAAAGCTTCCATGGCTATTCCAAACTTACGAAAACACTTTGATAATCATAAAAACATTTTAGAAAACTCAAATACAAGATGATTCACAAATCATTTACTCAAAACCTCTTGAATTTTCCAAAATTGAGCTCAAAAGTTCTTTCATGTAAGAAATTCCTTTTCAAAACATGAATTTAAATGGTGCAACAACATGATTCAAACATGCATGTGCCAAATAACTTACAATAACAATTTAGATGCTCAAAACCAAACTCAACATGGCTAAACTTCCTATTTCCATGCATGTATGTCTCAAATTCATTCAATTTCTTTCCTTTCACTTTAAACACATGCAATTGAGCCTCAAACCTTTATGAATTATGCATGCATGTGACCTCTAGCCTTTAATTTCATCTCTAATGGCATGAATGATGCTCAAACATGAGAGTTCTTGACAATTTCATACATGCATGTATGACTTAGCACCATTTCCTTCATTCTAAGCTTATTTTATGCATTTAAACTCATAATCTTGACGAAATCTCATGCTAGATAACTTAGATTCACAATTTAGAGATTGAATTCTTACCTAGAGTCTTCAATTAGCTAGATTGTTGCACAATCTTGATGAACTCAAGTCAAAACCTTCAATTCCTCTTCAATCTTTTTCTTTCTATTTCTAAAATATGAGTTTTGTCTCTCTATAATGCTCTCCCTCAGATTTTGGCACTCAACAATGGGCAAAGATGAGCTCAAATGAGCTTAAAGCTCATGTTATATAGTTGTGATGTATTAATACATTAATTGGAATGTTAGGCATATTAAACACAACTTAATTAATCATACTAAATCAATTTTTAATTAAACTCACCAAATGGCTCTCGAAATTCCAGTTAGCTTATTCATGTGGCCAATTTCAGTTTTTTGACGTCATTCAGGCCATCAATTTTAAATTTTGAACACAAATCAGAACATATAACTTCGAATTAGACAGATACGTACAAATTAATCACATGGATCATTTCACAATTAAAGTTTAACACATAATTAATTAATTATAATCATGATTAGCATTTTGGGGTTGTCATATGTTGATAGCTCAGTTGTCAACACACATACGCCAACTTCTATCTTTCTTTGGTGTCAAAAGAGTTGGAACGACACATATTTTACAAATATGCCCCTTCTGCAGCAACTCTTCAACCTTCTACCTCAAAATCTCATTCTCCTTTGGGTTCATCCTGGAATGCAGTAAGCTTAGCAAATTAGCTCCTGACATAAAATCAATATGATATTGGATATCCCTCATCAGTGGTAGCTCATCGAGTAGTTCATCAGTGACAGGTTCTTTAAACTCCTTAAGCAATGATTGTATCTTCTTTGGAATTGGTACTACTACTTTCTTCTTTCTTTCCTCTACTAAATCTTTGACAACACAATAAATTTCTTTTGAAGCTTTTAAATTTGTCACAAACTCAGCCTCTAAACTAGAAGTAAGAAAAGATTGTTCCTATACTTTAGGTGGTTTGGACACTATTTGTTATGGTGAAGGAACCATAGCAATTTTATGAGTGTTCCACGTAAACAAATGACATCCACATCAAACTGCCAAGGCCTACCCAAACGTATATGACTAACATCTATATAAATCATATCACAAACATATTTGTAATGCTCGGCAATGGAAATAGGGACCTAACAAACGTTGAAGCCTTCTTGATCCAACAAATGTCATAAGGATTGGGATGTGGCTCAATCTGTAGGTTCAAGTGCTCCACCAATCTATTTGCAACAAAGTTCTTACACCTTCCACTATCAATGATCAAATCACATACTTTCTAATTGACTGAACAACATGATCGAAAAATATTATGGCATTGATTAAAATCCTCCGTCTTTGGTGTGAGTAAAACTCATTAGACCACACAGTTGACTCATTCTTCATCCTTTATGGCGAGCTTAGCCCCATCATATAGATCATGATCATTATTTTTTGCGCCCTAATCAGCTCCAAAGTTATCATCTTCTTCTGCTAGGTTGATTAGCCGCTACTCTGGACCGATATTGAAACAGTGGTAGAGTTTGCCGCACCTATAGCACTTCTCCATTGTCGGCTTGACATAAGGATTAGGAGCTTCTCTAAAAGTTGAACTTGTTGCCTGTTTGTTGCTGCCGCCATTAGCACCCTTGGGTTGGTTTGCAACAGCTGATGTTTGGACCCTTTTTTTCTTTTCAAAGTTAGGAAAAAAAGAATCCGTAGTTGTCCATTGATAATCTGAATATGTTGGCTTGTGCTCCAGCAACTCGGCTTTGAGAGCCATGTTGTGTGCTTCCTCCACGGCTCAACCAAACTTCTGTGGAATTGTTTGCTTTAATCCATTGAGATATTGGCTACTCGTTGTCCTTTCATCTCATTCAGATTGTTGCAATCTAAAAGTTGAAAAAACTCGACAGTGTAGTCAAACACAAATTTGGACCTTTGTGAGCAATTTTGATAAAGTTGGAACAAAAATTGCTCATAGTCCGGCGATAGTTATCTATCCATGAGAAGCTGCTTCATTCGTTGCCAAGTCCAAATTGGGTCATTTTCTTGTCACTGTCTAGTTCTTTGTAATTGGTCCCACCAAACTGCAACGCATTCCCTTAATTTGACTCTGAAACCTCCATCATCTCGAAGAACCGTTCAACTTCGGAGATCCGATCTAGGAAATCTTCAATATGTAGATTTCCATTAAATTGGGAAATATCAATTTTTAACCGATAGTCATCAATCCATTGTTATTGTCTCCTTGGTTGATGACCTTCGTACTCTTTTTCAATCTCTGGCTCGAACCCTTCACTATCTAATTGATACCGGGCTTGATGTCTTAAGTTGTTTTAGATAAGATGGCCTTAGGCAATTCCTCCGATGCAAACTCTGTCTTGGTTAATTGGTTGGCCTTGGGAAACTCCCTCAGCATGTGCCTAATCAACCACTGGCGATATGTTGTTGGCGTTCAAAGTCAACCTGCAATCATGTCATGAATCTTGTTCAACTACCATTGTTTCTCAAATGCTTTCCATAAAGCACCGACCCCACGATCACCGTCAGTAGGGTTTGTGTGTACTTCTTTGTCTTGTGCCATTGAGCTAGCCAAATCTTTTCTTTGATATCACTTGACACAGTGGAATGCACACAAAATAGATATTGTTCTAGTAGACAACGACCCTTGAATCCACAAGGAACATAGACTAACTTGAAAATTATATTGATAAAGAATGTCCTTGCCTTTAGGCTTACATGACTATTTATACCAGATAAAGTTTTAGAGAGCAAGTAATATAAGAAACTAATTAACTAGAATAGTACTAGTCTTGGACACCAAGTATACTTGGAGACCAAATAATATAAGAAAGTAACTAGTTAGGATCTTCCTTGGTCACCAAGGAAATTATATTCTTTAATAGAAATTCTTGGTTGCCAAGTAAAAATTGTCACAAATTATCATTTACCCTTTGGTTAATAATTTGATTTCCTTGACTTGTGTTTGTTCAATTGCTTCAAGAAATCTATAGTCACTTGTTCTACATCAAAAAGTGAAGTTCATCTCTCTCTCTCTCTCTCTCTCTCTCTCTCTCTCTCCCCCTCCTCTCCCCTTCCTTTCATATGTATGAGATTGAAAGTCTTCTACTCAAGTTTAAGACTTAACGGATTTTTTATTTTGTATTTGTACAAAGTGACTTTTGATATAACTCTGTAGGTAGTGAAATCCAACTGGCTTTGTATTGTTTGTATTGCAAAATGTCTCTTGCACAAATATATATGAAATCCAGCTAGTTGATTTATGGGGAATTTTTTCAAAAATCCCTCGGATTATAGCAAATTTTATTAAAAATATTTATTATATAAACAGTGAAATACTGTCATCATCACAAGCACCATAGTCACTATAATTGTTAATAAATAATTACAAAAAAAAAAAAAAAAAAAACATAACTTTAACCAAGTAAAATGAAATAATAACTTTAACAGAGTAAAATTTTACTATTAATTTAAAACAGAGCATCAACAAATAATACACAGATTACATATTATTATAGCAAATTAGAGTAAAATTAATATAATGGCAACAAAAATACTATCATTCGATCAAATTCAATAAAAAATAAATAAATCATAACAAACGAAGTATACATTGTTCAATCTTTAATCTTATCTGAAAAAAACTTCAATGATTATGTACTCGTTATCATAATCAAAATTGATATTTTTTTTCCAAATTCGGATGAATTTTAAAGTTGACGATCTATTGGGACTTTGTTATCACAATCTTACAATTCGCGATTTATAGCGACTCTGGTTTTGATCCTACCCTTATTGTAATCTAGAATATGGGTTTCTTGGTTTCGTACTATTGAACATGTCTTGCTTACCTTCTTTTCCCTTAAACTTGGCTTTAGGATTGTTGTGGTTGTGTTTTGAACAGGTTGGTTGCCTAATTTTCAAACTCTTGTTGGCCAGATTTTTGGCCTTCTACTCGAGTGACACTTCTTGAGCTCGAGTAGGCTTTGCGAACTCTCAGTACTTTTGCAGGTTTGCAAAACTACAAGGAGAGTGTTTTCTATGCTCAAGCAGCATTTCCTATGCTCGAGCGAGTGAGTGCTCGAGCCACCTTATTCGCACTCGAGCGTTGGTTTGTTGTCTGCAAAACTACTGGATGTGTGTTTTCTACACTCGAGTATCACTTCTTGGGCTTGAGCGGTGAGTGTCCTTTTCTTGGTGTCTTGGCGCTCGAGCGGCACTTCTTGCACACAAGCGGAACAACTTATTGTGTCTGAAGCTCGAGCGTCACTTCTTGCGCTCGAGCAGACTGTACGTATATTACATCGCGAAAATGAATTTTTGCATTAAGTTTTCAGATCTATTTCTCTCTAAAACATAAAGTTGAGACCCTCTCTCTCTAAAACCTACATTCTCTCTACTTTTTCATCTAGATCTAGTGACTTCTCCGCCATTGGGCCTTTGTTAAAAAGGTAGAGCACATCAATAGCTACATTTCGATATGAATCAACCTTGGTTTCGGCATCTTTGGAGTTTCTTCACTTCTCCTTTGGTCTTATAACTTCGAGGTAGGGATTTTTCTACACTTTCATATGGTTTTTGGCTTAGTTATTGGTTATTGTGTAGCAATGGTGGGATTTGGGAGTATGTTGGACAAACCTAGGGTTTAGGTTAAAAATCAAAAGAGGGGTTTCTATGTAAATATGATATAAAGGATTATGGGATGTAAAATGAGGTTGTATTGTGACAAAATAGTTTATTTTGGCATTTGGGTGATATTTGGTAAAGATGGAAGTTTGCCCTAAAATGTTACAAATATTTATTTTGTATAAATAAATGAAATTGGTATTGTAAGATGTGAAATGGAATGGGTGTGGACATAAATGGTGGAGAAGAATATGTATTATCTCTCACTTGTGAAATTTTAAATAAATTATCTGTCTTGAGATTGACTATCTGTGTAGAAATATCTGTATTGGGCTATCGGTGGAGGATAGCTATGAGTGTTGTAGAAATTGTATGAG
Source organism: Camellia lanceoleosa (assembly GCA_025200525.1). Lineage (NCBI taxonomy): Eukaryota > Viridiplantae > Streptophyta > Magnoliopsida > Ericales > Theaceae > Camellia > Camellia lanceoleosa. Next base: position 106,535,865 of record CM045772.1, on the reverse strand, counting down.
GATTAAGTGAATTGAAACTAATCTCTTGTTGATTGTCATTGAATATGACTATGTTTTAAATATATTGTATATGCATGATTATTTGGGTGGAGAAATGGGATATACTCAATTGTTTGGGAGGTGATAGAAGATAGACTCCATTGAAATTAAGTTAGCCTGTGTGTCTAGGATAAAAGTCCCAAAACCGCGCATATACTTGGGTGCTGATCCCGCAGATGAAATTTTTGTAAAATGGCAAATTGAAGTGTTTGTATGATGGTTGTGTTATTTTGGGAACCACTGAGTTGTAGTCTTAGATGGGTTGTCTGAAAGATAATGAAATGAGCTCATGAATTGAGATGAAATGAATTAACTTGAATTGACGAGAAAGGAAAAGGATTAAGATATGAACTTTGGTACTTTATGACTCTACAGAATATGAATGTTTTACTACTGGCATTGTAAATGCACATTATGTTTATATCTTCGTTAAATCTCATATATTGTGTTAGATTGTTTCTACTGGGCTTTAGCTCACCCTATTTGAGGAAAACCATTTTTAGGTGTTGGTGATATGCCTCCTTCAAGGCAATAGCTTTGAGGGACTTTGGAGCAAGAGCTTCCTTTTTTGTTGTATTTCCTTTTGTATAGCCAAAGGCTTTATTTGTATTGAGCTAGTCTCACTTTTGTTGTAACCAAGTAACGACTTGGAAAAATGTAAGCCTTTAGGGCATTTGAATATTTGTTCAACTTTCATCTTTTGTCTACTTGTAACACATGTTGTAGATTTAGGATAGACTATTTATGAATGTATATCGCACGTGTCACCTTTTGTATATCAAACTCTGATGAATGAAAGTAAGTTAATTCAACTATATTTTCGTTTATGAGATGAGTTTGTTGTATTTATTTTTGGGGCGTTACACGATTCGATTGGTATTTTTTGCAAAATCGATATAAATCTATGGGTGAATCTATTTTGAAGTGAATCTGTAGTGAATCACACAATTCACTATCGATTTACGATTCAATTCCCTTTTTACGATTTATGCAATTCTTGAAACTATCATGACCGACTCATTTTGATTCTTTTTTTTTTCTCTATTTTTTTTTTATAGTTAAAATGGCATAATACAACTTATAATAGTATTTAGTACAAAAATAACCAATATATATACATGATTTGTTGTTATTTTAGAGATCATGGAGTTTTCAATAGGATCAAATCATATTGAGTTAGACGCAATATGTTTTTAACCCTTCTCATTTTTTTTTTTCTTAAAAGAAATCATAGTGTATCTTCCAAAGATATCATATATATATATATATATATTATTAAAAGTGAGTAATGCGTGGTAGCTCAAAAGTTGAGCGTCTCGAATGCCTCGAGTGCCAAAACGATGTCGTTTTGGCACTCTCTGTTCCCCCCCCCCTTTCTTCCTTGTACTAGTTTGAGAGAAAGAGAGAGGCAAGAAAGAAACAGAGAGCGAGAGAAAGAAAGGAGGAAGAGACGGTGAGAGAGGCGAGAGAGAAATAGATAAGCGAGAGAAAGAGAGGAGAAGCCGAAACTTGATCTTCGGTTGAACCGCAACCCAACCCACCGCCTTGGACGGAGAGGCCGAAGCTTGATCTTCGGCTCAACTGTTTTGATTTTGATTTTGATTTTGATTTTGATTTTGATATCTTCGGCTGTGGTTGTTTTGATTTTTTTTTTATTTTGATTTTGATTTTGCAAATTGTGCTGATTTTTTGTGTGTTGATTTTGGCTGTGGATCTTTGGCCAAACCATTATTTTTTCGACCTCTTCTTCTTCTTCTTTGGGTTTGAGAGAGAGAGAGAGAGAGAGAGAGAGAGAGAGAGAGGGCTATGTGGCTTTTTCAACAAACCCAAACACTAGTTTTCGAAGAACTAAAAAAGGAAGGAGAAGGCAAAAAGAGAGAGAATGAAGAAGAAAAAGATGGAAGGAAAAGGAAAAAGAATAAAAAAAGAAAATGGGCCATTCGAGCTCTATGTTTTCGAGCTACGTAGCAGGGTCAATTAAAAGTAGTGTTTTTTTTTCCCCTACTTATGTGGTACATTATAAGGGCTTACTTTTTTTCTAAGAGAGCCACGTCAGCATGCATTTTCTTAATTACATATAGAGTTTTACACGAAACTAAACTTAATTTAAATTAGACTAACTTTAACTATTTTATATGGACTCTATTTGATAAATATTTTTTTAATTTATATTTTTCAAGGTAAATTGAAATAGTCCACAAACCCAATACCAATTTTGCGTTTCACGTTTTTTTTTTTCTTAATTCTTTCAAGGGTGTTATGATTTTTTTAATGCTAAATTGCCTTCTATTTTTTCTTCTTATTTTTTCGTGCATTATTTTATACCCAATACCAATTCTATATTATTTTATATTATGGATTTGTTGTTTAAATTTTATAGTGATTCTATACATGAAATTATACTTCATTTCATACATTATTTTATATAATCACAACTCACAGTAAGAAAAACCTACACGACAATGACACTATCCAGGAACCTTGAAAATTTAGATTTACTGCTTGAGTTGCTTTTTCAATTGTTGAATAGTAAGTTCTTTTAATTTAATTTTCTTTTGTTACAATTTTTTGAATAATTAAAAGATTAATTTATCAAGAAAGAGTCATTGCGACAGTAACACTTGTTTGGAAATGAGTCATGTTATTTGTGTTAATTTATGTATTATCATAAATGTGGGGGAAAGAAACAAAATTGTCTACTAATCATGATTTATGACATGTTATCCATAGAAACTCAAACAAGAAGTATTCAAATTTAAGAGTTTAAATTTTAATTTGGATGTACAAGTACTTTTTCTTAAATGCATTGTACAAGTATTTTTTCTTGAATGCATTTTAAAGATTTATACAATTAAATGAGATTTTTGAATTGTTTGATTATTGGGCAAAAGGATATGATTTTGACAAAGCACTAATTGTGACTTGTGGTAGTCAATGTCATAATTACTCTGGAATTCGTAAATTCTCTTCAAAAGTTGGTTATTCAAGCACACCATAGTGGAAGTAGGGATGCTGCTATGTGGGATGCGTAGCAGTGGCTACTGTGCGACAAAATGGGCCCATTTTGGGGCCCATTTTGATAATCTGAACCGTTCCTGTTTTAAAATACATCAAGTAGAACATATCTGCAAAAAATCAAGTTAATCGGATATCGTTTACCCATTCATTCACTTACATTTGTGTCTACAAAAATAAAGAATAATTGTGATTTAAAATATTAAAATGAATACAAATGTGAATGGATGAATAGGTAAACGATATCCGATTAACTTGATTTTTATTTAGCTAGTCTCACTTTTGTTGTAACCAAGTAACAACTTGGAAAGATGTAAGCCTTTGAGGCATTTGAATATATGTTCAACTTTCATCTTTTGTCTATTTGTAACACATGCTTTAGATTCAGGATAAACTATTTATGAATGTATATCGCATGTGTCACCTTTTGTATATCAAACTCTAATGAATGAAAGTAAGTTAATTCAATTACATTTTCGCTTATGAGATGAGTTTGTTGTATTTATTTTTGGGGCGTTACACGATTCGATTAGTATTTTTTGCAAAATCGATACAAATCTATGGGCGAATCTATTTTGAAGTGAATCTCTAGTGAATCGCATGATTCACGATCAATTCACGATTCGATTCAATTTTTACGATTTATGCAATTCTTGAAACTATCATGACCGACACATTTTGATTTTGAATTTGATATCTTTGGCTGTGGTTGTTTTGATTTGATTTTTATTTTTATTTTATTTTTTTGTGATTTTGATTTTGATTTTGATTTTTTTTTTGGTTTTGGTTTTGGTTTTGGTTTTGATTTTGATTTTGATTTTGCAAACTGTGCTAATTTTGTGCGTGCTAATTTTGGCTGTGGATCTTTGGCTGAACCATTATTTTTTCGATCTCTTCTTCTTCTTCCTTGGGTTTAAGGCGAGAGATAGGAGAGAGTGCTAATTTTGGCTGTGGATCTTCGGCTGAACCATTATTTTTTCGATCTCTTCTTCTTCTTTCTTGGGTTTGAGGAGAGAGAGAGAGAGAGAGATGGTTGTGTGTCTTTTTCAACAAACCCAAACAGTAGATTTCAAAGAACTGAAAAAGGAATGAGAAGGAAAAAAAGAGGGAAGGAAGAAGATGAAGAATGAAGGAGAAGGAAAAAGAATAAAAAAAAAATTCGGGCCATTCGAGCTTTGTGTTTTCGAGCTACATAGCGGGGTCGATTAAAAGTAGTGTTTTTTCCCTACTTAGATGGCACATTATAAGGGCTTACTTTTTTCTAAGAGAGCCACGTCAGCATGCATTTTCTTAATTACATATAGAGTTCTACTCAAACGCAAACTTAATTTAAATTAGACTAACTTTAACTATTTTATATGGACTCTATTTGATAAATATTTTTTTAATATATATTTTTCAAGGTAAATTGAAATAATCCGCAAACCAATACCAATTTTGCGTTTCACGTTTTTCTTCTTAATTCTTTCAAGGGTATTATGATTTTTTTTAATGCTAAATTGCCTTCTATTTTTTCTTCTTATTTTTCCATGCATTATTCTATACCCAATACCAATTCTATATTATTCTATATTATGGATTTGTCGTTTAAATTTTATAGTGATTCTATATATGAAATTATACTTCATTTCATACATTATTTTATATAATCACAACTCACAGTAAGAAAAAAACTGCATGACAATGACACTCTTGAGGAACCTCGAAAATTTAGATTTACTGCTTGAGTTGCTTTTTCAATTGTTGAACAATAAGTTCTTTTAATTTAATTTCCTTTTGTCACAATTTTTTGAATAATTAAAAGATTAATTTATCAAGAATGAGTCATTGCGACAGTAACACTTGTTTGGAAATGAGTCATGTTATTTGTGTTAATTTATGTATTATCACAAATGTGGGGGAAAGAAACAAAATTGTCTACTAATCATGATTTATGACATGTTATCCATAGAAACTCGAACAAGAAGTATTCAAATCTAAGAGTAAAAATTTTAATTTGGATGTACAAATACTTTTTCTTAAATGCATTGTACAAGTATTTTTTCTTGAATGCATTTTAAAGATTTATACAATTAAATGAGATTTTAGAATTGTTTGATTATTGGGCAAAAGGATATGATTTTGTCAAAACATTAATTGTGACTTGTGGTAGTCAATGTCATAATTACTTTGGAATTCATAAATTCTCTTCAAAAGTTGGTTATTCAAGCACACCATAGTGGAAGTGGAGATGTTGTTGTGCAGGCTGTGCAGCAGCGGCTACTGTCCTACAAATGGGCCCATTTTGATAATTCGAACTGTTCCTATTTTACAATACATCAAGTAGAACATGCCTGCAAAAAATCAAGTTAATCAGATATCGTTTATTCATTCATCCACTCACATTTGTATCTACAAAAATAAATAATAATTGTGACTTAAAGTATTAAAATGAATACAAATGTGAGTGGATGAATAGGTAAATGATATCTGATTAACTTGATTTTTTGCAGGCATGTTATACTTGATGTATTCTAAAATGTGAACGGTTCGGATTATCAAAATGGGCCCCGAAATGGGCCCATTTTGTCACACAGCAGCCATTGCTGCGCAATCCTTGCAACATCATCTCCACTTCCACTATGGTGTGCTTGAATAACCAACTTTTGAAGAGAATGTATGAATTCCAGAGTAATTATGACATTGACTACCACAAGTCACAATTAATGCTTTGACAAAATCATATCCTTGTGCTCAATAATTAAACAATTCAAAAATCTCATTTAATTGTATAAATCTTTAAAATGCATTCAAGAAAAAAAATACTTGTACAATGCATTTAAGAAAAAGTACTTGTACATCCAAATTAAAATTTAAACTCTCAAATTTGAATACTTCTTGATCAAGTTTCTATGGATAACATGTCATAAATCATGATTAGCTGACAATTTTGCTTCTTTCCCCCAAGAGCTTCCTTTTCTGTTGTATTTCCTTCTGTATAGCCAAGGGCTTTATTTGTATTGAGCTAGTCTCACTTTTGTTGTAACCAAGCAACGACTTGGAAAGGTGTAAGCCTTTAGGGCAACTTTCATCTTTTGTCTACTTAAACACATGTTGTAGATTCAGGATAGACTATTTATGAATGTATATCGCACGTGTCACCTTTTGTATATCAAACTCTAATGAATGAAAGTAAGTTAATTCAATTACACTTTCGCTTATGAGATGAGTTTGTTGTATTTATTTTTGGGGCATTACAACTTGGTATCAGAGCGTACCGGGTTTGAATACTTTAGGTACGTGGGAAGTGGTTATTACAATAATGGGGTTGTCTCGCTTAGTTAAGACGTTAGTATGTGTTGTATGCATATGTGATTACATGCTTATGTGATTATATGGGTATGAGATTTAGTTCCTAAGATATTGATTGGGTCTACGGCTTTCTAGAAGTCCTATTAGAAGAGTACTTGATCACTGTTGTTTCTAATTGGAACTCTAGCAACACCGTGGGACGGTCAATATCTAAGGAGAAAATTTGTATGTGTTTATGTGACTACGTGCTTATATGGAGTGAATTACTATTGTCCATCGTATTAGGACGCGAGTGAGTTAGCTTCGGCACATTTGTTAATGTGCTAATCTCTTGTGTTACCTTCATTAGAATGTCAGGATGTAGTGGTGGTAGGCGTGGGAGGCCTAGAAGGCACAAGATGCCTCTACCAGACGATATTCCAACACAGGAGGAAGGGGTTGGTCAGCCCAATGTGGTTAAACCAGTTGGTTAATAGGACATGGGTGCCTTAGCCCACGAAATGGCCGGAGCATTGTGAGAATCTATGGACATTCTCAGAGCTGAGAATCAAGTCCAGGCCCAAGTAGCTGAGGCAAGGCTGTCTTTCTTAAAGAGAGTTTTTTTGGTCGAATCCAGATGAGTTTTTTGATGATCTTAAAGAGCCATTGAAGGCAGATGAGTGGCTAGAACAAATAGTAAAGACGTTCGAGATGCTAGGCATCGAGAATGACCAGCTGAGGGTGACCTTGGTATCTTTCCAACTAAAAGGGGATGCAGGTCAGTGGTAGAAGTATGCACGTGGGTACATTGGGGTGACTTGGGAGGTATTCGTCAACACCTTTCAGGACAAGTTTTTACCTTCTACAGTTAGGAAGAAGTTGAGAGACCAGTTCTCTAGGTTGGTGCAGTTGAACACACCAGTGGCCGGGTTGAGGCTACCTTTACTAGCTTGTCTAGGTTTGCACCTGAGCTTGTGGTGACTGAGGAGTGCCGTTATCTGGAGTTCGAGAAAAATCGGACTCATGTTCTGAGTGGCCGGGTCCATGATTAGATATTATGGGCACCTTGTGGAGGTGGCATCCCATCTTGAGACTATCATACAGATGGAGGTGGAGAGAATGAGGGGCTTTAGGAGAGCCGGGGCATTAAGGAGACAAGAAGAGGCGAGGGTTCTAACCCTAGTCATCCCGAGGAGCTCGATCGAGGTCCACTTTTCCAGTACCAAGTTCGGGTTCTGGGAGGGGTGGTCAGAGAGACATTACTTGTTACAAATGTGGTCAGTTGGGCCACAAGTCTCCAGCTTGTCCATAGAGAGGAGAGGAGGCGTGGCGGCATCGTCTTGGCTCGTTCGGTGTAAGCAGAGGAGAAGCCAACCACTCACTTATTTCCAGTGTAAACAGACGGGGCATATGAAGAAGTTTTGCTTATAGTTGGGTGGCACACCCAGTGCGTCTAGTTCAAGACAGACATAGAGCCACCAGCCAACACAGTCAGCACAAGCCTCGAGGGCCAATTAGGGAGCCTTATTGGCTCAGTCAATACATCAGGCCTATGCTCTGAGAGGTGAGCAGGTAGACCAAATGCCTGCAGGATGCGTATATGCTGTTACCGCACTAGATCTTGTACAAGCACTCTTGGTAGTGAGAGATACCTTCTTATTTTGCAATTTAGTTGCTAATGTGTTGATTGATATAAGTGCATCCCATTCATTTATCTCGTCTGCATTTGTATCAGTTTTGGGGTTAGAGTTGGCATAGTTAGCATCTCCTATTTGTGTAGAGTCACCTATTGGTGGTGAGGTTATCTTGAAACAGGGATGTCGGGATTGTGACAGATAGGTTGTCGGTCATTGGCTTTCTTCTGCATTTGTATTGCTTAACATATTTAGTTTTGATATCATTTTGGGTATGGACTGGTTATCGTCATATCCGGCTATTATAGATTGCTACCATCAGAGGGTTACTGCATGTACCTAGAGCAGTGATTGTTTTTACTTCTTGGGAGACTGGGTGGATAGAGTCTTATCACCGGTGTATGATCCGCACGGGTGGAGTGAACTTAGTTGCCTTCTTGCTAGCTTCTTGAGTAGTGAGTGTGATGAAGTCCAGGCTGAGTTGCCAAGGATAGTTTCTGAATATTCGGATGTTTTTTCGGAGGATCTTACCAATTTACCACATCACCGAAAGATTGAGTTCTCTATTGATTTAGTGCCTGGCACGGCACCGATATCTATGACACCATATAGGTTTGCACCTACCAAGTTGAGTGAGTTGAAGATTCAACTCCAGGAATTATTAGATAAGGGTTTCATTCACCCTAGTACTTTACCTTGGGGAGCATCGGCTCTTTTTGTAAAAAGAAAGATGGTGCGTTGTGACTTTGTATAGATTACAGTAAGTTGAACCGGGTAATTGCTAAGAACAAGTACCCAATACCTCGTATAGATGATATGTTTGATCAGTTGAATGGGTTTTGTTGTTTCTCTAAGATAGACCTGAGATCGGGTTATCACTAGTTGAGAGTAAGGGAGGAGGATATCTCAAAGATGGCATTTCGTACACGGTATGGCCATTATGAGTTTCTAGTGATGCCTTTTGGGCTCTCCAATGCACCTGCTGCGTTTATAGACTTGATGAATCGGATCTTCCGTGAGTTCCTAGATCGTTTTATGGTTGTCTTTGTGGACAATATTTTGATTTACTCACCCTCTAAGGAGGAGCACGAGGAACACTTGCGAGTGGTGCTTGAGTTGCTTAGAGCCCATAAACTATACGCTAAGTTTGGGAAGTGTGAGTTCTAGCTAAAAGAGGTTAAGTTCTTAGGCCAAGTGGTATCCGGGGAAGGGGTGACTGTAGATTCATCCAAGATAGAGGTAGTGCAAGATTGGGAACAACCTAAGAATGCCTTTGAGATCCGTAGTTTCTTGGGGTTGGCTAGGTATTGCCGTCGATTCATGAAGGATTTCTCTATATTAGCCTCACCATTGACTAGCCTAACAAAGAAGGGAATCAAGTTTGTGTGGGAGTGATTCTTGTGAGAAGTCATTCCGAGAGCTTAAGGTTAGACTCACCACTGTTCCAGTATTGATTATTCTAGAGAGGGAATTGGGCTATTCAGTATATTGTGATGCCTCACGGGAAGGTCTGGGTTGTGTGTTGATGCAAGAGGGAAATGTAGCAGCCTATGGCTCGTGGCAGTTGAAAACACACGAGAGGAATTACCCTACTCATGATCTAGAATTAGTGGCGATGATATTCGCCTTGAAAATTTGGAGGCACTATCTGTATGGTGAGAGATTTGAGGAGTTTTCTGATCACAAGAGTCTAAAATATTTGTTTACACAGAAGGACTTGAATTTGAGGCAGAGGAGATGGATGGAATTCATAGAGGATTATGATTTTAAGTTGCATTATCACCTAGGGAAGGCCAATATCGTAGCCAATGCCTTAAGTAGAAAATATGTTAGCAGTATGGCTAGTATTGTCATCCGGGAGTGGGAGATGTTGGGTGCTTTTGGGGAGTTTGACTTTTATCTGGGTGAATCTGTTGAGTTTGCAGCCTTATTTTTAGTGGTTGCATAACCTACACTTGTGAACCGAGTGTTAGAAGCGCAGAGGGGTGACCTTGAGGTAGAATCCCTCCGAGAGAAGATTTCCAATGGAAAGGTAAAAAGAGGCTTGACTGTGTATCCCTACCAAAGTGTGAGATACCGTGACCATTTGTTCGTGCCGGAGTCTTGCCGAGAGGAAGTACTCCGAGAGCTTCACCATTTACACCATGCGGTGCATCTGGAAGGCACAAAAATGTATCACGACCTTAGTTGCCAGCTTTGGTGGAGGGATATGAAGAAGGATGTAGCTGTGTTTGTATCGAAATGTCTTACTTGTCAGCAAGTGAAGGCTAAGCATCAGAGGCCATGGGAGCATGTCACGATGGATTTTGTTCTGGGCCTTCCGAGGACTCAATGGGGTAATGATGCCATTTGGGTAGTAGTTGACTGGTTAACGATGTCTGCGCACTTTATACCTATGTGGGTGGGTGATTCGGTAGATTATCTTGTCGACCTATACATTAGGGACATAGTAAGGTTGCACGGGGTCCTTGTGACGATTGTTTCGGATAGAGATCCGCATTTCATAGCTCGGTTGTGGTAGAGCTTGCAGAGTGCCTTGGGCACTAGATTGACCTTTAGCACTATGTAGCACCCTCAAACTAATGCGGCATCAAGCATACTATTCAGATCTTTGAGGATATGCTTGAGGTCGTGTCCTTGACTTCAAGGGTTTGTGGAGAGGCACTTGCCCTTAGTGGAGTTTGCCTATAATAATAGCTTCCCATCGAGTATTGGCATGGCACCATTTGAGGCCTTGTATGGCCGACTATGTAGTTCTCCTATGTGTTGGGCCAAAGTGGGTAATGCACCTTTGTTGGGTCCAGAGTTGGTTTGAGAAACGATGGAGAAAGTGACACTTATCCGTAAAAGGTTGGTTACGGCTCAAAGTCATTAGAAAAGTTATGCCGACCGTAAGAGGAGACCTTTGTCTTTTGAGGTGGAAGATCATGTCTTTTTGAAGATATCACCAAGGCGGGGATTTATGAGATTTGGAAAGAGTGGGAAGTTGTCCCCTCGATTTATTGGGTTTTTTGAGATCCTTGAGTGGGTCGGAGAGGTTGCTTACTGTTTGGCATTGTTGCCACAACTTTTCGGGGTTCATGATGTGTTTGATATTAGCATGCTTCGGAAGTATGAGCCGGATCCATCGCACATGTTGGATTGGACCGACCTAAAGGTAGTGTGGATGCCTCGTATGAGGAGAGACTGGTGAGAGTCTTGCATGCTCGGGACCAAGTCTTGCGAGGCAAGACAATTTCCTTAGTTAAAGTATTGTGGAAGCATCGCGGGGTTGAGGAAGCAACTTGGGAACGTGAGTTAGAAGTTCGTGAGAAATATCCTGACCCATTTGTTGATATTTGAACATGAAATGGAATTTTATTATATTAATAAAATATGAAACATTATATATGTTTTGGGTATATAAAAACATTGTATATGTCTTGATTATATGGAAACATTGCATGCGCTACTTATGATTTAGAAATGTAAGTTTATTATAAACATTGTATGTGTTTTGGGAAAATATGAATTGTATGTTCAATACCGAGAAATTATGTATCTTGTTGACGCAAATGAATGACCGAAGAGTGGGTTATGATGGCAGAATTGATTAGTTATCACCATTGTAATTGGTTTAAGTATAACTATAAAACTTGATTTGAAATTTCGGGGATGAAATTCTTTAATGAAGGGAGGTTTTAGCGACTTCTGTTTTGATCCGACCTATGTTGTAATCTGGAATACGGGTTTCTTGGTTTCGTATTGTTGAACATGTATTGCTTACCTTCTTTTCCCTTAAACTTGGCTTTGGGATTGTTGTGGTTGTGTTTGGAACAGGTTGGTTGCCTAGTTTCCAAACTCTTGTTGCCCAGATTTTTGGTCTTCTGCTCGAGCGACACTTCTTGCACTAGAGCGGGCTTTGCGAACTCTCAATACTTTTGCAGGTCTGCAAAACCACAGGGAGATGTTTTCTATGCTCGAGCGACATTTCCAACGCTTGAGCGGGTGAGCGCTCGAGCCGCCTTATTTGCACTCGAGCATTGGTTTGTTGTCTGCAAAACTACTGAATGAGTGTTTTCTACACTCGAGCGTCACTTCTTGGGCTTGAGCGGTGAGCATCCTTTTCTTGGTGTCTTGGCGCTCAAGCCGCACTTCTTGCGCTTGAGCGGAACAACTTATTGTGTCTAACGCTTGGCGTCGGTTCTTCTTTCGGCGGTGTCGTGTATATCAGATCATGAATATGACTTTTTACATCACTTTTTTAGATCTATTTCTCTCTAAAACATAAAGTTGAGACCCCCTCTCTCTAAAACCTACCTTCTCTCTACTTTTTCATCTAGATCTAGTGATTTCTCCACCCTTGGACCTTTGTTAAAAAGGTAGAGCACATCAATAGCTACATTTCAATCCGAATCAACCTTGGTTGCGCTATCTTTGGAGTTTCTCCACTTCTTCTTTGGTCTTCTAACTTCGAGGTAGGGATTTTTCTACATTTTCATCTGATTTTTAGCTTAGTTATTGGTTGTTGTGTAACAATGGTGGGATTTGGGAGTATGTTGGACAAACCTAGGGTTTGGGTTAAAAATCAAAAGAGGGGTTTCTATGTGAATATGATATAAAAGATTATGGGGTTTTAAAATGAGGTTATATTGTGACAAAATAGTTGATTTTGGTATTTGGTTACAAATATTTATTTTGCATAAATAAATAAAATTGGTATTGTAAAATATGAAATGGAATGGGTGTGGACATAAATGGTAGAGAAGAATATGTATTATTTCTCACTTGTGAAATTTTGAATAAATTATCTGTCTTGAGATTGAATATATGTATAGAAATATATGTATTGGGCTATCAGTGGAGGATAGCTATGAGTGTTGTAGAAATTGCATGAGGATTAGGTGAATTGAAACTAATCTCTTATTAATTGTCATTGAATATGGCTATGTTTTAAATACATTGTACATGATGATTATTTGGCAGGAGAAATGAGATGTACTCCATTGTTTGGGAGGAGATAGAGGATGAACTCCATTGAAATTAAGTTGGCTTATGTGTCCAAGGTAAAAGTCCTAAAACCGCGCATATACATGGGTGCCGATCCCGCGGACGAAATTTTCGTAAAATGGCAAATTGAAGTATTTGTATGATGGTTGTGTTATTTTGGGAACCACTGAGTTGTAGTCTCAGATGTGTTGTTTAAAAGATAATGAAATTGGCTCATGAATTGAGATGAAATGAATTAACTTGAATTGACGAGAAAGAAAAAAGATTGAGATATGAACTTTGGTACTTTATGACTATACAGAATATGAATGGTTTACTACTAGCATTGTAAATGCACATTATGCTTATATCTTCGTTAAATCTCATATATTGGGTTAGATTGTTTCTACTAGGCTTTGGCTCACCCTATTTGAGGAAAACCATTTTCAGGTGTTGGTGACATGCCTCCGCCAAGGCAATAGCTTGGAGGGACTTTGAAGCAAGAGCTTCCTTTTTTGTTGTATTTCCTTTTGTATAGCCAAGGGCTTTACTTATATTGAGTTAATCTCACTTTTGTTGTAACCAAGTAACGACTTGGAAAGATGTAAGCCTTTAGGGCATTTGAATATCTATTCAACTTTCATCTTTTGTCTAATTGTAACACATGCTGTAGATTCAGTATAGACTATTTATGAATGTATACTGCATGTGTCACCTTTTGTATATCAAACTCTGATGAATGAAAGTAAGTTAATTCAATTACATTTTCGCTTATGAGATGAGTTTGTTGTATTTATTTTTGGGGCATTACACGATTCGATTGGTATTTTTTGCAAAATCGATACAAATCTATGGGTGAATCTATTTTGAAATGAATCTTTAGTGAATCGCACGATTCACTATCGATTCACGATTCGATTCACCTTTTACGATTTATGCAATTCTTGAAACTATCATGACTGACACATTTTGATTCTTTTTTTTTTTCTCTATTTTTTTAATATTTTTTATAGTTAAAATGGCATAATACAACTTCTAATAGTATTTAGTACAAAAATAACCAATATATATACATGATTTGTTGTTGTTTTAAAGATCGTGGAGTTTTCAATAGGATCAAATCAGATTGAGTTAGACCCAATATGTTTTTAACCCTTCTCATTTTTTTTTTTCTTAAAAGCAATCATAGTGTATCTTCCAAAGATATCATATATATATATTATTAAAAGTAGAGTTTTTTCTCTACTTAGGTGGCACATTATAAGGGTTTACTTTTTTCTAAGAGAGCGACGTCAGTATGCATTTTCTTAATTACATATAGAGTTTTACACAAACCCAAACTTAATTTAAATCAGACTAAGTTTACCTATTTTATATGGATTCTATTTGATAAATATTTTTTAAATATATATTTTTCAAGGTAAATTGAAATAATCCACAAACCCAGTACCAATTTTGCGTTTCACGTTTTTCTTCTTAATTCTTTCATGGGTATTATGATTTTTTTTTTAATGCTAAATTGCCTTCTATATTATGGATTTGTCATTTAAATTTTATAGTGATCCTATATATGAAATTATACTTCATTTCGTACATTATTTTATATAATCACAACTCACAGTAAGAAAAACCTACACAATAATGACACTCGAGGAACCTCAAAAATTTAGATTTACTACTTGAGTTGCTTTTTCAATTGTTGAACAGTAAGTTTTTTTAATTTAATTTTCTTTTGTCACAAATTTTTGAGTAATTAAAAGATTAATTTATCAAGAATGAGTCATTGTGACAGTAACACTTATTTGGAAATGAGTCATGTTATTTGTGTTAATTTATGTATTATCACAAATGTGGGGGAAAAAAGCAAAATTGTCTGCTAATCATGATTTATGACATGTTATCCATAGAAACTCGAACAAGAAGTATTCAAATTTAAGAGTTTAAATTTTAATTTGGATGTACAAGTACTTTTTCTTAAATGCATTGTACAAGTATTTTTTTTTTTCTTGAATGCATTTGAAAATTTTATACAATTAAATGAGATTTTTGAATTCATGGTTAAACCAATTCTACTACACTAGGTTCATAATTATTTATGACAACCTATGTTACAACATTCAAAACTATGATTATTAATAAAATAATAATATATTCATTTGTATGGTTATCAAAAGATTGCATGATTCATATGCAATTAAATGGAACGACACTACTATTTAAATAATCACATTTAAACTTTTTTGATGTCAACAATTGCCATGATGATGCAAATATACTACTGCCATAACAAAAAAATATGACATTTATATGATGTATACTCTTCACAAAAAAAAAAAAAAAAAAAAAAAAAAGGTTTAAGAGCACTCAATTTAGGATCACCATATATTTATCAAAGCAGGTAAAAGAATATTATAATTTGTTAACCATCATTAATGGATATAAAAAGTTCACACAAAAGGAGCAAGTAAGAAAAAGTCACAATGGTACTATTATAAATGTTGAAAAATTCTACATAAATGACAAACAACATTTTAAATGAAAATAGGCTACAATATTTATAATAGATGTTCTTCATACTACATCATCATCGTCATGACAGACATCACTAAGTGCCTTCGTGTGAAAATCAATGAATGATAAAAGCAATTAAATACATCAATGAACAATAAATAAATATAAAAATTGATAAGTCAATTTTCTGTAAATCTTTGAAAACCATCATCCAATGGATTATACTAACTATAAAAATCAATCCACAAAATATGATTAATTCAAATATGTATATTCTATACCCAAAAAGTATAATCATAATCAGCCCACCCAAATTGGTAAGTTCCCAGTATTCTCTACCAATCAAAATGAAAATTTCATTTACTAAAAACAAACTTCCAAACATGGCATAAGAAGTAAATACACAAGCCTATTTATTCAACACTAGTAGTTAGGAAAGAAACTCACAACTTTTGATCTGGTGTAGTTTCGACACGAAACTTAAAGACGTGTATCATGACAAATAAACACCATTAAAGTATAATAATTACGCATGTGCACACAGTTTAATCATAAAATATTCTAAAACTAAATCAGAAATCAATAATATAGATGTGTAGTATCTAGAAAAATCACAAAAGAAAATTTAGTATTTTATGTGAACAGGCAAACAAGAAAAAATATTCTTATGCAAATTTGTCTTACAATTGTAGGAATAATTCCTTATGTGTACTGTGTGAAACACATAATCATTGCACTAAATATATTACTAAATTATATAAAAAATATAAGTTGAAAAAAATGTAAATTGTTTGGGTAAAACCCAACCAAACCATATATAAGAACTATAAATACTTATAAACAGATTGTATAAATCGGGAATCAATAACAATTTGATCGAGACTTGTGTTGGACACAATTTTCTTTAGACAAGTTCGTCCTCCCGTTATGGTGCTTATGAGTTTTTATTGGACGTTTATCTTCTAAGATACAACGATCGACCCTTACAGAAATAACACTACCACGGCAAGTCTAGCAAACCTTACTGTGTAGAATTCTCTTATAGTAAAGATAGAGTGCAGAAGAAATAATATATATATATTTTTTAATGAATGCAATGGGGCCTGTTTATATAAATGAATTGGTGACTCTTCGAACGATTATGGAGACTTTTCAAAAGAGTCACATCTTTTCCATGAAAAGGTACAACTAAAAAAGACATGATCCTTCTTTTAAAAGTATGCGAATTCTAAATCGAATCATGTTCAATTTTGACCTAAAAAATTAACGAATTTATTTAAATAAAATCAAATTTTACATTAAATAACTATTGTCTTAAAACCATTCTTAAATGGTACATTTTAGAATCAATTTCACATTCAACTATTAATAGTTTCCAAATCATTTTTCCAAGGGTTAATTACACTAATAGTCCCCATAGTTTGTGACTTGTGTCACTTTGGTCCCTGATTTTTCAATTGTGACACATTTGACTCTGAATTTTGAATCTTGTTCCAAATAAGGACAATTGAAAATATCATTAGATTTTTCAAGGGTAAAATTGTCAATTTGATAAAATATAAACTAATTTGACAAAATAAATGTCAAAAAAACATTTTTAATTTTTTAAAAATTATTTTTATCCACCAATGATAAAATTATGTAAAATTAATAAAAATTACATGATTAATTTTTTAAAATTAATTTTACATGATCATCATCCAAACATATAATAAAAATTAATTTGGTAAAAAAAATAAATAAATGTCTAAAAGATTTATCAATTTTACATAATTTTATTTTTAGTAGGTAGAAATAATTTTTTAAAATTCAAAAATATTTGTTTGACATTTATTTTTGTCAAATTAGTTTATATTTTATCAAATTGACAATTTTACCATTGGAAAATCTAATTATATATTCAATTGTCCTTATTTGGAACAAGATTTAAAATTCAGGATCAAATGTGTCACAATTAAAAAGTCAGGGACCAAAGTGACACAAGCCCCAAACTATAGGGACTATTTGTGGAATTTGCCCTTTTTCCAACGAGTATAATCAAAGTCCTGAGGACGACACCCAACCATAATTATCAGCCATAGATCCACGGGATGCTTGCCACCTGTACAACCCAATCCAAGTATTTTATATCAAGCTTTGCATATACACTGCATAGATTGTTATATATATACAAAGAACTATATGTTGGTTACATTCTTATAAATGGGTTGGGTTGTTCTGGGCACGTTTGGTATTATGTGGGTACTAATAGTTTTGATTCATTTCAGTGGACACAGTGGTGGTTGCTTGGAAGGCGAGAGGAGGGGTCTATTGGAATTCAAGGACTTCCTCAAATCCAACGGTGCTGATGCAGACCGTGTCCTCCCTACCTGGGCTGAGAAACCAGCAGAGCATCATCCGAATGAGTGCTGTGATTGGGAGAGAGTCACATGCGATCCCACCACTGGGCACGTGACTGAGCTCTCTTTGCATAATATAAGAGACATATCAGGCGAAGAATATTTTTACAGATCTAGTGGATTTTTCGGATCTGAAAAAGATTTCAGAGAATACCACCAAAACAGAATTTGGTTCATAAATGTCTCTGTCTTCCTTCCTTTCAAAGAGCTCCGAAACCTCAACTTGTCTTATAATTTATTTAGTGGTTGGATTGACAATCAAGGTACGTAACTCTGCTAATATGATCCATGGCCCACCCGAGTTTATCCGGACTTAATATGATTCATATTATAAGATTTATATTATTTATATATGAGAAATAAAATTAATTAATTAGACATGCATAAACATATGATTAAGCCTTAATTATTTTCTAAAAGATTATGAAAATCATGCTAATTGTTTATTTTATTTAAATATAAATGTAATTTTATTATGAGGTTACAGATGTCCAATTAACTTGATTGTTTTAAGGTAAACTATTAATAGGTCCTCCTAGTTTGACTTAAATCCCATCAAATCTTATTGAAAATAAGTCAAATCGTCGCTAAAAATAATTTTTTTGTAGCGATTTTTTACACATGTTGTTAAAAATTGACAATTAATAACTTTTTTTTGTCACAGTTTCATAAATTGTCAAACTTAGCATTAGTGATGTTTTTTTGGGATAAATTTTTTAAATTGTCGTTAAAAGTTGAAAATTAGTGACATTTTTTTGTGACAACTTTTTTAAACCATTGTTAAAATTTATAATTAGTGACATTTTTTATGACAAAAATTTCAAATTATTACTGAAAATTAACAATTAGTGACTTTTTTTTTATAGTGTTTGATGAAAAATACTATTAATTATCATAGAACCTATTGGACAATAAGTTTACCTATTAGGACCTATACGTAAATTTTTTATTTTTATAAATAATCTATTCAACAAATCCGACAATATAAATAGTTAAAATAATTCAAATAGATGTGGGACAGCGTATGACTCTTTATATTTTACATGTCAAAACAAATCTTAAAATGTGAGCTCCACGTAAATGGAGCCTACTCCACGCTCTATAAAGATGATTTGAACTATTTAACTTGTGAAACTTATGAACAATTCATGTAAAAACTAAATTAATTAGATATTAGTAGTTATATAACTAAATTATATTTGCTTTTAAAAAATTAAATTTTTTTTATCAAAATCAAATTTATGGTTAATTTTTTTTTAAAAGACAAATGTAATATGATTTCGTAGTTATCCAAGTCCAACTAATTTAATTTTTTTTTTAATATGTATATAAATAATCTTCTACCTATTCTATAAGATAAATAATTTAAATCATCTTGACGTTCTATAAATAGGCCCACCCAAGAAGGACAATTAGGCTTCTTGTGTTTGGGCACAATAATATCCCAACACCATCCCGTTTAAAAATTGATTATTTAAATTAAGTTTTTTATTTTTTTTAAAAAATACGTATAGAAAAATAAATAGAATGATGTAATAATTTATAGTGAATTTTAAATTTTGGCTACAAATTCAAGTCCCCAAATGGAGCCTATTATTAAAGTAGGAGAATTTTAAGTTAGTTTATGTTAGCTTGATATATATATGTTATTGATTTATTAGTGGGTGTATTGGTAAATCTGTAAAAATATAAATTTTATTTTGATATAAAATATATAGTAGTAAAGATATATATATTCATTTATTTATTGTGCCAGACTTTTTTTAAAGGGTTTTGCTAATAACCGTCCAGGGTTGTCAATAAGCACCATAACTGGCCAAAAAATTTGTAATTCCAATACATTTTTCACATATTCTAAAATACTTTTACACAATTTTTTTAATACTAACAACAACTCTTAATATTGTTTTTAGCATATTCTTTTTTTTTAATAACTTTTAGGGACAATTGAAACCTTTAGGAACAATTGATGATCTATCACTTTCAGTTTATAGTCGTAACATATTCGTAACTTGATATACATTTTGAACATATTTTCTTTTCTAATAATTTAAGTTTTAGTGACATTAGTAACTTGACCCTTTCAATTTATATGTATATATCACAAAGAAATTAAACGGATTTTTATTGATAAATTTCATATTTATTGTATTCCATTTAATTCTATTCATAATTTACAATTCAATTCCATATCTTCTTATGGAGAATTACTTAACAGTTAGACAAAAAAGAAAAAGAAAATACACAAACATGGAGGGGTGCAACTTGCACTCCACCACAAATTCACTTGCACCCCACATGTTTCTTTTAATTTTTTTCTATGCCCCGGTGTCAAGTAATTCTCCCTAACTTTTGAAATGACCAAAAAAATCCTATCTTCAAATTTGGAAAGGGAACCTCAATTCAATATGTAACTTAATTATAATATGGGAAAATAACCAATAAGTCCTATTTTACTCATAAGATTACTATAACTAAGTCCTATTTTTCATAAAATATTTCCAAAAAGTTTATTACTCCATAATAATGTATGCTATCTCAATTTTACCACTCATTAATATGAACACCAATTTATAAATATTTTTAATTTAAGTAAAGTAATATTTTTTAATTGTAGAAAATATGATATTGTATTTAAAAAGAATGGGGTATTTATTCATAAATCCCTCTTTATCTTCTTATGTTTCACTTAATTCAAATTATTTTCTTATATTTCAATAAGTCCAACGGGTGGCATAGTTATCAAAATATCCCTAATAATAATAGGGTAAAGTGCGCATTAATGTTTATATTGACAATATGAATGTTTCATGAAGTGAACATTCACACTGCCAAATTTATTTATTTGTTTTTATTTTATAAAATTACATATTCAAGTGAGATCTTACTTGATAGATTTCGAAAACTAGGTTTCAAAAATATAAATTTCAAAAATATATATATATATATATGTACAACAAAAATTATGAATTTTTAAATTTTAATATATAAAAAGTACAAAATCGTTCAAAATATTGCACACCAAGTTGTTAAGGGTTTAATACAAGAATATATGTTATGGACTAATTGGGATACACGTATTTGAAAGAGAATTTCTAATAAATTTTCCTAAAATAAATCATAAACCACAGTGAAAAAATTATCAATAAGTTCTATTTTGTTTTGAAAATTACTATTGAGTTATATCAAATTTTGATTTTAACAAATAATTTATTTATTTATTATAATTGTTATAACAAAAATTCAATTGTTCATAATAGTAATTTTATCTTTCTCATTGAAATACGAACCAAAAATTTAATAAATAATTTTAATTTATTTTTAGTTGTTCAAATTAAATGAATTTTCATAAACAAAACTATAAATATAAGATCCATCAACTATCTCATGATTGAGATATATATAAATTTTTCATAGTATTATTTTTCTTAGCTCTTTGTAATTTTAATAGAATTTAGCATTTTAGATATTTTTTTTTCGCTAAAAGAATTCATAATTTGGAATAATATGTTATACTATACTTGATTCGATTAAATTGTTATTTGTGATTTTTCTAATATAATATTAATAATTTTTACAATTAAAAATTTAAATTTTAATTAATTTAAAATTATTTATAAAATTGTTATTCATATTAAATAAAAGTAAAATTGGGATAAAATACACCATTATAAAGCAATGGATCTTTTGGGAATTATTTATTACAAACATGACTTAGTTGTCCATATTGGAACACTTAATAGAAATCTTAAAAGTAAAATAGGATTTATTAATTTTTTTTCCTTATAATATTTCATTAGGGTATCTAATCTAATTTATCTTTACACTATAATCTATTTTTTATTTAGTTTGAATTTTTAAATGATGTAATAATTAGTAATGTGAATATTCATATTTTCAATAAACAAAGTATTATGCTTTTTTAGAAAGTGTAAAAGTTGATGTAATTATTCACATTTTAAAAAAAATATATATTCATATTTTTCAAGAATTCACATTTTTCTTATTCATTGAAAATGTGAATATTTGCACTTTTTTAAAAAATCACACCATTTTTATTTGTAACAAGTGTGAACATTCAAATATTTTATTCTGTAAAATTACAAAAATATTCAATAAAAAAATTATGAACTCGTACTTTTTACATTTCAAAAATATGAAAATCACTTTAAAAAAAGGAGAGAGAAAAAAAAAAAAAAAAAAAAAAAAAAACTTGTCTTACTATAAAAATTTACTGTGAAATTTATTTCTATGTTGTTTACATTTCAAATATGTGAAATTTTATACTATTAGAAATTTAAATTTTAAAAATTTCCAATTCAAAAACTATGTGAAATTTTAAACATATGTCTAAAAATGTGAAAATTTAGAAGTTACATTTTCAAATTTAAAAAAGTGTAAAGTTTTATACCTATTTTTTATTTTTCATAATTTTATATTCAATTAAAATTTTGTTTGATAGATCTCGTCGATTAATTTTAAAAAATATAAATTTTATCGAAAACAAATGTGTACATTGAAAGTTATAGGATTTTAAAATTTCAAGTATAAAAAATAATAGTTACCATATAAATATATAGCTACCGCTTCTCTCCCGTCTTTAATTAGACTAGACGATGTTATTGGGCCTTGGTCGGCCCAATTCCGAGCCCATCTCAATAATTCAAACCATTCGATATGTTGATCTCGTTGAATATATCATTCCTGCAAAAAATCACGTGATCGGATATTGATAGATATTTAATTAGATTGCATTTCTTTAACGACAATTATGATTTTAAAAATAAATCGCAGCGATAAATGCATGTTGATCAAGTGGCTATTGATATCCGATTAACGTAATTTTTTACAAAAATGATGTACTCAACAAGCTCAACATATTGCACGGTTTAGATTGTTGAGATAGGTCAGGAGTCTAGCCTAAAACAGCCTAACAATACTATCCAATTCATTTCCAAACTGAAGAAGAGCTAACCCCAAGTATATTGACTATTTCAATTGTTCCACATAAATAAGGTAAACATATCTAAAATTTTGAAAAAAGACTTAATCTTGGATGGCTCTATTTGCAACCAAAAGATTGGTTGGACAGCTTTACTTTATAAAATATTTTTATTACTATTACGTCACTATTTAAAATGTTTAAAAAGTATTTGATATTAAAAAAAATACAAATTATAATGATTTGGACACTCCATCTCATAATCAATTTCAATATTTCCTTTGTTCTTCTCTCTTCTCTTCTCACTCTATTCACTTTACATCTTCATACTCAATCATATTTTTCTTGAATCTATAATTTTCGCATTCTATTTCATATTGAAGTTAACAATAGACAATGAAGAAAACATTTCCAAGCTATTTTTTATAAAGCGTAGATTTTCTGTTTATCTTCATCATTTTTGGCCAATGGATTTACGTAATTTGTTTGGAAATTCAATACCAAACAAATTATAATTTATTCGAAAACTTATTTTTAAAGAAATTTCATATATTCGGCACTGTGTTTTTAAATTATTTGACATTGTTCATTATTTATTATCAGAACAAATTATTTATGTTTGACTTTATATTTTCGAACATTTTTTTTTAACTTCTTTATATTCCAATTCTGAAAAAAAAAAAAAAAAAAAAATATTCAATATTATATTTCTAAACAAATTACATATGTTTGGAAATTTGTTTCCAAATAAATTAAATTTTGTTCAGTATTAAATATTCAAAAAATATATATATATATATATATTCGACTATGTGTTTTTGTACCTTTAAAATTTTAACTTCTAACTTCATGGGGTGTACTAAATATATTTTATATGATTTTTGGGATATAATGGGTATTATTTGGAATGTCCAAACTAATAGAATAAATTTTAGTATGGGGACCAATTTTTTTGGGGTAAACAGAGGCACCCTTTAATCATGTAAACAACTTATATGATAACTAGGGCGTTTGGTTTTGTGGTTGTGTAGCACCTTTGTGGTGTGAGATTTTGGATTCAACTCTTATGGAGAGGAGTTTGATACCTTTTATGGTGATATTTATTTCTTTCCCATTATAGGGATTGCTTATGATTAGTAGTTGTTGGGCTTGGGCTTGGTGGACTTAGTTTATTAGTTGACTTTGTAACTATTGTGGGATAGTAGTCTATTTGATGATGTAATATTTCATATATTTGTAATTATTCTTCTGTCGATTGACAAGAATATATATATATATATATGACGAGACTTTATTGATTAAGAAAAAAATTACGAAATGTAATGAAATACAAGTACATCAAATAGAATTTATGGGTAAAAATCTCTAAATTAAATCAGGCTACAGCCTCATATTTTAAGTTCACCATTGAAGAGATGCCACCTCAATTAACTTATCCATATTATTAGATTTATTTATCTATAGGTCCTGATTAATAAATTATTTATCTTTGTTTATAAATTTATTCATAAAAATAAAAGAGGTTGATATCAATAGGACTTAATAGCTAATAAGTCCCAAAAATAGGACCTATTGATAATTTATCTTGACTTATTTGGGTCATACTACTTCTTCATTTTCTGCATATTTTTTTATAATAAGCCAAAAAGCCAGCTTGTAAGTCACTTCCCAAAACAATCCAAGTCTATTTTAATGATCTAAATTGTAAACTTTTTAAAGTTTATCGGGTAAAATATATTTGTAAAAATCAAATTAATTGGATATCGATAGTCCTTCCATTAAATCATATTTGTATAAAAAAATAAATGATAAATGTAATTTGAATATATAAATGTGATTTGATAATAATAAAAAAAACCTACTGATAAATTATATTTGTATTATAAAAAATAAATGACTACTTTTAACATTATAATTGTCATCTATTTTTTTTTATTAAAACAAATATAATTTTATCTAATCATTTAAATTTTCACTTAAATATTCTATTTAACTAATCTTAAAAAATTGACAATCCATATTGCCAAAGTTAGCTGAAAAAAACCAACCCATATAAAAATTCATGTTTTATTGTGATGGAATGGAAGTTTGTTTTTGCAGGATTTGAAGGGTTGTCAAGTTTGAGGAAGCTGGAGAAGTTGGATCTTGGTTCCAATCTCTTCAATGACAGTAATATATTTCGATATTTGGGTGCTCTCGCTTCAATTAAGACTTTGATTGTTAGTGACAATTCCTTGGGTGGATACTTCCCTGCACATGGCACGTTTTCCCTCCATGCCTTTTCCTAGGGCTCCTACAATTCTATTCTATGTCTCTGTTTCTATATATATAGAGAGATTCTTTAATTATATATATAGTTTACGAAAATTATTCAATATTCCCAAAATACTACATGACTATATTCCAAGTTAATTACCAATTACTTAGTCCTATATTGTTCTTCCATCCCCAACATAAATTGTGGCCCCTTACACTTCTTCATCAATCAAAATCTTATGAAATATCACGTATCTATACTTTGGCAATACTGAATAATCGCCCCTAATTTACTTACTCATATATATTCTTAGTGCAGATTTAGTAACATTGAGAAACTTGGAAACGCTGGATATAGGCAACAATCGTTATCTTGGCTGTCTCCCAATGCAAGGTACGTGGCACAATAACTATATCTATCTATGTTTTTATTGTCAAATTAGTGGAAAAAATGTTATGAACCCCAAATATATTTTTAAATATTTTATCAAACTTCTTACATAGTGTTTCATTTGTGCTATGTATGGATTATGTTTACAATTATTTGTATATATGTGAATTGTGATTTTTAAATATATATATTTTTTTTTGCATAGAAAAAGGAATATAACAAATACAACATATCTTTAATCAATTATTTTATGTTTGCTTTTATTCAAAATTTAAAAATAATGTACGAGAAAAATTTATAACTAAATTAAGAAAAAATTTATTCCTAACGACATTTTTCTACTTCTATGTAAATACTTAAAAAAATAAACTTGAAAAAGTTAGTCAATATAATATTATACATTAAGTAAAAAAATATGGTTAGCAATTATGCTTATATAAAATTACTATAGTTTTAATTTCAATTTTTATTTTAAAAGCATTTTATTTAGCTAGTACCAAATAAAATTTTTAGCAAAAAGGAAAGTTATAAAATTTTGTTGTAAATTTTCAAATATCTATTGTTAAATATTCTATTCTACTTATTTGTTTGCTTGCTTACTTTGGGAGTTTTGATTTTTGATCTTTGCTCCACATTTATCATTTATTTATTTATTTATTTTTCTTCTTATTTGATTTTCGCATCATATTTGTTTTATAGTGCATCTCCAAGTGTATTAGTGAAAATATCATGCACTTAAAATGCACAAAATTAAAATATATAGAAAAAAAGAGTAAGTAATTGTCCAAAACTAAAACTACTTTAAGGAAAAATAAAAAATAAAGACAAAAATGAAATTGTTTGAAATATAAAATGATTTATTTATTTATTTTTAAAAATAAACTATTAAAGAAAACAAAGAAAACTATATATATAAAAAATACAGAAAATAAACATAAAATATAATACAAAAAATAAATAAATTATAGGATTTTCAAGAAGTGAGACTCACAAACAAATTTTGTAAAATATTGTTTATTCATATACTTTTTGTGTATATTTTTTATACTTCTAATCCCAAGAATGACATTGAAATAGTCTGCACTTCTTGTATTAGGTCCATCTAATAGTTTTAGCAAATACAGATGTAATAAATTTCATAACACAAAACACAAATAATTGTGAGACAAAATATCTAAAAAAATGGAAGCAACGTTCAATAATGATGTAGAAGTACACTTGACGTTTTATTTGGAGGTATAACCAGATAAATCGCCATAGAATGGGAAGACAACCTTTATTTTTCATTACAAAAATTACATAACTCAATATATAATTTTAATGTCTCACTCTTCCGCACATCCAATTCTCTATCAATATTATAATGAATGCATGAACTAAAAAAAGGGAAACATTTGAGAAGACAAAGATATGTGATTTGAGACCTTTCAATTGCTGAATTCTATTAATTAACAATTATTAGGCGTCAATGGTCGGACTTCTAAAATCTATTACTCATTAAAGTTGGGCTCTTTGGTTTCATCTATTCACTTGATAATTTGAGAGTAGATACATGTCAAGCCTTTACACAAACACTTAGCACATTTTTTTAACATTATTAATGAAATGCATAGTGTAATTTTTTTTTCCTCTTTTTTTTCTTCTTCTTGCAATTGCAACCTGTTATTTTTTAATAAAAAAAAATATTTTTTTAGATATTTTTTTAATATACAAAGTATTTTTTCAAGATTTTTTTATAAAAATAATTTAACAATCTCATCACTAACCATAGTGTATGAAAAAAGTTGAAAATGGTGTGGTAGTAAGTATGAGAGAAGTCAAAAAGGCTTATGGGTTGGGAGAAGTTAATAAATGTTGAGGGTTTTTTTTTTAAATCAAAAAATTAGAAAATTAAGATTAAAATATTGGAGATTCCACAAAGCTTGTGGGTTAGAAACCCCTTTTCCCTTATATAATAGATTGATAGATAGATAGATAGGGCTGAGAAAAAAAATTGAAAAAGCCTCAAACCAAACCAATCTAGACTGTATAGTTTGGTTTGATTTTCTCAATACACAGTTCAGTCTTGATTATTAAAATAAATAAAACTTATTTTATGGTTCAGTCCATAATTTCATAATTAGACAATTTAGATATATATATATATATATAATTTATTAAGTATAGCGATCCCGGGTTTACCCCTTGTTGTACAGTGATCCGGACGTGTGTCCGTGGGTGTTGGTAGTTGAGTATTATATAGTTTACATCCTTTCCTATCTTGTATTTGAGTTATAGGATGTGTTGGGCCAGTTGGAGGCAGGTTGGTTGAACTTAGAACCAAAGATAAGCTGCCCAGGTTTTGGCCTTTGCGCTCGAGCGGAGATTAGGGCGCTCGAGCGGAGATGTTTTTATTGTCACGCTCGAAAGGATCGAGCGCCGGCGAGAAATCACCCTCCCAGTAGTTTCGTCGTTTGCAGATTTTCTGGAAGGTTGCATCCAGCCTTCGGCGGTATTCGGCGCCGGCGGAGGACTTTGGTGGTGCGCTCGAGCGGAGGTTTTAGCGCTCGAGCGGGGTACTTTTTGGCTTGTCCGCTCGAGCGGAGAACAGAGCGCTCGAGCGGAGGACTGGGTTTAAGTTCCGGGTTTTGACATTTTAAAATCACATTTCACTTTTCTTTCTCTCTCCTACTTTTCAAAAACACCATTCTTGAGCCTCTCACTCTAGAACTCTACCTTCTCTCTTGGTATTGATCTAGTAGGAGTGATTTGCTCACCTTTGGCCTTTACAATAGTTGCGTGGATCGTCGAGGGCTTCGTTTTAATCGGAGAAATTGTGGATTTGGAGCACTTTGGTTTCGGGTCATCATCTCTATTTGAGTTCTTCTTTGAGGTAGGGATTCTCCTTGTTCTCTTTTCAATACTCCTACTATAGATAGACATGTGGTTACTTTTGTATTGCATGAAAACTACATCATGTTGGAATTTTATATAAGTTCATGAGGTTGAACATTAGGTTGGTTGTTGGTTTTAGATCTTTGATTATTAGATGTGCCTTGGACCAATTGGGTGTTAATTAGCAAGTGTTGTTGAAAGGAGAGGAAACCCTAATATTTATTGATTTAATAATTTAATAGAGGGGTTTGATCTTAGGGTAAATACTTGGGTATTTTGGGTTTTAAAGGAAACCATTGTTGGCTATTGTAGATGATTGAGGCTTATGTTCAATAATGAGAAAGAGGGAGGAAAACCCTAGTATAGTGATTATGATTTAATTTGTGTAATTAAATTAAAATGGCTTTGAAAGGGATGTAGTTGATTAAAATGAGTTAGGGCTTATTGTCCTTGAACTTGATTTTGTGAAAAAAACAAAAGGAAGTGGGATTGGTTTTGTGGAATGGAAATGGTACTTTGAAATAAGTATGAATATTGGACTGTTGTATCTTATGCTACTATGTTAGTATTTGTGTTAAGTTGATAATCTCATGATAATTGAGTAAGTTTATAGATGTATAATATACTTGCATCTAGAGGTTTTGTCTTTGATCATCGGTGGGGGATGATGCGGTTGTGTTGAATTGTTGTGTATGCTTTACACGTATGTGTTCATCTATTTTAACACCTTGCTGTTATCTTGGTAGTTTATGTATATGCATTATACATGTTGGTTGTGCCTTGTGTGCAAGGTGGTTGTTGGCGTTATATGCCGCGCTTATAATCAGAGGTACCGTTACCTTCCAGCTAGCGCCTGGAGAACTGTATGCGCTTATAATCTGAGGTGCCACACCCTTCCAGCTAGCGCCTGGTAAAATGGTGTGTTGTTGTGAGAAGTACAGTTTGGCTTACTATGCACATAGCTAGTAGAGCGAGGTTGATAGTAGTTATTGCAGTATATCCTTGGCTTACTAAGCATATAGCTAGTAGAGCAAGGTGGAATTGTTGTGATTTAGTTGTAACTGCAAATGTCATGGATTTGATCGTTACGATTCGAGAAACGAGTTACTCCGTTGATTGTTTGTATACATGTTGGTGGGTTGTAATTTATATTTTTACAAAGTTATGCATGTATGGTTATGATAATATTGGGAATGAATAAAAATGTCTTTTTGTCCTTTGGAAAATGTGAAGGAGACCGAATGTTTTAAAGATAAACATGTTTAAAAAGGATACGTCTATCGTATGTATGGGAAATGGATGAGTACCGGGCTTAGTGATGATTTTTCTAAGTAGTGGTTAATATTATGAAAGGATGGGAATGGGGATTAATGAGAGGAATATGGAAAGATGAATCGCTTGGCGTTGAATGAAACGGTTGTTTTAAAAAGGAAAGTTCATACATATATATTTTTGTATAAACTGTCACATTATTATTCTAGTATGAGAAAGAGTGTTCATGATCATAGCTATCTCAGATTGTTGTTATTGTTGAGGATCATGTTGAGATCCCTCTTGGACTATATGTTCATCCCACGTTGTTGAATCTTTTTCGTATTAAGCGGGTTGAGCCGCAAGAGTTGGATTACTTATTTGTTGGCCACGGCCTCTTTGTTGTTGGCGGAATGCCATATG
This sequence comes from Camellia lanceoleosa, assembly GCA_025200525.1. Lineage (NCBI taxonomy): Eukaryota > Viridiplantae > Streptophyta > Magnoliopsida > Ericales > Theaceae > Camellia > Camellia lanceoleosa. Next base: position 106,505,892 of record CM045772.1, on the reverse strand, counting down.
TGTAAAAGGGTTACACCCTTCATTTGTTTATTTAAAGGTTGTAAGCCCAAGGGCAATTTCTTATGTATGTTCATGTAATATTTACTTTGCATACGAATGAGAGTATTGTTAATCACTTCTGTGGACTGAATGTATGAGTTTATTTCCGCATGTTAACTCTGAAATTGAATTAAGTTAATGAATTTGGTAATGACTTCGGGTAATAAAAAGTGGGGCGTGACAACTTGGTATCAGAGCTTACCGGGTTTGAATACCTTGAGCTCGTGGGAAGTGGTTTTTACCACAGTGGGTTTACTACGTGCAGTGAGTACGTTGCATATAGATACCATGGGAATTAAGACTTATGTGTTGCATTTATGTGAGCATGGGATTCAGTCTCCTGGATAGTATTCATAGCCGGTGAACTTGCTTTGAGGTCCTTTTGGAAACACGCCTGATCAACGTGGTTTCTGATAGGAATTCCTTGAGAGTTCCGGGATGAGTGGCTATCTTTGTGGACTTGATTCGATTATGTGTTTACTTGTTTGGATGTTTATATGCGTGAGAAATGTAAATTTTGAAACTAAGTGTGTCTTGTGACTTAACAATGAGTGGAGTGTGCCTCGGCGAAGGCTATTGTGTTTACGCTAAGTGTAATTTACCTTGTGCCTTATAGGATGTCTACGAGGGAGTAGAGGGCGATTGAGTAGTAGGAACGCCGGAGAGGCACAACAGTTCCTTTTAGCACTTGCCATTGCAAAGATCGGTCGGCGAGGATGTCGCGCGTGAGATTGTGAGAGCGAGCAAGATGCCCTAGCTCAGACCGAGGGTGGCAGGGCATGCTCTCAAACTTACTAAGGAGTTCTTCGCTCGGTCCTGAGTTTGTGGGGAGGCTAAACCGTTAGAAGCGAGAGAGTTGGTTGGAGCAGTTACCAAGACTCTTGATATGCTCGAGTCGAAGATGAGGAGTTGAGGGTTTCTTTGGCAACCTTTCGGTTGAAGAGTGATGCGAGTTATTGGTGGAAGAATGCTAAGACTAATGTGGGTGGCACGTGGGTTGCTTTTACGAGGCCTTTTGGGCCAAGTATTTCTCCTTCGCTTCGGGAAAGGTTGAGGGAACGATTTTTGGAGTTGCGTCGAGATGACACTCTGTGGCACGATTTGAGATGCGGTTTGATAGTTTGTCGAGGTTTGCTCGAGTTGGTGACAACAGAGAGCGTTGTTTTGAGTTAGCGGTTGTGTTTCGATATTCGGGAGAAGGTAAATGGATCCTTGTGGAAGGATTACTATACCTTAGTTGAGGCAATGCCCATGTGGAGGCCCCGATTGCTAGTGGTGATGGGGTTAAAGAAGAGACCATCTCGTCACCTTGTGGTTCCAAAACGTTCTAGGCTCAAGAAGGGGGAGGCGGAAACATGCTCGGTCGAGTGGTTCCTTTTCTTCGCCAGGGGTTTGGATCCTTCTATTGAGATTTCGGCGCGGGGTTTCGAGACCGATCTTGGAGTAGAGGGTCAGTGGTTGTTTTGTTTGTGGTCAGCTGGGCCATGGTAGTCGTTCTTGTCCTTTGCGTGCTAATTCTTCGGGGGTATTAAAACCTAGTCAGACTCATTCAATCGAGGCGTTCTCGGTACGAAGCAGGCGAGCCAAAGCCGGAGCCTCGCAAGGCGACTTAGTAGTTAGCCCTCTGATGTTACCACGAGGGACTTTTTGTAATGTTGGCCGGTGGAGTATCACGTTTATTGATTTTGTTGTTGACCGGTGTACTACTGGATGCTGAGGCATCATGTTTATGTATTGCATATGCATGCATAGTATTGTTTGTTTAATCCTCGTGTATTGGGGAGTATGTGTGGAAATTTGAACTCTCTATTTTATTTTGAGAAGTTGTTAATGGGGTCAATGATCCTAGTATTGTTGCTTGCTTAGTATTGTGTATTGAGTTAGTCTTGTGACGGCCCGTGGGCCTTGTTCTTTTTAGAGATTATGGGTTGAGAACGGGAATCCGTGGGTGGATGTGTTTGATGTGATGGTTTCGAGAGTTGTGCGGTATTAGCAAGGTTATGTGAGGTTATATCTCGGGTTAGCGGGAATGGTACCTGTATGCTGGTTTGTGTTTTGGGCTTGCTAGTAGGTGAGTCTGGGGTGACCCTAACGGTTGTATAGGGGTAGTGTTTGTTTTGTGATTGGTTATCAATTGTGGGATATGGTTTGTGAGTGGAAGCAAAAGATTCCTTAGTGGAAGAACAGTTTGTGTTCTAGAGTAACAAGAATAGCGTTGGTAATTATCCCTCTTGATTGGGTAGTTGTGGTAGACCATGTGTGTTGATTAGGAGATCGAAGCTAATCGAACATGTTGTGCTATTGAATCTGTTGACTGATGAATACATTAATTTATGTATTGTTTGATTGTGTATAGAACCTATGTGTTTATATGCATTGCTTAGTGTTGGAAGAGATAGGGGATGTACTCCGCGGTTTAGGGGAAGATAGGGGATGGACCTCTAAACCGGATGTTATTGGGAGGGAGGAGATAGGGGATGAACTCCGTAGATAGAGCATGTATGCTTATCTAGAAATGTATTGTCAGAGCATATATGCTTATCAATTGAAGTGTTGTTTGTTTGATTTGATGTAGCACTGTACTTATTTCTATTAATCATCATTATAGAAATGTTATGCTTCGTGTTGGTTTTGGTATCACTGTATGAGTGATGGTTGTTGCTAGTAGTATGTTGAAAAGTTATGGAAAACAAATTTTTTTCTTAATGTTTGGGCCACCTAAGGATGTTGCTGAGAAATTGATTTAAATCAAGGGTTTTGGAAAGTTCCAAATGAAAATATTTCTTTTTGCAAATAAACTGTGGATGATTTTGTGTTTTGGATAACACCGTGTTTGTGAAAAATGTTTACAAAACTGTTGAGTTTCTCATGGAAAGTGGAGGATTTATTTTGGAAAGTTAGCATTGAAAATTTGACTATCTTTGAGAAATGTCGCTTGAACAAGAAAATGTTTTCTTATTGTTTACTCATAAGGTTTGCTTTGATTAGTTTTTGGGAATCTTGTTGTTGAGTAGTGGCTTAGCTTGAAGCGCTAGTCGGATGTTGGTTATTGTTCGTGAAGGGTTTGGTTTGTTGAGATTTTCGCACCTAAGTATTGTTGTTTGGAGCGTATTCCCTTAGTGGGTCTCTTCTTGGGTAGGAGTGGCACGATGGTTGTAGTGAGGGCGGTTTCACTCCTAGTGTTGGGGTGTTGGTGTTGTGTTATCGTTGGCCTTATGTTTTGACGTACCTTTAATTTCGGGGACGAAATTCTTTAAGGGGAGGTTATAGCGATCCGGGTTTACCTTGTTGTCTGATGATCCGGGACGTGTGTCCGTGGGTGTTAATAGTTGAGTATTATATAGTTTACATCCTTTCCTATCTTGTATTTGAGTTATAGGATGTGTTGGGCGATTGGAGGCAGTTGGTTGAACTTAGAACCAAAGATAAGCGCCTGTGTTTTGGCCTTTGCGCCGGCGGAGATTAGGGCGCTTCGGCGAGATGTTTTTGCTTCAGACGCTCGAAAGGATCGAGCGCTTCGGCGGAGAAATCACCTCCCGATAGTTTCGTCGTTTGCGATTTTACGGAAGGTTGCATCCAGCCTTTCGGCGGGTATTCGAGCGCTTCGGCGGGACTTTGGTGGTGCGCTTTCGGCGGAGGTTTTAGCGCCGAAAGGGTACTTTTATTTGTCCGCTCGGCGGAGAACAGGCGCTCAGCGGAGGACTGGGTTTAAGTTCCGGTTTTGACATTTTAAAATCACATTTCACTTTTCTTTCTCTCTCTACTTTTCAAAAACACCATTCTTGAGCCTCTCACTCTAGAACTCTACCTTCTCTCTTGGTATTGATCTAGTAGGAGTGATTTGCTCACCTTGGCCTTTACAATAGTTCGTGGATCGTCGAGGGCTTCGTTTTAATCGGAGAAATTGTGGATTTGGAGCACTTTGGTTTCGGTCATCATCTCTATTTGAGTTCTTCTTTGAGGTAGGGATTCTCCTTGTTCTCTTTTCAATACTCCTACTATAGATAGACATGTGGTTACTTTTGTATTGCATGAAAACTACATCATGTTGGAATTTTATATAAGTTCATGAGGTTGAACATTAGGTTGGTTGTTGGTTTTAGATCTTTGATTATTAGATGTGCCTTGGACCAATTGGGTGTTAATTAGCAAGTGTTGTTGAAAGGAGAGGAAACCCTAATATTTATTGATTTAATAATTTAATAGAGGGGTTTGATCTTAGGGTAAATACTTGGGTATTTTGGGTTTTAAAGGAAACCATTGTTGGCTATTGTAGATGATTGAGGCTTATGTTCAATAATGAGAAAGAGGGAGGAAAACCCTAGTATAGTGATTATGATTTAATTTGTGTAATTAAATTAAAATGGCTTTGAAAGGGATGTAGTTGATTAAAATGAGTTAGGGCTTATTGTCCTTGAACTTGATTTTGTGAAAAAAACAAAAGGAAGTGGGATTGGTTTTGTGGAATGGAAATGGTACTTTGAAATAAGTATGAATATTGGACTGTTGTATCTTATGCTACTATGTTAGTATTTGTGTTAAGTTGATAATCTCATGATAATTGAGTAAGTTTATAGATGTATAATATACTTGCATCTAGAGGTTTTGTCTTTGATCATCGGTGGGGGATGATGCGGTTGTGTTGAATTGTTGTGTATGCTTTACGTATGTGTTCATCTATTTTAACACCTTCTTTGTTATCTTGGTAGTTTATGTATATGCATTATACATGTTGGTTGTGCCTTGTGTGCAAGGTGGTTGTTGGCGTTATATGCCGCGCTTATAATCGAGGTACTGTTACCTTCCTAAGCGCTGGAGAAGCTGGCGCTTATAATCTGAGGTGCCACACCCTTCGGCTAGCGCTGGTAAAATGGTGTGTTGTTGTGAGAAGTGCAGTTTGGCTTACTATGCACATAGCTAGTAGAGCGAGGTTGATAGTAGTTATTGCAGTATATCCTTGGCTTACTAAGCATATAGCTAGTAGAGCAAGGTGGAATTGTGTTGATTTAGTTGTAACTGCAAATGTCATGGATTTGACTGGTTACAGTTCAGAGAAACGAGTTACTCCGTTGATTGTTTGTATACATGTTGGTGGGTTGTAATTTATATTTTTACAAAGTTATGCATGTATGGTTATGATAATATTGGGAATGAATAAAAATGTCTTTTTGTCCTTTGGAAAATGTGAAGGAGACGAATGTTTTAAAGATAAACATGTTTAAAAAGGATACGTCTGTCGTATGTATGGGAAATGGATGAAATCTGGGCTTAGTGATGATTTTCCTAAGTAGTGGTTAATATTATGAAAGGATGGGAATGGGGATTAATGAGAGGAATATGGAAAGATGAATCGCTTGGCGTTGAATGAAACGGTTGTTTTAAAAAGGAAAGTTCATACATATATATTTTGTATAAACTGTCACATTATTATTCTAGTATGAGAAAGAGTGTTCATGATCATAGCTATCTGTCTTTGTTGTTATTGTTGAGGATCATGTTGAGATCCCTACTGGACTATATGTTCATCCCACGTTGTTGAATCTTTTTCAGGTATTAAGCAGGTTGAGCTGCAAGAGTTGGATTTACTTATTTGTTGGCCACGGGGCCTCTTTGTTGTTGGCGGAATGCCATATGTGTAAAAGGGTTACACCCTTCATTTGTTTATTTAAAGGTTGTAAGCCCAAGGGCAATTTCTTATGTATGTTCATGTAATATTTACTTTGCATACGAATGAGAGTATTGTTAATCACTTCTGTGGACTGAATGTATGAGTTTATTTCCGCATGTTAACTCTGAAATTGAATTAAGTTAATGAATTTGGTAATGACTTCGGGTAATAAAAAGTGGGGCGTGACATTAAGCATCCAAATATCAGTATAAAATATATATGCATAAGTTGTAACTTTTTATTCTTCAAAGTTTGTTGTTATATCTAAACAATTACCTAAACAGAATTCTAAAAATCGTGATTCCAAATCATATCAAATTAGGATTTACTGATTTGGTTCTAAAATTTTCATGATTTAGTTTGGTTTCAAATTTCATAGAACGTAATTGTTTACTCCTAAATTAAACCAATCCAAACCACTTTCAATGAAATAGCATTGTGCATGATAAATAACAAAATATGCAAGTAGTTTATTAATAATTAATAATATATGGAAAGGGGAGAAGAAAAACATGACTGTTGGCCTCATTGGCACTGACATTTTTGTCCTCCTTTTCCAATTTTTGACATGGTTTTGGTGGTAGACTTGTAAAAGAATTTAGTTGCTACAAATTTTTATGTTGTATTTGGATCTTGAATTTGTAAAAGTATTTTTTATACTATATGTTGTTAAATGAAATTTTAAAATTTTATTGTAATGAAAATTATTATTTTGCAAAATGGAATGTTGCATTTTAATTTAAACATTCGGAGACAGTGCTATTGTGTTTATATCTTGCTATGTGGATGTTTTGAGCTATATTACATGGACTCGAGTCTGAGTATCATGTGAAGGTGTGTATCCAAACATTAGACCTTCATAAATTAAAATTTAGGATATTGGGATACGTATCCAAATTTGGATATAGGTATGGATGAGTAATATACACATAATACATATATATATATTGCATATTATATAATTTTCTTAGATGAGACGAGATGTTGTAAATTATGTAGAAATATACTTAAAATTAAATAAGATTCAGGAAAAATATAAAATTTCCTTATCTAATTTATGTGAGGCTAAAAATATTGTTTTCCTAGCAACTGTGAGTTTATTCTTCTTCATATATCGTCACAAATTAAATTATTCAAGTGTCTAAATTGTCAACAAAACCTTAAATCAAAGCATAAAATAATAGAAAAGGAGATAAAATAAAGAGCAAGACCATAATCAAGAGAGAGATTGATTGAGAGGGGAGGAGAAGACCTGGTTTGGTCTTGCTATTGCCGAAATCTAAAAACCTTGAGTTTGCAACTTGCAATTAGGGCTACGAAAATGAAGATCAGGCCTTCTGTAGTCTTCTTCTAGGCATTATGGGTGATTCTATTTGTGCACCACATTTTGTCTTAGTACATACCATTTGTGTAGTTCAAATATTAACTTCCAAACAAAATATAAATATTCGAATATCTACTTCTGAACAAAATACAAATGTTCGGATAACAACTATTGAACATGATTTTTGTTTGAACAAATAGTTTTGTTTAGAAGTTGATATTTGAAAATTTTATTTTTGATTGAAAGTTGATATCCGAATGGCACAAATGGTGTATAGTGAGATAAAACATGGTGTATGAATAGAATTACCCAAGTATTATCTTCTTTGGTTGTTGGCAAGTGACATAGCAGAATGCACACAAAACTAGATATCGTTTCAGTAAACACAGATCTTGAATCCACAAGAAAGAAACCCTTGAATCTACAAGAAAAATAGAGTAACTTGAAAATTATATTGATAGAGAATGTCCTTGCCTTTAGGCTTACATGACTATTTATACCAGATAAAGTCTTGGTCACGAAGCATACTTGGAGACCAAGTAATAGGGGTGAAATCGGTTCGGTTCGGTCGGTTTTTTCACTAATTTTGCACCGAACCGGTAATTCGATTTTACGTATTGTGTGAACCGAACCGGCCAGAAAAATGACATAAACCGGCCCGGTTCGGTTTTTTACAGTGCGGTGTGGTTTCTCGATTTTTCGATTTTTTGGCTTTTTTTTTTTTTTGATTTGCTTGTTGGGCCTCACATTTAGGGCCTATATTTCTATCCATTTTGCATAAAATTTGGGTCTCAAGCCATGTAATTCCTGCATTGCATAGGTTTGGGGCCTCACATTTTGGGCCTATATTTTTGTCCATTTGCATAAAATTTGAGCCTCAAGCCATGTAATTCCTGCATAGGTTTGGGCCTCACATTTTGGGCCTATATTCTTATCCATTTGCATAAAATTTGGGCCTAAAGCTATGCAATTCTTGCATAAGTTTAAGGCCTCACATTTTAGGCCTGCCCTGTTATTAACATATACCAACAAAAAAATGAAAAATAACATATATCCAATCATAAAGTTTAAGCCCTGTATCCAAGTCTAAGTCTAAGCCATCAACCAACCATATATCCAATCCAACCATAAAACGATGTGTCTAAATCTAAACCTTAATAAATATTACAGACCATTAATATAATCAATCTGAAAACTCAAAAATATAAAATAGAAACCATCTAAGGCAAGTCTAAGCCATCAACCAACCATATATCCAATCCAACCATAAAACTATGTGTTTAAATCTAAAACTTAATAAATATTACAGACCATTAATATAATCAATCTCAAAACTCAAAAATATAAAATAGAAACCATCTAAGGCAAGTCTAAGCCATCAACCAACCATATATCCAATCCAACCATAAAACTATGTTTCTAAATCTAAACCTTAATAAATATTACAGACCATTAATATAATCAATCTCAAAACTCGAAAACATAAAATAGAAACCATCTAAGGCAAGCAGCAGCAACATGAACTTTCCAACTAAGCAAGCAAAAGAGACCTGTAAAAAAAATAAAATTATTATCAACATAATTCAATTTAACATTAAAAAAAAAAATTACATCAACTATTCAATTTCTTACCCTTGCTTTCAAGCATCAATCAATAACAGTTACATCCTTATTGCTTGTTCCTTCCATAAGTACTAAAAAAAGACCCAATGCACAATAGGTTAAAGTGTTAAACATATAATTTTCATTAAAAAAAAAAAAAAAGAAAAGAAAATAAGAAATACTTGTGACTTAAGAAAAAAAATACCTGAATCAAGCTCCTTCAATTCTTCCAATTGATCTGTAAGACTGATTTGAGATGGGGAACGAAACCAATTTTGCACACAGATGAGAGCTTCCACCATAGAGGGTGATAGAGAGCTGCGAAACGGATCAAGAACACGTCCTCCCGTGCTAAAAGCAGATTCTGAGGCAACTGTGGACACAAGGATAGCTAGAACATCACGAGCCATATGAGAGAGGATGCGATACTTAGTGGAATTAGTCTTCCACCAACCCAATATATCAAAATTATCATCATCTTCTTCACAACCCTCCACCAAATACCTCTCCAATTCGGACTTGTTAACCATATGATTTTCTTCTTCCAAATGCATCTTAAACTTGGATTTCATTTTTGTTCAAACATCCGTGTCATGATCTTTATCCAAATTCATTTCCCTTGATGGCTGCCCCATATTTTGTGGTTGCAAACTTTCATTTTGAACACTCAAAACATACCACTCATATAACCTTGTCAATCCTCTCTTTAGTTTGTTTACCAAACCATCAACATGTTGAGTTTCATAAGTTTCTTCCAAGCACCATTGCACATATTTAAGTTTGTAACGAGGATCAACAACAATAGCAACAAACAATAGCAAATTGATCTTGTCAAACTTACCCCAATACTTGTCAAACTTTAAACTCATGCCATGTGCCAATAATTTCAAACTTATATCATCATGCTCACACAATTCGGTTATTGCACTTTTTATCAACATTATCTCAGAAAAAAATGCATTGCAAGTAACATACAAAGAACCCGAAAAACGCAATGTGGCATTGTAAAACAATTTTAAAAACTTGACATACAACCTCGCTTTCATCCAATCATAACTTGTCGGTGGCCCAATTGCTTTTCTTCTCTCTTTTCCTTTTCCACTACTAGTTGGACCAACTCTAAATCCCTCACCAAGTTCACCCTCCTCACCAATCTCACCACCAACTTCACCCTCCTCACTATTTTCACCAACCTCATCCTCTCTAAGAGTCAACTGGAAGTGTGTGTCCTCATCTTCTGACCGCTCAAAAGCCTTTTGAAATGGTAAAGCCCGCTCTAACATGAAATATGTAGAGTTCCATCGGGTAGCTACATCCAAACAAGGTTGACCATGACACTCAATGCCCTCCGTTTCAATACACGATTTGAATTTAGCCATCCTAGATGGAGAGGATCTCACATACTTCACAATATTCCGAATCCTTGTTATGGAGTCATCAATTTCTTTCAATCCCTCACAAACAATTAGATTCAATATGTGAGCACAACACCTCACATGTAAAAACTCATGCTCTAATATGGTACTCTTCCTAGTTTTCCTCTTTCGCTTCAAAAAATTAATGAGACCATTATTTGAGCTTGCGTTATCAACTGTAACTGTGAGAAACTTATCTATCCCCCATTCTACCAAACATTGCTCAATCACCTTGCCAAGTGTCTCACCTTTATGGTTAGGAACTACACAAAAGTTAAGAATTTTTTTGTGAAGTTTCCAATCACAATCAATAAAATGTGCGGTGAGACACATATAATTCAGATTTTGCACGGATGTCCAAGTGTCTGTGGTAAGGCATAGTCGTTGATCTCTAAGTGCATTCTTCAAAACCTTCTTCTCACTAAAATATAGTGACATACAATCCTTATAGCGGTAATCCTAGAGGGGATTTTTAACCATTTTGGTTGCACCACACGCATGAATTGTCTAAATCCCTCACCCTCCACAAATTTAAAAGACAGTTCATCTATTATTATCATCTTTGCTAGGGCCTTTCTACATGCATCAACACTGAAGCTTACAGCTACAAGATTACCACTTGTTTCTCCATCACCACCATCCTTTTTTGGTTTAAAACCTAGGGTACTTTGCTTTGCATCTTCCCTTAAAGGATACTTCTTACACCTTGATTCTATATGAGTTAGCATTGATTTTGTACCATTAATCTTCGGATCACATGCATAAGTTACACCACAATAATTACAAGAGGCCCTACGTCTTTTACCAGATTCACAATCCAATTTCGTAAAATGATCCCAAACCAAAGACCGTGGTCTTTTACCACATTATCAGATTTATTTTTTGTGCTTGTTTCCTTAGCTTCTTGTACCGTAGGTTCTTCAGTTTCATTGGGCACTTCAAGCATATTTTCATCCATCTAAACATAATAACAACAAGAATTTGCAAACCATTATATTTATATATATATATATATATTTATTATTTCTTTATATGTCATTAGCACAACAATTAAAAAAAAAAAAGAATTTATATCAGATTTATAATACTTTATATCAGATTTATATCAATTCTTTGATGCTCCTCTTGACTTCAGAATTTATATCAATTTAAAATACCAACAACAGTCACAAGTATTTTTTTTTTTTTTTTTTTTTGGGATTAAAAAGTCATGAAGTTTTGCCACTTTTCAAACTCCTTGATATTCAATAGTTTAGTTTGCTAAATAATCCTCAATATTCTCATGCTTTCACTGAACTTAGAATATGATGAGGACTCCTAGAAGACTCAAATCCAATCAACAAAACTAGAGCAACCTAGCACATTCAACTCCCACTGATCCCAAAACCCCATTTCAACATCTCATCACAAAACAAGCTCCAAAACCCAATTCCCACAGTAGCCCAAAAAAATAAAAGATCAATTTTTTACAAAAATTCAAACTGATAGCACAACATTCACAGCAATCAAGTAACAGTTGCATCAAAAACAAAACCAAAGAAAATAATAAACAGCTGGAATTGCATGGAAAACTGAGAACCCACCAAGATCAATAAAAGGGATTTCGAAAATTAGGGCACAATCAAGGGTTTTCGAAAATCACCTTAGGGTTTTGATTAAGCTTCTGATTGTTGATTTTGCTACAAACCCACCAAGATCTTCATCGTCTGCTTCGTTGATGAGTGAAGGAAGTGCGAAGAGAGAGTGACAGTCGGTGTCTCTTGCTTGTTTGAAATAGAGAGCTCTCGGTTAATTCTTGAGAGAGAGAGAGAGAGAGAGAGAAATCTATGGTGTGGTGTGTGGTGTTGGTGAACCATGTATATGTGTGGTGTGTGTTTTTTTTTTTTTTTTGTGAGACACGCGGACGGCTCAGATCGTGCGATGTGGATGGCTAGGATTTCAAGACTATTAATATTATATGATTCGGTTCGGTTCGGTGCGGTTTGGTCCAAAAAATCAAAAATCATAAACCGAACCAAATGCGGGAAAAACAAAAAACCGAACCGAACCGACCAACTAAAAACTCATCACACCGACCGAAACCCGTTCGGTTCGGTCGGTTCGGTCAGTTTGATCGGTCCTTCCGGTTATTCTTTCACCCCTACCAAGTAATATAAGAAACTAATTAACTAGGATAGTACTAGTCTTGGACACCAACTATACTTGGAGACCAAATAATATAAGAAAGTAACTAGTTAGGATATTCTTTGGTAACCAAGGAAATTATATTCTTTAATAAAAATTCTTGCTATGAAGCACAAACACTTCAAAATAGGTGCCATAGCGGTGTCGGACACGGGGACACGCGCCAGACACGTTGGCATGTCCCATTTTTTGTTTGTTTGTTTGTTTGTTTGTTTGTTTTTTTTTTTTTTTTTTTTTGGTATGGGACACGGTAGGGGACATGTCGGGGTCAGAAAGCCCTAATTGAATCGTTATTTCTAGTCTCCAGAGCTCTAATCGAAGCCCTAATCAAAGAGAAGCAAAGACCTAGTTGAAGCCCTAATCAGAAAACCCTCATCAAAGAGAAGAAGAGACCTAATCTAGAATTAGAAGGGGGAAAAAAAGAGAGAGAGAGAGAAGAGAAAAGTGAACCTATGATTCTCTTGCCTCTGTCTGTCGTCCCTTGCCTCCTTAATCTTTATTTATTTTTTTGTCGATCTCCATTCATCAAGCGAAGTCGATTGCCAATCTCATCTCTCGCTTCTCTCTCTCTCTCGTCTCTTTCGTCTCTCTTGTCTATTCTATATATATACACAATAATAAATATATATGCAATAGAAAATAATAAATGTATAACATTTTTTAAATATCATATTGTCATGACCCAAACTCGCCCCTATAGGTTTAGCACTGTAACCAGCCAATAATCTGTGATTACCAAAGGCCTGCTTAACAATAATGACAATAAGACAATAATAAAAAATAACGTCCAATGAGCTCTGAGAACTTAAATAAACAACACAAACTTTCATATACTTATATACACAACCACTTAAGTCCATAAAACACTTATATCTAGAATAAGACACAAGTTAGGCAATTAAATCCCATTATCAAAACAACACAAACAAAAGTCTTAACAAAAGCTCCATGACATTTCCATAACATTAGATCACAATATAGATGGGCAAACTTTGAATCACCCTAAAGCCTTGACTCATGACTGTTTGGAACCTCGCGGTGAGACACGGTAGCTGGCTTGACAAAACAGGGTTTGGGTCGACACCGCTAACTATGATCTGATGTCTGATCACCTACATATATATAATAAACAATGAGCTAGAGCCCAATGAATAACAACTATGTAAAGGGGTTATGAATGATGTCCTTACAATAATTAAAATAGTCAATTCATGAATAGATCAATTTCTCAATCAATGTTTCATATCATATCAATCATTTCGATTCATAATACTAATACGTGGTACATCCAATAGCAGAATAATCAATAAGTCTTAAAAACCAAACAATCATTTGATGGCCATCAATGTAATAACAATAGTTCTAAGGATTGGAAATGACAGAGATCTCTATAACAATAACAATAACAATAACAATAGCAATAGTAATAACAATACACTGTGGATGCCACAAGCATAGTTCAGAACATAGGACAATCATTCATCAATAAACATTATCAATTCAGTAAAATAATACATTTGTATTAATCACAAAATAATTATAATGGAACATAGCTTTATAACAATGTTATTCACAGTGGGCTCCCTGAAACATGTGCTAAAGATGCACTAAAGATGCGGCGTTTGATCTAAACAAATAAATTCAAGCACAACAATTCAATTACATTCATATCTTTAGCCAATTTTATTTGATTCCGTTGTTTACTTATTCAATTTCCATTTGTCTTCACTCGTTCGGTTCTAACTTTTCATTCGTTCATTCCAATGCACTCATGAGATGCAAATGCACAAGAAAAACATTTTAAAACTACGCAAACAATGGCCTAGAAGGTAGAAAAATAATGCGAAAACAAAACCCGTGCTTGACCAAAACTGCACGTGCGGGATGCCTAATCTGCACGTGCAGATCATAGCAGATTCTGTGCCCTGTTTTTTGAAATTTTGTTTCATGTGTGAAGCTCAAAGTTTGCAATTTCAACCTCATTTTCATGTATTTCACTCCCAAAAACTCATATAAACATGATAGAATTCAGGCCTTCAACATCATATAGGAATCAAACTTGAAATCAACTCCCAAATCTTCCAATTTGAGAAAAGATTAAAACTTCAATGAAATTACAAAACATAAATCATGTGTTGTGAAGCTTCAATTGTAAAACCCATGAAGAAATCCTTTGGCAACTTTAGAAATTCATGAGACTCATGCAATAAATTATGTATAAAACAATAATATCATGTATATAAACAAGATCAAGCCATGCATGTTGAGTTTTGAGAATTAAATCATCTAATTTCTCAATTTTTTTTAATTTTTATATGATTATATACTCTCAACTCCAATTTCTCTCCATGAATTCTTAATTACTCATGAATTTCCCCTTCAATTTTGAAAACCATGCAAGAAAATAAATGTATGATCACGAAATTTAAGAAAACATGCTATGCATGGTGAATTTGAGAGTTAATTTCCTTCAATTCTTGCCATGTGTGCTTATATATGCTTTCTAGGGTCAAATACAACACAACACATCCTCATTCAAATTCAATTCCATGAGATCATGGGTGTATCAACCTTATGTCAAGAAATTAGAAGAAGATTCATACCTTAGATGGTTAATTTGGAGAAGGTTTGCTTGATTTCCCTTCAATTTTCTTTGATTCTTCTTCTCCCTCTCTTCTTTCCTCTCTTTCTCGAGCACTCTCTTTTCCTCTCCAGATTTTCTTTTCTTTCTTTCTATTTCTTCTTGTTGAGTCCAAAAGGTTCATATTCATATTCATATATATATATATAATATTTAATTAAATCAAATTAATTCGTTTTGAAATCAGATTTTTATAAAACTTCATATTAAGTCCTAAAAATCATGCTGATTATAATTATGTACTCCATTTTGGTTTCTCAAGCCTCTAAGGCCTTCCATTTGTAGTGTAAAGTTGCAATTAAACCACCCAAACACACTTTAGCAAAGCAGACGAAATAAAATTTCAATTAACCTTTCCAATTGGGTGTAAAAATGTCAAGTAGCCTATTCATATTCCCAATTTCAATTTCTAAACCCACCAAGGCTGTTAATTTTAGTTTCAAAGTTGTTCCCCAATAGATAATTCTCTAATTTGGATAAAGATCTGCAAATTAAACTAGGCACTTTGCATAATTAATCATTATACATAATTAATAATAATAATAAATAGATAAATAAAATACACATTTTGGGGTCATTACAGTCTCCCCACCTTAAGAAGTTTGGTCCTTCAAACTTGTCTTACTTTGTATTAAGTTCGGATTAAATATCCCAGTGTCATACCATTATCTTTTTCTCTATTCAACGATCGTAACAAATATATAATTCATTCCTCAGTCATTTGCTAGTTCACAATTCAATTCAATCATTCAATCCAATGGTTCATCACAATCGTCCAGAGTTATACAGATGCCATTAACGTATAAATTAAACCCATAGAGTAAGCTCAGAATAATAAATGCAATATTGAAGGAGTCAATCGCATGATGTTCATAATTTATGTATCCCATAGACTCAACAATAAACTGCGGTAACACAGCAGTAACCATTTGCTCAGTCGATCAATCGCAGTCGTTCAGAAGTTATTAGAATTATAAAGCAGGATCATGCTTCAATTCCATGGCAACAAATTCCAAGTATATTAACACGCTAGCAATTATTCTCTTAATCAAACAATCTCATGATAGTACAGTAATACGGGCACAATTAATCACATGTCGCACATTATTCATATATTCCCATAACATGACTTCCAAGATTTGATAATACCCAAGCAACCAATTCCTATCATAATACATGTGTGCTCAAACAGTCTATAGTAAATATTCAAATGCTGTTCGTACACTCAGTTTCAAATCAATCCATCATTGACAGTCCACATAAAGTTTTCAAAGTGCGGTAAATATTCAAACCAAATTCAAGTTTTCGGTCTATCAATTCCTTTAATCATTCAATAGTTTACAATTCACTTCAAAATCCAATTCCATATTTCATCTAGTAGTCATCCAGAATATCCAGTAAATCCAGAGATTATTCCTATAACAACAAATTTGTCACTGAGGTAATCAATCAGAAACTGTGCCAAGTTCATATACTTTCAGATGTTCACATGTAATTCATAGTCTCATGAATAAAATTGAATCGGTCAATAGGTTTCAATATAGTACAAGGTAAGCAGTTACACAATTCAATCTCTCTTAGCTATATATTTTGGTCACTCAGTATAATTATCCCACCAATTCTCACAGTTATATAAAAATCATGTAATAACGGTTCATATTATCTCTAATCATGTCAAAATCAGATCAATAGGCATCATGTCATATTCAATATAGCAGTTTTCATATATGGCTCACATGTAGGCATATAAGTCAATTATGCATGTTAGACAACTCACTTGTCAAGGTATTCAAACAGATCATTTAATCACAAAACCATAAATTCCGAGTGATAGGATTTATATATATGTAATTCCAAATAGAAGACCAGAAATCAGATTTAAATCATGTCAAATTCAAAATCATATTTCAAGTCATATCGATATGCATCATGTCATGTCCAATCCAGCAGTTCCCGAAGAACGTATGGATTCACAATTATTCGGGTATCCCAGACAAGTCACCTAAGTATACAGTCATGGTCTTGATAATCTAGTCAATAAGAACAATAACAATCATTTCGAGCAAAAGCATAGTTATATTAGTCCAAAATTAGCTGATAAATAGGTAGTTAGTCACAACAGCAAAGTCGCTTGGTGTTTCGTGTGTTTTCTGAGGAAGTTCACAAATCCTCTTTTACCAAGCATATTAATTTTTGGTCACCCCCTCCCCCTGCTTTTTTTTACACCGTAGTACAGAAGGTCAATCAAATTGTCCCCATATTTAAAACCCATGTCCATCATAGTTCGTAGCATAATTCCCAGTAAGTGAATATCAATTAATAGTAACAGTACCCAATCGGATCCCATAAGCTAACATCATACACAATTAATTCGTTACTATAACAAATAAATTCCCAACCTTACTTTACATACCATGTAGTTCTTACCAGTTTATCACATATCTTAAAAGTGAATATTCACACAAGTCTGTTTATCTATAAGCACTTGCTAGTAGATACATCCACTTCATATCAAAGGTTTCACAAACAATTCACAGTAAATAGCATTAACCCATGACACTATTTCACAGACGTCAAAGTTCCTGGTCCATATGCATAACAGTTCATATTGCAGTATCTGAGTACAGTGTGAAGGACTAACCCAACAATATCTCAAAATCCAACATTTATATATAGATACTGAAACATGTCATTAATATTAACATAACTCTGCCGAGTATAATAAAGTCAAACATTCAATTGTCGGAGAAAAGATTTCCAATCACAAGTCAGTATCATAATACAATCATGGTTTTATTTCTCATAGGAGATTAACAGATTATCAGTCATTTAGTTCATTCACATGCGATTCAGAAATAGTCAATAGTTACATTTCCTATGGGTGTCACACAAGTGGAGAATTCACATAGGCGGAGTCATTCATGCCGTGTAACCATTCCATATAACCAAATGATGTCATACACATTTATGTTAT
The DNA here is from genome assembly GCA_025200525.1 of Camellia lanceoleosa. Classification (NCBI taxonomy): domain Eukaryota; kingdom Viridiplantae; phylum Streptophyta; class Magnoliopsida; order Ericales; family Theaceae; genus Camellia; species Camellia lanceoleosa. Next base: position 106,488,045 of record CM045772.1, on the reverse strand, counting down.
CACAGATCCTCATAGGCAATTATCAGTCAAACATGGACAATACTCATCAAAAATTCATCAGTAATTCGTCTTATAAGAGACATACACCATACACCCTGTGATGACAAAATTTGATAAATTCTCGAATTCATAAATTCCATCACGTACTCCCACGAGTGGTCAACATCTAACAATCAGTTCTCTCGTGTTCAGTATGTTCTCAATGCGCAAATCTATCAGTAACTCTCTAGTTTCATTTTTCAATAATTAATAGAGACTTCCAATTCCCAAATGGGTTCAGTCAATATGTTCACAAGTTATATGTAACTATGGAATATACAATCCCCGTACTAATTCCCACATAACCATTTACACATAGGTCAAGTAATACTCATGTCAGTTATCTCACTGTTTCGGTTAAACTATTCACCATTCTCTCTTGTCAGTCAATTCGGCATTAGGGACCTCAGATTAATCTACAGTTCTTGTTCTTTCCATTGTCTATATGTAAATAGAGGCAACAATAAACATAGGAAAACTTCTCACAGATTTCATTTTCATTTTCAGATTTGGTCATAAAAATAAAATTAAAAAATTCACACATTCACATTTTTTCTATCACATATGCACACGACAATTCCACACACACTCACATTTGTAGATGTAATGCCCTAATTTCTATTCTAGGACATCCTATAGCTTATTTGGACGTATGTGTGTGGTAGTACTCATGCTATGAAACCACTCTATCACGACCCAAACCCGCCCCTATAGGTTTAGCACTGTAACCGGCCAATAATCCGTGATTACCAAAGGCCTACTTAACAATAATGGCAATAACACAATAATGGAGTTGGCGAAAGCCAAACAATAATAGAAAATAACGTCTAATGAGTTATGAGGACTTAAATGAACAAAACAAACTTTCATATACTTATATACACAACCACTTATGTGATAACCCTGTTCCATATCATGCTAATTAATCTTAATTATGATTTTGTGATTATGTGTTTAATACGATTTTGAGTGCCAATTGTATGATTATATGTGGTTTTGAATTTCTTTCTGTTCACCGTAGGAAAATCTGTCTAATTTTCTGCTTTAGAATTTAAATTAAAGGCCTTATTGGCCACATAAACTGAAATTGGCTGCGTCATTGTGATTAGTATAATTTTTAGTGCCTATGGTGAAATTTAATTGAAATTTATTCGGATCAAAATAATTAGATTCGGAATGATTAATTTAAGCTCCATTTTTTGGCCTAATCAATTTGATTAGGCAAGCTCATATATAAGGGCCTTATTAAACTTAAACTCTTCATTTTGTGAATTCAAAAATCGAAAATCACACTCTAGAGAGAGAGAGAGAGAGAGAGAGAGAGAGGGGGAGAATTGTGTGTCTTGGCTCAAAGATTGGGAATTTGGGAGCTTAACTTCAAGAATTAGCTAGAAATTGGGAGCTTGGAACTCCAAGGTGAGTATTTGAGCATAAAATTCATGAGTATAAGTTTGTAAATTTGTGTATTCAAGCTAGTTGGTAATCAAGAACATAAATTGAGATGAAATTGAAGAATTTAAAGCTTATATGTACATGCATGCATAGAATTGCTATGAATTTGTATAATTGAGCATGAACAATATGATCCATGTAGGATTTTGGTTAATGTTCATGCTTTTGATCATCATTTGCATCATCTAAGTTGAGAATGGAAGTGGCATTCCACATGCAAGTGCAATTCATAGAAGCATGGGTGTTGAATGCATGAAATTGAAGTATTGAAGATGGAATTGGCAAGAGTTGTATGTGTACGTAATTAATTCATGGAAATTAAGCTTCATAATGTTGTAATCTAGCATTTGTATCATGTTAGAAGATGTGCATGTGAAGTATGAGTCATAATATGCAAGATCCATGGGTTTGAATGCAAGTTTGAGCTTTAAGCAGCTTGCTAGCATTTCCAGAATTTGGCATGTCTGCTCGAGCAGGGTAATGGCCGCTCGAGCGTGAAATGCTAGTTCCCAGCAATTTTGCAGACTTTGATGTCTGCTCGAGCGGGGATATTCACGCTCGAGCGCCAAGCCATGTAGTTTGACTTCCAGCTCGAGCGTCCGAAGTCACGCTCGAGCGCAGATATGAGGCAACCCAGTACTTTTGCAGACCAAAGGGGTCCGCTCGAGCAGGGAGCCCTGTTTCAGGAAAATTTGAAAATGTGATCTATGTTTCATTTTCCGTTATGTTTTATTTCTAAGCACTCCTAGGCATGTATTAAACATTATAAATGAGTTAAAAGAATAAGAAAGAAGCCTAAGAGGGATGTATAAGTTAAGAACGGATTGAAACCGTTTGTGACCCATTATGTTTATGAAATGTGTAGGGTCGAGCTCAAGGGCAAATCTTCCAACAGATCACTGTGAGTAATATCTTAGTAAAGATATTTTGAAGAATGTTATATGTTCAATTGTTTACTCTTGTTCGAGTTTCATAAGTCTGCTAACATGAATGATTGGGCCAAAGGCCGTTTGACATGAATGATTAGGCCAAAGGCCGTTTGACTGAATGATTGGGCCAAAGGCCATTTGACATGAATGATTGGGCCAAAGGCTGTTTGATAAGAATGATTGGGCCAAAGGCCATCTGACATGAATGATTGGGCCAAAGGCCGTTTGACATGAACGATTGGGCCAAAGGCCGTTGGGCGTGAATGAATGGGCCAAAGGCCCTTGGGTATGAGTAAATTGGGCCCGAGGCCGTTTGATACGTCTAGAACTTTAGTCGTTTGATACATTAGATAGAAACATGAATTAGGCCCAAAGCCGTCTGACATAACTGTTTCAAAGTTTGTTCATGTATCTTCTTTACTTGGTATTATTCACTGGGCTTTCACTCACTCTCATTCATGTGTCTGTAGGTGAGCCAAGTGATGTTCTAACCCAGCCCCAGTGACGTATGTAAGAAGTAGCTACAGTTTTGAGGAGTCAGCCCATATGTCTCATGCTCGAGACTAGTTTTCGCCCCCTTTTGTTCCTTTATTGTATTTTTGCTATGTTGGTGAAAACATTGAATCACTTTTTGTATATGAGTTTTGTTTGGCTGACTGTATAACTGAAGTTCTTGGATATAGATTAACTCTATGTATATGTGTGAGTTATTATGAAGTGCTTTGAATTGATTTTGTTATGCTATGTAAGCACAACTCTATGGACAAAGTTTTAAGTTTTGCTTCCGTTTGGCCCATTAACTCTGATAAGATATGTTTTACTTGGTTTGAGGCCGTAGGTAATCTCTTGATTACTAGCCGGTTATGACCTTAATCCAGAGGGGCGGGTTCGGGTCATGACAACTTAAGTCCATAAAACACTTATATCTAGAATAAGACACAAGTTAGGGAATTAAATCCCATTATCAAAACAACACAAACAAAAGTCCAAAAAAAAATTCCATGACATTTCCATAACATTAGATCACAGTATAGATGGGAAAACTCTTAATCACCCTAAAGCCTTGATTCATTATGGTTTGGAACCTCGCAGTGAGACTGGGTTGACAAAATAAGGTTTGAGGCGACGCCGCTAACTCTAATATGGTGCCCGATCACCTACATATATATAATAAACAATGAGCTAGAGCCCATTGAATAACAACTGTGTAAAGCGGTTATGAATGATGTCCTTACAATAATTGAAACAGTCAATTCTTCAATAGATCAATTTCTCAATCAATGTTTCATATCATATCAATCATTTCGATTCATAATAGTCATACGTGGTACATCTAATAGCAGAACAATTGATAAGTCTTAAAGACCAAACAATCATTTGATGGCCATCAACGCAATAACAATAGTTCCAAGGATTTGAACTGATAGAGATCTCTATAGCAATAACAATACACTATAGATGCCACAAGTATAGTTTAGAAAATAGGACAATCATTCAACAATAAACATTATCAATTCGGTAAAATAATACATTTGTATCAATCAAAAAATAATTATAATGGAACATAACTTTACAACAGTGTTACTCACAGTGGGCTCCTTGAAACATGTGCTAAAGATGCACTAAAGAGGCGGCGTCCGACCTAAACAAATAAATTCAAGCACAAAAATTCAATTACAATAATATCTTTAGCCAATTCTATTTGATTCGGTTGTTTACTTATTCAATTTCCATTCATCTTCACTCGTTCGGTTCTAACTTTTCATTCGTTCATTCCAATGCACTCATGAGATGCAATTGTACAAGAAAAACACTTTAAAACTATGCAAACAATGGCCCAAAAGGTAGAAAAATGATGCAAAAAAAAAAAAAAAAAAACCCCCACGCCTGACCAAAACCGCACGTACAAGATGCCCAATCTGCATGTACGGATCACAGCAGATTTTGTGCCTCATTTTTCAAAATTTTGTTTCATGTGTGAAGCTCAAAGTTTGCAATTTCAACCTCATTTTCATGCATTTCGCTACCCAAAACTTATATAAACATGCTAGAATTTGGGCCTTCAACATCAAATAGGAATCAAACTTGAAATCTACTCCCAAATCTTCCAATTTGAAGAAATATTAAAACTTCAATGAAATTACAAAACAAAAATCATGTGTTGTGAAGCTTCAATTGTAAAACCCATGAAGAAATCCTTTGGCAACTTTAGAAATTCATGAGACTCATGCAATAAATTATGTATAAAACAATAATATCATGTATATAAACAAGATCAAGTCATGCATGTTGAGTTTTGAGAATTAAATCATCTAATTTCTCTTCTTTTTTTTTTTATGATTATATACTCTCAACTCCAATTTCTCTCCATGAATTCTTAATTACTCATGAATTTACCCTTCAATTTTGAAAACCATGCAAGAAAATAAATGTACGATCACGAAATTCAAGAAAACATGCTATGCATGGTGAATTTGAGAGTTAATTTCCTTCAATTCTTGCCATGTGTGCTTATATATGCTTTCTAGGGTCAAATACAACAAAGCACATCCTCATTCAGCTTCAATTCCATGAGATCATGGGTGTATCAACCCTATTTCAAGAAATTAGAAGAAGATTCTTACCTTAGATGGTTAATTTGGAGAAGATTTGCTTGATTTTCCTTCAATTTTCTTTGATTCTTCTTCTCCCTCTCTTCCTTCCTCTCTTTTTCAAGCACTCTTTTTTCCTCTCCAGATTTTCTTTTTTTTCCTTCTCTTTCTTCTTGTTGAGTCCAAGAGGCTCATATTCATATATATATATATATAATATTTAATTAAATCAAATTAATTCGTTATGAATAAGATTTTTATAAAACTTCATATTAAATCCTAAAAATCATGTTGATTATAATTATGCATCATGTTCTAGTTTCTGAAGCCTCTATGGCCTTCAATTTGCAGTGTAAAGTTGTAATTAAACCACCCAAACACACCTTAACAAATCAGACGAAATAAATTTTCAATTAACCTTCCCAATTGGGTGTAAAAATGTTAATTAGCCTATTCATATTCCCAATTTCAATTTCTAAACCCACCAAGGCTGTTAGTTTCAATTTCAAAGTTGTACCCCAACAGATAATTCTCTAATTTGGACAGATATGCACAAATTAAACTAGGCACTTTGCATAATTAATCATTAACACATAATTAATAAAATAAAATAAAAAAATTGATAAACGGAATACACATTTTGGGGCCATTACACATATATACAATATTTTTTTATGTATAATAAATATCTTGTTGTATTCTATTTTGTTTATTGAAATATATATAATTTTAAAAAAAAATTATTTAGTACAAATACATATATATATATAATTAAAAAAAAATCCGTATCCCTCGCCGTGTCCGTATCCCCATTTTTTTGAAATCACAGTGTCCCATATTTATGTCCGTGTTTGTGCTTCGTAGAATTCTTGGTAGCCAAGTAAAAATTGTCTAAAATTATCATTTCTCCCTTGGTTAATAATTTGATTTCCTTGACTTGTGTTTGTCCAATTACCTCAAGAAATATGTAGTCACTTGTTCTACATTAGTCTCCTCTACTTTGAGAGAGCTCCACCTCAAGTTCAAATCTGGATAGAAAGACTCTTCGGCATGATAATCAAAAAGATCAACAACATTGAAAGTCTTGGAGATATTAAAGTCTTCAAGCAAATCAATCACGTAGGCATTGTCATTGATCTTCTTTAAAATCTTGTATGGACCATGCTTTATTCGCTTAAGTTTGTTGTATATATCCATTGGAAACCTATCTCTGCACAAGAACACCATCACTGAATCTCCTTCTTTGAACACCTTGGTACGCCTACACTTGTTAGCTGCTTCTTTGTACCTGGCATTAATTTCTTCTACTTTCTATTTCACCTCATCTTGCACTGCTTGAGCTTTTTTAGACATGGCTTCTGCTGCAACACTTATGGACTTCTTGGTAGACGAACCAAATCAACTGTATGCCTTGGAGATGTCACAAATACCACAAAGAATGGTGATTTTCCAGTGGCACTATGAAACATATTGTTGTAAGCAAATTTGGCTTGAGGCAAGGCATGATTCCATTGCTTTGACTAGTCTTCACATATGCTCGAACCAAGTTTCCCAAAGTTGAGGTAGCCACCTCTGTCTGACCATTTGTTTGTGGATGTGAGGTAGAGCTTCGATTCAATGAAGTATCGAACATCTTCCATTACCTAAAAATGGCTAAGGAACTTCACATCACAATCGGAAGTAATAGATTAGGGTTACTCCATGCAAGCAAACTACCTCTTGAAAGAACAATCAAGCCACATGGAATGTGTCATGACCCAAACCCGCCCTTATGGGTTTAATATCGTAATTGGCTAGTAATCCTGGGATTACCCAAGGCCTCTGAACAAACAAATAATATACAGGGGCTAGCGGAAGCAAATACAAACATATAATCTCCATAGAGCTGTGTTGACATACATGGGCCTGAAATTTAAAACTTAATTTATATAATTAAGACATCATACCCATGTCATCATTCATATATATAGACCAACAAAAGGCTTGTTCGAACATAACAAAAGAAATACAAAAGATCTTTAACATGGTTCACAAAACTTGACCACTGTAAAATGTGAGCCTCTTTGGGAGGCACTGTGGCTGGCTGACAAAACGGAACTCCAAGCCCTCAACTCTGAGCTTGGTCACGCGCCTAGTCACCCACATACATACATAATAATACGGTGAGCTAGAGCCCAATGAATAACAACAGAGTAAATGATTTATGAATGATGTCCAAACAATTTCAAAATCAGAGTTCATATCAAAACAACTTCAGATTTATATATGTAACCAGTGGTTAAGAGTAGTTATATGTGGTACATCCATTAGCTATCATATCATCTTGGTCTTGGAACCCATATGCATAGTTGGTACCGACGACCCCAAAGGTCCATATCTTGTGCACAAGTAGCCATGGTATTGCTTCTCCCAGGCAAGGGCCATGTATAAACCACAGTATTGTTTCCCTCAGGTAAGGGCCATGCATAAACCACTGTATTGTTTCCCTCGGGTAAGGGCCACATGGTCATATGCCACGGTATTGTTTCTCCTGGGCGAGGGCCATGTGAACTAAGGATGACACAAATACATTTCATTAAATTAGACATTCATTCACTATTCATAACATAGCATTTCATAAAACAGTTCATATCTTATCAAATTGAAAATACTTATAATCAAACATAGCTTTACAGAGTTGTTACTTACAGATAGCTCCAATAGCAGAAGGGTCAGAACTCTTGAATCAACAATCTATGGCTCGTGACCTACACAAACACATAGCAGATATACACTAAGACACTTGCTCGAAAAATAATTAACTCATTCCTTTTCGATCTTTGTGTATTTCTAATCTTTGTCCTCATTGTTATATCTTAATTAGGGCTTAGGAATGCCTAAAATGTGTTGAGGATGCCAAAATGCACTTCAAAACACTTAGTCAAAATTTCAAAAATAGGGCAGTCCGCTCAAGCTCAACTTTAGTCGCTCGAGCGAGCTACAAAGTCTGCAAAAGTACTGGTTGTATGATTTTTATGCTCGATCGACGCTCGACGGTCGCTTGAGCCAAATACAGGGTCTTCGCTTGAGCGCAACTTCGGTCGCTCGTATAGTCTGTAAAACTTTGTAAACTTCTGGGAGCATGAATTTTACGCTCAAGCTTAGACTTCTTCACTCGAGCAGTATCACAAAACAAAGGGTGGTTGCTCGAGCGCAACTTTTGTCGCTCGAGCGAAGATGCAGAATTCTGGAATTTCCAGACTACACTCTGAGCTTCGAAACTCAATTCTAAGGCAACAAAACATGTTCTTTTAGGCCAAAACTTGAGGAAATACTTGTAAATTCATAGAACTTCATGATTTGAAAACCATTTCGCAAAATCAAAGCCCAAAAGCATACCAATTATGCAAAACCAAACTTGAAACCTTCAAAACATAGCGTGCATGAATTGTTATGAACTCAAACCTTCCAAAACATGATCAATTGAGGTCCAGTGGTGAGAAATGTTATGATTCTTAAAACCATGCTAGAATTACCACATGCATGAGAGAAATCTTTGAAAACAACTTCAAAACTTCAAGAAATGCACATGCATGCATGGTTAACTCTTCTTTCTTAGTTCAATTCATGCATCTCATAGCTTAATTCCCTTGAATGCATACATTAACCAACTAAATTACAAAACTAGAGGCTTGAATTCTTACCTTAGATGCTTAATTGAACTCTAGTTGGCTAATTGTTTGAGTTTCCAAGTCAAATCCTTCAAGTCTCTACAATATTCAAGTTTTGAACTTAATTTTCCTCTCTCTCTCTCTCTCTCTCTATCACGTTTTGAGGCTCAAAATGATGAAGATGAGATGATTCTAAAATGTTGTATAAGCCTTATATAGGCTTGATTAGGGAGCTTAATTGAACTTAGTTAGAGGTAATCAATTGGTATTATTTTATTCTAATTAATTCGTCTAGAATCGAATTTTAATTAAACCCACCATGATTTTCTAAAAATTCTAAATGACACATATACTTAGTTAATTTCGTGATCGAATGCCGGTAAGACCTTCAATTCGCATGCCAAAATAGAAATACGAATAGATAGTCCTACATTAGACATAAATGTAAATAACATATAACTATAGACACCTCATTTTTTACCACCCTTAAAACTTGGGCGCCTCAGGTTGGACACTCGATGATGAAATACTATGCTGTACATAAGTTCAATTTTTCCAGCAAGAAGCCTCGGTTTTTGAGTTTTAGAGCTTAGAACCTTGCACTACCTTTGGACCAAAACCTGATTTTTCCAAGCTAGACCACCCAGAGGCTTGTTGGCCAACAGGTAGCTGGCTAGCCAAAAATTAGTGGCCAGCCGTCCCCTACCTAGCCAGCTGGCCAAGTTTCCCAACAGAACAGATATTTGCTGCCAACTGTCCCCCCAAGTGCATGCACTGCACCAGCTGGCTCAATACAAATATTTCTAAGATAGCAAAATGTTTTTCTATATATAAGTCCCTCTTGATTTTAGGTTAGAAAAAATTGCCAAGTGCCCAAACCTTGCAATACACTCTCCCTCTCTATCTTGCAATATACATACACTATACATACACTTCTTAAACCAAAAATTTGAGGCTCCTTGAGCTAAAATCTTAGCCTTTGAGAGTGGATATCTTTTGGTTTGTGAACAAAAGAGTAACTCTTCTTCAAGAGGTATAACTTTGGCTATCTTTACACTACTTCTTTCTTCTCTTTTCTTGCTATTTTTATACTGTTTTGGACTATCTTTGATGGGCTGAAACTTGTGATTTAAAGCTACCAAAGGTGGAGGGGTTAATCATCCTTCCTTAAACCTTGTTCTACAAACTTTTATCCTTGTGTTTCCACTAATGCACCCACTTTTGGCCACTATTTTTCAGAGTTTTAGAGGCTAAAATATGTGGTTTTGGAGGTCCAAAAGATGGAGGGGTTAGCCACCCCTCCTTAGGCTTGCTTACTAGGTGCAATTTTCTTCTATTTTGCGTACTTTTTCTAGCTTTTTCAAACCAATTCCAATACTATTTTGGGTGTTTTGGGGGCTATTTTAATTGTTTAGATAACTTATGCTTTGAATATCATGCTTTTCTCGTTGTAAGTCCTTGTAGTTTTGGTGGTTTAGGCCTTAAATACCAACCTATTTGAGTTGATAGCTTTTATTTCATGTTTTTCATACATGTGATCACCTTTGCAATAATCATCTTTGCAACATCTCTCCTTTCGTGGTTTTCTTTGTTTAAGAGTTGTTTCAAATGATTGATGGTTGTTTAAAGCATGAGAAAGAGACCTTTGAGGCTTAACGGTTTAATCTCTTCGGAGGTTCATTACCAAGGCATTACATCTCTCTCATATTGAAGACAACCTCTTGTTTGGCACTTCTCTTCATTAGTGGACTTAATTATCACTTTTGGACAAAATGATTAAAGGATAGAAAGGTAATGTTAAAAGAGGCTAATAAAATGGGAACTAAAAGAGATTAACAAGATAATAAAACTGATTCAGGTTCAATCGGACGTTAATTGAACCTATTGTGCCATGACTCATTGCTTACTCTCTAGTGACGTTCAATGGTTCAAGGAACAATATCCACCACTTTCTTTGAGGTAACTCCATGATAATAAAAGGGTGTTGTTAGTCTTTTATTTTCAATGATTGATTGAGCTTTTGTCCCATCGATTCATAGATCATCAGGCAACGAGTCTATCCCTCCCTTGATCAGCTTCATGATAGGGGGAGGCAAAATGGACAAACACCTCCTGAAAACACTCTGTTTTTGCTCTGTTTTCTTTCTGTTGTAGTAGGGCAGTGTCCAAAAATAGTGGTCGGCCGACCACCTAATAATTCAGCCGACCACTTTTCAGGGCCGGCCGACCACTCCATTTTAGACAAACAGTGCCATTTTCATGGCAGGATAGAGCAGAGGCTGGGGTAAAAATAAATTAATTTTCTGACTGCAAAACAGAATAGTTTTGGCAGCAAAACAGAAGAGTTTTCGAGCGGATATTCTTGCTCATGCTTGTGCAACTTTTTGATTCCCATAGTCTTGTAATAATGTAATATGTTGTATTCAATTAGTAGCTTCATTCAAAACTTGTAATGGCTAGCTAATTAATTAGTTAATTTGGCGTTGTAATAATTAGTTTAAACATTCGGACATTCGGACCCTCTTGTACGAGGGAAAACTTGTAATATTGTGTATGTCTTCCAACCCCTGTTCTTTCTTCCTTTTATTTATATGCTTACAATGGTAGCATCATGTTTTGCATATTCATAACATTACCATGATTTGAATCCATCTTTCCATGCATTTGGTTCAGTGCATCATTCTAACCTTGTGGTTGTCTCTTACTTACTTACTTACTTGAACACGTGCGTTATTGCATGCTATCAAATTGATTCATATACCATGTTAACTAAACCAAACTAAGTAGTTGCATTTTGTATGTGTTGCATTAGTCACTTTGCATATTGGAGCGTGCATTTTTCTAATTATTTTTTTCTTCTTGGCTTGCCTCGGTTGAGTACCAAGTAAGCATTTTTGCTTTAGCATATTGCATGTGTGTTAGTGTTGCCATATCAAGTGTGTTTATCATGAGGCTGAGTTCTTAATTAATATATCTCTTGAATGCCTGTGGATGAAGGCTTTTTCACTTAAATTGGGATGATTTGATACATGTACATGTGAGTTTACTTTTTTAAGTAGCCCATACTCAAAACACCTTTTAAAACAAACGTGAAATCAGAACGTTCCAAAGTGGGCAAATTAGTCTATACTTGTGTGCATCACATAATAAAAATAGCATAATAATTTGAACAAGAGCATACAATGTACATAAAAATCACATCATGATTAGTAGAGGCTGATCTTTGATCAGGTGAGTGGGGTGCTCAATTCATGACCTTTCCGTCCCATACCTAAGTTCCCGAACCGAGACACTTTGGTTATGACGGACAAGTGGCCTTTGGCACGAGTCACGGGTTTCCTAAATTTCCTAAAAATATTTAGCGACTCTGAAATTTGGCAATGCAGTCCATTTTTGGCACTTCCGATAATAAATGGATTTTCTAAAGATTTGTCGAATTTGGACTCAAATAATTTTGGACTCATTTGTGTTTATCTATTTCACATTGCACTTGTGAAAACAGATTCAGAATCACAGGAGCCCGAACGGTAGCGCTATCGTATCCGAGGTGACTATAACCCTCCGAGGACCACGAAAAACAAGCTATAATAACACATACAATTAACGTAGTATTTCATTTTAATTACTTATTAGGCCTTCTTAAACAAAGATTATAAGCTAATCACAAGTCAGGATTGTTATAGAATGTGTTCGATGTCTTTTGACAAGGAATGAAATGAGCCATCTTAGAAAACCTGTCAACAACCACAAATACAAAATCTACTCCTTATTGGGTACAAACGAGTCCCAACACAAAATCTATAGAAAAGTCTTTCCATATATTGTTAAAAATAGGTGAAGGCATATAAAGACCAACATTTTGAGACTGACCTTTAGATACCTGACATGTGTAGCACTTCTTTTCGGAATTCCCAACATCTCGCTTCGATTGAGGTCAAATGTAACATTCTTCCAAGCTTGCTACGGTCTTGTCTCTACCCAAGTGTCCACTCAATCCTCCTCCATGTAGGTCTGCGATTAGCTTTTCTTGAAGTGATGTCTTGGGAATACAAAGACGATTTCCCTTGAATAAGTATCCCTTAGTGACATGAACATCACTAACAGACTGATTCTTTTTACATTTACCCCACATCTCTCTAAAATCTTCATATTCTTGGTACAGCTCCTTCAAAAACTCAAATGCCACAATCTCATGGGTCAATGTAACTAGCAAATTTGCATGACAGTTCAATGCATCTACAACTCGGTTCAAAGTCCCTGACTTGTGCCGAATGGTGAAACGAAACTTCTAAAGCAATGTGGACCATCTGACATGCATGTTGCTTAGGTGCTTCTGACTGTTGATGAATTTTAATGCATGATGATCTGTGTATAGGACAAAGTCCCATTGTATTAGGTAATGTTCCCAATGCCTGAGAGCTCGCTCCACCGCATAAAACTCTTGGTCATAAGTACTCCACTTTTGTCAGGCTTCACTTAGCTTTCACTAAAGAAAGCCACCGGCCTCTTCTCTTGTGAAAGAATTGCTCCAATTTCTACACCACTAGCATCACACTCCACCTCAAAAATATTTTCGAAGCTAGGTAGAGCTAATACTAGCACAGTGCAAAGCTTCTCTTTACTTAAAGCAAAGCTCTTCTCAGCATCTTCTTCCTAAAAAAAACTTCCCCTTCATCATGCACTTTGTGATTGGCGCCATGATTGAAACTGCACTTCTTGAGATTAACAAAAAACTTGTTCTCCTGCAAAACTATTAGCACTTGCCGCAAATGCTCTATATGGTTTGTTTCAGATTTGCTATAAATTAGGATATTATCAAAATAAACAACTACAATTTTTCTAGTAAATGGCTTCAATAACTGATTCATAACCCCAATAAAAGTACTAGGAGCATTAGAAAGTTTGAATGGCATAACCAATCACTCATAGAGGCCATCCTTGGTCTTGAATGTCATATTCCATTCATCTTCCAGCCAGATTCGAATTTGGTGATACCCACTTCGTAAGTCAATATTAGAGAACCACTTTGAGCTTTCAATCATATGAACCATATCGTCCAAACGTGGAATAGGAAATCTGTACTTGATAGTGATTTTGTTGATAGCTCGATTGCCAATGCACATATGCCGACTTCCATCTTTCTTTGGCGTCAAAAGAGTTGGAACGACACATCTTTCATGAACATGCCCCTTCTGTAGCAACTCTTCAACCTTTTACCTTAAAATCTCGTTCTCCTTTTTGTTTATCTTGTAGTGCATTAAGTTTGGCAAATTAGCTCCCAACACAAAATCAATATGATATTGGATATCCCTCATCGGTGGTAGCTCATTGGGTAGTTCATCAATGACGAGCTTCTTAAACTCCTCAAGCAATGACTGTATCTTCTTTGGAGTTGGTACCACTACTTTATTCTTTCTTTCCTTTACTAAATCTTTGTCAGCCATCACATAAATCTCTTTTAAAGCTTTTAAATTTGTCACAAACTCAGCCTTTGAACTAGCTACGGTGAGAAAAGACTATCGTGGTACTTTAGGTGATTTGGACATTATTTGTTGTGGTGAAGGAACCATAGCAATTTTATAAGTCTTCCATATAAACAGATGACATCCACATCAAACTACCAAGGCCCACCCAAACGTATATGACTAGCATCCATATAAATCATGTCACAAACATATTCTTTGTAATGCTTTCCAATGGAAATAAGGACTCGACAAATTTCAGTTACCTTCGTTATCGAGCCCTTCTTGATCTAACCAATGTTGTAAGGATTGGGATGTGGCTCAGTTGGTAGTTTCAAGTGCTCCACCAGTCTCTTTGGAACAAAGTTCTCACAGCTTTTACTATCAATGATCAAATCACATACTTTCTAGTTGACTGAATAATATGATCGAAAAATATTATGGCGCTGATTAAAATCCTCCGTCTTTGGTGTGAATAAAACTCATTGGACCACACAGTTGACTCATTCTCCATCCTCTATGGTGAGTTTAGCCCCATCATTTGGATCATGCTCATCATATTTTACGCCCTCACCGGCTCCAAAGTTATCATCTTTTTCCACTAGGTTGACTGGCCGTTGCTCTGGACAGACATTGGAATGGTGGCCGAGTTTGCCACACCTATAGCACTTCTTCATTGTCAGCTTGACATAAGGATTAGAAGCTTCTCTAACCGTTGACCTTGTTGCCAAGTTGCATCCACTATTAACACCCTTGGGTTGGCTTGCAGCAGTCGACGTTTGGACCATTTTTTTTTTTCCAGAGGTAGAAAAAGAAGAATCCGTAGTTTTCCATCGATAATCTAAATATGTTGGCTTGTGTTCCAACAACTCAGCTTTAAGAACCATGTTGTGTACTTCCTCCATGACCACAAAATTGCCAAACCAATCTTCTCTTGAATTGTTTGCTTCAATCCATTGAGATATCTGGCTACTTGTTGTCCATCTGTCTCATTTAGATTGTTGCGATCTGAAAGTCAAGAAAACTCGGTGGTGTAGTCAAACACAAATTTGGAGACCTGTGAGCAATTTTGAAAGCTAGAACAAAAATTGTTCGTAGTCCGGCAGTAGTTATTTGTCCATGAGAAGCTGCTTCATCCATTGCCAAGCCCAAATTGGGTCATTTTCTTGTCATTGTCTAGTTCTTTGTAATTGGTCCCACCAAACTGCAACGCCTCCCTTTAATTTGTATGCAACTAGTTTCACTATCTTTGCTCTGAAACCTGTATCATCTTGAAAAACCATTCAACTTCGGAGATCCAATCTAGGAATTCTTCAATATGTAGATTTCCGTTGAATTGGGAAATATCAATTTTTAACCGACAGTCATCGATCCATTGTTGTTGTCTCCTTGGTTGACGACCTCCATACTCCTTTTCAACCTCTGGTTTGAACCATTCACTGTCTAATTGATACCAGGCTAGACATCTCAAGTTGTTTAGGATAAGATGGCCTCGGGCAATTCCTCCGATGCAAACTCTGTCTCGATTAATTGGTTGGCCTTGGGCAACTCCCTTAGAACATGCCCGATCAACCACTGGTGGTCTATTGTTGGTATTGAGAATCAACCCACAATCATGTCACGAATCTCGTTCAATTGTCGTTGTCTCTCAAATGCTTCCCACAAAGCACCAAACCCACGATCATCGTTAGTAGGGTTTGTGTGTACTTCTCTGTCTTGTGCCATTAAGCTAGCCAAATCTTTGCTCTGATATCACTTGACACAGTGGAATGCACACAAAACTAGATGTTGTTCTAGTAGACAAATACCCTTGAATATACAAGGAAAATAGAGTAACTTGAAAATTATATTGATAAAGAATGTCCTTGCCTTTAGACTTACATGACTATTTATTCCAGATAAAGTCTTGGTCACCAAGCCTACGTGGAGACCAAGTAATATAAGAAACTAATTAACTAGAATAGTACTAGTCTTGGACATAGTATACTTGGAGACCAAATGATATAAGAAAGTAACTAGTTAGAATATTCCTTGATCACCAAGGAAATTATATTCTTTAGTAGAAATTCTTGGTTGCCAAGTAAAAATTGTCAAAAATTATCATTTCCCCTTTGGTCAATAATTTGATTTCCTTAACTTGTGTTTGTCTAATTGCCTCAAAAAATCTGCAGTCACTTGTTCTACATAAAAAAGTGAAAATCATCTCTCTCACCCTTAATCCCTCCCGCGTTTCTCTCTCTCTCTATCTCTCTCTCTCTTCTTCCTATGTATGAGACTGAAAGTCTTCTACTCAAGTTTAAGACTTCATGAATTTTCTATTTTGTATTTGTACAAAGTGACTTTTGATATATAACTTTTTAGGTAGTGAAATCCACCTGGCTCTGTATTATTTGTATTGCAAAATGTATCTTGCACAAATATATGTGAAATCCAGCTAGTTGATTTATGAGAAATTTGTTCAAAATTTCCTCATAATAAAACTTTCATGCATTAAGGATAAACATTAAAAATTTTAGTTGACACACCACTATTATCAAAATATCCTTAGTGACTAATTTAATATTTAAAAATTTAAAATAATATAACTTTTAATCTAAATGTCGCTTTTTACTTTATCTCACAATAAAATTTTACTCTGATTCATATTATATTTTATTTAAAAAAATCTAGTATTTAAATAATGGAATACCATCATCATCACAAGCATCATAGTCACTATAATTGTTAATAAACAATTACAAAAAACATAGCTTTAACCAAGTAAAATGAAATAATAACTTTAATGAAATAAAATTTTACTATTAATTTAAAATAGAGCATCAACAAATAATAGATAGATTACATATTATTATTGCAAACCAGAGTAAAATTTTACTCACTTTTAAATAGAGCATCAGCAAAATAAAACACTTGATACATATTACTAGAGCAAATCAAAGTAAAATTAATCTAATGGTAGCAAAAATACTATCAATTGATCAAATTTGATAAATTAAAAAAAATCATAATAAATGAAATATACATTGTTCAATATTCACTCTTATTTGAAAAAACTTCAATAATTATGTACTCGTCATCAGAATCAAAATTGTATTATTATTTTTCGCAAATTCGAATGAATTTTAAAGTTGATGATTTATTGGGAATACAAACTCTATAGAATACAATCGATGAAGAAAAGAGCGTGTTGAAAGATTTGATTAAAATCTATACCATATATATCTAAGGGCAAGATCTTGCATGAAAAATAAGAAACAATTTTTTATTTGTCCTTGAGGAAGGAAACGTTACTTCTTGAGGGGGTTTACAAAGTAAAGTAGTTGAGGTTGTCCTTTGCACTAAAAAGGGGCTCAACAAGGGGGTGTCGGCCGAATAACCCTTGATTGGATTTATTCCATGTGACTGTTGTGTTGACCAAATTTAAAATCATAAATATATATAGACATATATTACGAATAAAAAATACATATGTATATAAAAAAAAATAACAAAAACACACATTATATATTTAATAAATATTTAAATAAAGCTAAAAAATATATATTTATGTATTTTTTAATTATTTTAAATTATATAGACATAATATATAAGCGCTCTCCGAAACGCTCCCAACTTAAGAAACTTCTATATGTTCACGCTTTCGCACTCCCACTCCTGCTTCATGCAACTAAGATCCTAGAGCCTTATCCATGTCATATCTGGTTGACACAGGTACTCTGATGATATAGAAGAGTCCATGTAACACATGTTTTGAGTTATAATTCCTGCATATTTTAACTGAATTATCTATTAGCAAGAGCTGATGATTTATTTCTTGAAACTTTTCATGTTGACGCATACTTTCATGATGTCTCAATGATTTATTTTCTCAAAATTTTCATGCAGGTTTTGAAAAGCTATCAGTTTTGAGAAAACTGGAGACTCTAAATCTCGAACATAACAAATTCAATAATAGTCTTTTGCCATCTTTGAGTGCACTTACATCCCTTAAGACACTTAATCTTGGTGGGAATAAATTTGAGGGATTATTTCCAGCTCACGGTATCTTCTTTTGTGTCATTGTCTCTGAAAATTCATGATTTTTTTTTAGTCAAGAAATTGTTATCATAATTATAATTACATAATCATTCTTACTATTTTATATTGTTAATTGTTATTACTATGTTATAAGTTCATGACTTTATTTATTAAATATTGTTATTATGATGTTTCTTTGGCCAGAATTGGCATATTTGGGGAATGTGGAAACGTTGGATTTAAGTTCTAATCTAATTAGTGGGATCCAAGGTAAAACTTACATTCCTGCCTCAAGTTTTCAATTAGAAGCGTAGAAGAACCATATGTCATTTGTAGATTTTGATGTTAGTTACTAATAATAATGTACTACCTTTCCCATCCATTTGCATTGTAATCACTGATTTGGTTCATAATACCTCAGCAATATTATGAGCTGAACCATAATCTTGATAGGTATAAAAGCTCCTCCTAATGTGGGGAGTTGAGTCACTGGAAGTATACTCATTCATTATCATTATTTTCACCAATAATTCTACGGACGCAACCGATCATAGAATCTGCCGTAGAAAATATACTTTGAATGACATTAGTGGAGTAGTCTTTTTAGTTGTGGGTCCCACGACCTAATGCATATGGTCATATTTATATATGTTTAATCTATTATGTGAGATAAAATAATGTTTTATGTGACATTTAGGTGCTGTGTTTGATAAAATTAAAAATTAAGTATTAAAAACTGAATACTGAATTTTTTAAGTTAAAATGCAATTTGATAAAAATTGAAGTACTGAATTAAAACAATTTGTTTGATATGTATAATATTAAATTTAAAATTTATTATTTTTCAATTTATATTATAAAAGTGAGTTGACAGCGGTGATGGTGGAGACAACAATAGTGCCTATAGCACCAATGACAATGGTGGTGTAGATAGAGAGTGGTTGTGGTAATGGTAGAGGGGTAACGTAGTAGTGATAAAAAGAGAGTGATGGCAGCGGTGTAATGATGGTATTTATTGTGGTGGTTATGGCAACGGTGACAATGATTGTGAATATCAAGGGTTGTAGTAGTTTTTTAGTGTTGGTGGTAGTGGCAATGGCAATGTCAGTGGTAGTGGCAGTGGTCACTGTGGTGGCAGTTAAATGATGGTGGTCGTGGAAGGGTGGTGGGTGGTGGTGGTAGCGACAGCAGTGAATGTGGTGATGATGGAGGCTGTGAGGTTATAATGGTGTATCTTGATACTTATGTGTAAGTATTTATAAATTCAGTCAGAATTAAATAAGTTTCCTATCACTTAAAATTTTCTTAATTTTTAGCTTACATTTTAAGAGTTACTTAAATTTTTAAGTGATATCATCTGTGGTTATCAAACAAGCTTAATTGATTTGTACTTAATATACTCAGTTTTAAGTGTTGAATTAGGTTATCAAATACCACTTTAGTGTCAAAAAGCTATTTTACTCATTTGATAGCAATATACAACAATATATGCATACAGTGATAGTCTTAAATATGAATATATAAGAAGTGTCATATGGAAACTGTTAGATATATATCTCACACCCTTGTTCAAGTGTTACATGTCCGACATTGGTATTTTATTTATTTTGAGGAGTCCATGTAACTTAATTTCTCCTTCAACCATTATTTAGCTCAACTCTTTGCATTCTCCAGAATATATTATTTGGAGGACAACTCACTTTCTTCAATCAACTTGATTTTCTAGGATAAACTAAAAAATGACAATGATCTTTAAAAATAAAAAACTGAACCAAAAGTGGTAACTATGAACATGATGGATTATCATATGTTTTGTTTAATGTCGTTCTTTTAACCTTACAACTTTATTGAAAGATAGATCGAGTTAAATTTGCATATGATCATAGTTCTATAAATATGAACATAAGTTTACAATAATTTACTGCAGGTTGTGAGACCTTGTCAAGATTGAAAAAGCTGGAGACTTTATCTCTCAGTGACAACTACTTCAACAAGAGCATCATTCTATGTTTAAGTTCATTGATATCTCTAAAGAATCTTTTTCTTGGTTACGCTAACTTGGGAGATTCGTTTCCTGCCCGAGGCATGTCTGTCTTTAATATAACTCCCAAAAATAATATATGTTATCCATCCTTATCTTACTAGTATCTTCTATTTTGTTTTATTGCAGAATTAACAGCGCTCGAAAACTTGGAGATGTTGGAATTAGCTGGATGTGGACTTAGCTCCCTAACAATGCAAGGTATAACTCAACTTCCTTGATTAACTGGATCTAGGCTTATCTTCTATTTTGTTTTAAGTTTGTTGCCTAATTCCCTACTTTTCCAACATGCCTTAGATTACTCACACAAAACTATTGGGGAAAAAAAACTGTCAGGAAGCATAATTAAAAAAAAAAAAAATTACTATCTAAGTCAAGAAAGCCAGTCTCAGTTCGGTCCATTATGAAGTGAAAATCTTTTGAAGTACTTATAAAAGCAATAAGTGTGTCATGTTCACTATGTTCTCTGTAGTTGACTTCTAATGGCATTTGATTGTGGTCATATGCTCAGATTCTAAACTACTATCTAAGTCGAGCAAGATGAGACATCTAGATCTAAGTCGTAATTCTTTCGGCAAGGACATCTTACGGATTTTGGGTGCTCTCCCCTCACTTAAGTTTCTATCCTTACATGACAATGCAATGGAAGGACCACTTTCTAACCAAGGTGCACGTATTTTCTTTTTTTCTTTTTTCTTTTTTTAATTCTTGGTCTTTAAAGTTAATTTTTTAAGCTTCATTTGAGTGTTGAGAAGACTTAAAAGGAAAATGAAATCTTACAGCTACACTACATATTGGCCAAGTGACTTTTCACATCTTTATTTCCTTTTCCACCTCCTGGCAAGCAAACTGTGGAAACTACGTTTTTGTTTACTGTGTTTTCCTTTTCTGGTTTTTCAAATCTATCAATGCTAGACCATAAAAAATTAAAATCATTTTTTTAAGTTGGCCTTGAAGAACTAACTGATTGACCTGTAAAAAAATATATATATATATATATATGATAAAGCAGGATGATTTTTGAATTTGTGTTACACATATTTGTCCTAGTTGGACATTTGGACGGCTTAGATCTATTCAAATTTTAAAACAACGACTGGGATATATTTTCAAAAAATATCTTACATGTACATTTTCTATTTTCCCGCTTCTCTCTCTTACTTTTTCATTTTCTCACACATCCTTCTATGATCCCATGATCCCACCATCCTCTCTCTCTTTTCTTTTTGTTTTTTTGTTTTTTCCCATTTTTATTTTTCTCCCTATTTGTTTTTTTTTTTTTTTTTTTTCTCCTTTTTGTTCACTTATTTTTATTCATATTATATGGAAAAGTCTACCATCCCCAAATTAGGAGTAAGATTTTTCTGTGTGTAGTGGAGATTAAATTAATGAATTTTATAGTCCACAAATTAAATGAATTTGAACAATTAATTATTATTTTTTAAATATATTGAATACCTGATAGACTTCATAAATTTAGACTTTATATGAATCTTCAACATTTATATAATAAAGTAGGATGATTTTTGAATTTGTCCTACACACATTTGTCTTACTAGAACATTTAGACGGCTTAGATCTACTCAAATTATAAAACAACAGCTGAGATATATTTTTTAAAAAATATCCTACTTGTACATTTTCTATTTTCCGCTTCTCTCTCTTTCTTTTTCCTTTTCTCACCCATCCTTCCATGATCCCACCTTCTTCTCTCTTTTCTTTTTATTTTTTTTGTTTTCTTCCATTTTTATTTTTCTCTCTATTTGTTTTTTTTTTTTTCTCCTTTTTGTTCACTTATTTTTATTCATATTATATGAAAAAGTCTACCATCCCCGAATTAGGAGCCAAATTTTACTGTGTGTAGTGGAAATTAAATTAATGAATTTTATAATCCGCAAATTAAATGAATTTGAATAATTAATTATTATTTTTAAATATATTGAATACCTGATAGACTTTATAAATTTAAACCCTATATAAATCTTCAACATCTATATAATGAAACAGGATTATTTTTGAATTTTTCCTACATACATTTGTTTTACTAGGACATTTGGACGGCTTAGATCTATTCAAATTTTAAAATAACGGCTGGGATATATTTCCGAAAAATGTCTTACATGAATATTTTCTATTTTCCCGCTTCTCTCTCTTACTTTTTCATTTTCTCTCTCTATTTTTATTTTCTCTCTCTATTTGTTTATTTTTTTTATTTTCTTCTTTTTGTTCACTTATTTTTATTCATATTATATGGAAAAGTCTACCATCCCCGAATTAGGAGCCAGATTTTACTGTGTGTAGTGGAGATTAAATTAATGAATTTTATAGTCCACAAATTATATGAATTTTAGCAATTAATTATTATTTTTAAATATATTGAATACCTGATAGACATCATAAATTTAGACCTTATATGAATCTTCAACATATTTTAATAAATTAGGACGGTTTTTGAATCTTCAATATATTTTTGTCTTATTAGGACATTTGGATGGCTCAGATCTGTTCAAATTATAAAACAATGGCTAAGATATATTTCCTCAAAAAATATCCTACAAATATATTTTCTATTTTTCCGCTTCTCTCTCTCTTACTTTTTCCTTTTCTCACCCATCCTTCCATGATCTCATGATCCAACATTCCTTTCTTTTTTCTTTTTATTTTTTTATTTTCTCCCGTTTTTATTTTTCTCTCTATTTGTTTATTTTTTTATTTTTTCCTTTTGTTCAATATATTTTACACATATTTTTATACAATGTATGTATGCCCATAATACACTAGAACATTATGGATACACATACAATTTCCGTATAATTATATAAGCAAAAGCAATATTGTACGTATGCACATAGAAATTGTATGTATATTAGGTACATCTATTTATCTAGCTATATATTATATAAGCAAAAGCGAGTTTTTGTGAGGAATTTTGTGAGAACTCTAAAATTTTATAATAAATTTGTGATTTTATCAAATTAAAAAATAAATTTAAATAGTGTTGGGATTACAATTATATTCTAATCCTAACATTATTTACACCGTACCTTCAGGCACGGGCATACGCTAATATATATATATATATTGTCACTTCTTTTTCTTTTTTTTTTTGGATCAGCAAAAAAAACTTTATTGATGAGAAAACATACATTAGATATGGAAAAACATCAATAAAGAGAGGAGGTGCAGAAAGCATCCAAGTACACCCCCCAATCCCAACTAGGTTGGCACCAAGGAGGATACCCAATCATTGCTAGCACCACCGAAAAGTTGGTGAGGTGCCCATATATATTGTCCCTTCAATTTGGTAATTGAGGTGCCCATAAATGTAGGTTGCATTGCAGCATCAAATCCAATTCTGTTCATCTCTATTTTCTTTGTTTCAATGTATTTAACATATTGTCCCTTCACTTTGGTAACAGAACTGACTTATAATGTTAGCAATTTGGAGGTCCTCATCCTCTCACGGAATCAGCTCAATGGAACATTGCCAATAGAAGGCAAGAAAATTTTCATTTTGAGTTACATTGTTAATTTGTTTTCAAATGGAAGTCAATTCATCGTCTTTATTATTATTTTTCTAATCTTAAGATCATTTTTGAGCTCTGTTATTTTTGTAAGTTCTTTTGGCATCATTTATCTTTTATTATATGTTTTGGCAGTTTTGGCATCTTTCTACCATCTGAAGATCTTGGATTTGCAACAGAATGGTTTCTATGGGAGTGTTCCTCCATTCATAGGGGCATCTTCTCTGAAAGCTTTATATTTGAATTCAAATAAATTTAATGGTTCTTTACCCATTCAAGGTAAAAATCTACCATGATGGTTTGTTAATGTAATTGTTACAAACTAAAAGCCAGACAAAAAGAAATTTAAATAAAGATGCTAATTTGATGGGTTTTATTTATTTATTTATTATTATTATTATTATTATTATTATTATTATTTAAGTTCATTGCTTTGTGCTTGTTTAATTTGTTCATCTTTGATGAAAACTTTGAACTATCATTACCTTTCCTCTTAAGAGGTAGTCAATTTCTTATAATAGCAAACATTTTAAAGAGTAGCATATAAATTTCTTCTAGCATGACCAGTGAGATGGGCATTACATAAATTTGTTGCTTTTGCAGGTTTATGTGAACTGAAGAAACTTGAAGAGCTCGACCTCAGCTATAACCACATTGAAGGAATCCTTCCTCCATGCCTAAGCAATTTGACATCTCTCAGGTTGTTTGATGTTTCTGGGAACCAATTCACAGGAAACCATTTATCATCTCTGCTGGGCAGCCTCAATTCCCTAGAGTACATTGATCTTAGGCATAATCGTTTTGAGGGATTATTCTCATTTAGCTCATTTGTGAACCATTCCAAGCTTGAGGTGGTTGCAATTACAAGTGATAATGACAAATTTGAGGTGGAAACTGAATATAAAGATTGGTTACCCATGTTTCAGTTGAAGGTCTTTGTGCTACCAAACTGTAATCTGAACAAGCGCTTTGGTGATTTTCCGAAGTTTCTTCTTCACCAGAACACACTGAGTTTCATTGATCTCTCCCACAACAACTTGGAAGGTTCATTCCCAAACTGGCTACTTGTGAACAATACGAAACTGGAATATTTAAGTCTGCGGAATAACTCTTTTGTTGGTGAATTTCATTTGTCGCCATATTACAATTCTTATACTTGTTGGATGGATGTTTCAGACAATCAATTAATTGGGCATATTCAACTTAATATGGGGGAGATGGTTCCATATCTTATACACATAAACCTATCCAGGAATGCTTTTGGAGGTAGTATCCCATCCTCAATTAGTAAGATGAGAATTTTGGAGATTCTAGATTTATCCAGTAATAATCTTTCAGGAGAAGTACCGAAGCAGTTAGTCAGAAATTGCAGATCTCTACGTTCTTTAGCGTTATCAAATAACAAATTTCATGGCCAAATGTTTTCAGATGACTTCAAATTGACTCAGATAGAGTATTTACGATTAAACGATAATCAGTTTACAGGGCCTCTGACAAATGTGGTCTTCAATTTGTCTAAACTTTCTATGTTGGATATTAGCAACAACAACATGTCAGGTAAGATTCTAGATTCGATGAATAACATGATACGTTTGAGAACATTGATCATGAGAAATAATGCATTTAATGGTCAGTTCCCATGTGCACTGATTCCAAATGTGTTTATGGACATCTCTCATAACTCATTTTCGGGAACACTTACTTCTTGCTCAAACCCAAACTTAGGAGTCCTGGAGCATGTGCATTTGCAAGGGAACCATTTTACAGAATTCATTCCAGAAGCTCTTATTAATTTATCAAAACTTGTGACATTGGATGTCAGTGACAACAACTTGTCTGGCAGCATTCCCCAGTCCATTAGGTTGCTTGCCAACCTTAGCATTCTTATATTGAGAGGAAACCAATTGGGTGGTTCCATTCCAACACAACTGTGCCAACTGAATAAGATAAGCTTGATGGATCTTTCCAAAAACTCTTTTACGGGGTCTATACCAAGTTGTTTAAGTAATATCACATTTGGGGCAATAGGGGCTACTGATCTTGCTTTCGCTCAAACACCTTTAGAATTTTACAGTACTAGGCATATCTTCTATGTGTATGAAAATGTCCTACTTCCACATCTAGATATGATCTTTGAGATTGGTGGCCCCGATGGCTCATATGATAAAGTAGATGAAGTTGAGTTTGTTACTAAAAGTAGGACTAACTCCTACCGGGCTGGCAGCATCCTTAACTTCATGTCTGGATTGGATTTGTCATGTAACAAACTAACAGGTGAAATACCTTTTGAACTAGGGAAGTTAAGTAGTGTTCGTGCACTGAACTTGTCTCACAATCTCTTGATTGGACCCATCCCGAAGACCTTCTCAAACCTTACTCAAATAGAAAGTTTGGACCTTTCTTACAACAATTTGAGCGGAAACATCCCAACAGATCTAATCAATCTAAATTTTTTGGCAGTGTTCATTGTGGCTCACAACAATTTATCAGGTAAAATATTAGACAGGAAGGCACAGTTTGGGACCTTTGAAGCGAGCAGTTATGAGGGAAATCCATTTCTTTGTGGACCACCATTGGAGAACAATTGCACAGCCATTGTTAACTTGCCATACTCGCCAACAACAGCATCCTTAGATGAAACTAAGGGGGAATGGTATGATATCGATGAAGTGGCTTTTTCTGCAAGTTTTGTCGGAACATACATTACTTTCTTGTTTGGATTTGCAGTTGTTCTTTACATCAACCCATACTGGCGACAAAGGTGGTTC
Source organism: Camellia lanceoleosa (assembly GCA_025200525.1). Classification (NCBI taxonomy): domain Eukaryota; kingdom Viridiplantae; phylum Streptophyta; class Magnoliopsida; order Ericales; family Theaceae; genus Camellia; species Camellia lanceoleosa. Next base: position 106,461,572 of record CM045772.1, on the reverse strand, counting down.
TATCTGATTGAAGAAGGTATGTGGTCAAGTTATTATTTTGTTTGTGATACTGTTTACAAGCTTTTACGTTTTCAGCCTTCTGTATAATTAGCTATGCATGGTTTGTTTTCATGGACAAGCACAACAAATGTTTGTAATAGTTAACTTTCTATTTCTCATGAATAAAAAACAACGATTAGTAGCCATTATTGTCTACTTATTTTCAACCTCTTTTTCTTTTTTCTTTTTTCTTTTTTTTTTGTGTGGGTTGTTGCTGATTTGAAACATTTCCATCAGCTTTTATAAGTTGATATTTTACTCGGGATGCAGAACTGTGTAGGTGCTGCCCCTCGATTTTTGATAATTTATTATTAATTTTATATTTATGAGTATTTATAAAATGTATAATGGGATGATTTTTAAATTTTATAAGAATTAATTTTACTAACTTTTTATTTCATTAGTATTTTATAAAATGAAATGAAATAATCTCTAATTATTTCACATTTTAAATAATAGTATCAATTTAATGGAGTCAATTTTATTAATACAAGAGATATATGCCACTTAATTTTTAAATTTTAAAAATCAAATGGTATGTATACTTTCTTTTGAGTAATGTTAGAGAACTTAAAACGTTACCCTAAATTTATTCACAATAACATGGCAGGAGTTAGGTCTTAATTAGTTGATTTCTAAACAAATAATTAACATGTAACATTCAACGCTATTGAGTGTAAATTTAAAGGTCATATTTTCAGGGTCTTAAATATTTTTCATTTTTTTTATTTATTAAATTATATCAATCAATAAAATAGCATAAAACAGTGGTTTAATTGATTGTATATTGAGATCTAATGGTTCAAAACTAAAAGAATTATTTAATTTTTTTTGTGAAATACTTTTTTCACAACGTTTATATAAGAAATTATATTAAATTACTAATGTACCAAAACTAGGAAATTATATTTAATTCAATATTTTTATGGATATATGTTGGTCTCTCCCGGACAAAATTCCTAGTTTTGCCCTTGATCTTAATGCACACTATTTGTATGGTTCGAATATAAATTTTTGAACAAAAGTTAAATATTTAAACATAAACTTTTGAATAAAAATAAATTTTTCAGATATATATTCCGTTCACTATTTGATAATACAGTGAGTCCTCGTGAATGGGCTGGACCGATCCAAGCTCCTCAATTCCACTGGATAACCTGCAAGCAAGTCCTATCGGGGAACGGGGTAGTCCCCCGGCGAACTCTCCGGTGTATGAATTAGCAAAGGTGATGGACAAAAATGTAGAGAGAGAGAGAGAGGGGATGAAAAACTTAACCTTCTTCTTGTCTTCGAGCTTTGCTTATATCCTTTAGTAATCATTTCGCTGTCTCAGCCGTTCTGACCTTCCCGCCGAAAGCTTACGCCGTGGTTCGTCTTGTTCAGGTGAGGCGCGTTCGGTGAGGGTGTTGTCGCAATAAATCTTTGTGATGGGTTGCATTAATGGTGATGTCTTTGTGGCAATAACTGCGAGATCTTTGTCTGTGACATGGCTGATACGCACCCGCCGTGTCCGAGCATCATTGGCCTTTTCTTTCGATTGGCCTCGGTATCGGGTTTCTTGGCCGGGTTGTGCAATGGGATCTAAATGGTGGGCTTGGGTTTACTCATGGTGGGCCGTGGTCCTTGTGGGCCTATCCCTGTCAGTAGTCCCCATTCCGAGTCGACTTTAGTCCAACGAAGGAATAGTAATAAGGAAGATGAATCCAGGCCGGTAGGGAGACCGACCGTGAGGCCGAGCGTGGTGGCGTGAGGCGGGGTAAGGCCGAGCGGAGGCTTGAGGTGACCCGGCGAAGGAGGCCGGCCGTGAGGAGGCGAGCGGCGTGGCGGCAGCGTGAGAGGCGAGCGGTGAGCCGACCGTGAAGGTGACCCGGCGGGAAGCCGGCAGGCCGTGAGGGTGACCGGCGGAAGCGGCGAGCGTGAAGCGGCCGTGACCGGCGTGAGCCGACCACGAGGTGACCCGGCGGGAGGCCGAGCGTGAGGGTGACCGGCGGGGAAAGCGTGAGGCGTGGTGGTGGCCGTGAAAGGCAGAGTGGCGGCGAGCGGCGTGAAGCCACCGAGGCCCGAAGGCTCAAGGCGGCGTGTCACGTGATAGGTAAAGTGGAAAAGACAAGGTAATGGCAGAAGTCAGCGCATCAGGACCATACACGTGGCAGGATTTCGGGGAAGGGGAAAGGTCAAGCGTTGGATCAGGAGTGAAGCGTCAGGGCATTATTATGGGCATTAATGATACAGTTTTGGCGGATGATTTGAAAAGTTTTTCAAACTGGCGAAAATTAACTTGGACCCTTGGACTACGGGTAAACCGTGGGCATTTGGTATCATTCGATTTACTTACCTATTTTCAAGAACCCAAAACATTCCAAGTATCACACCATTTGTTGCACGCGATACGCCATTAGAGCATTTCTTCGACTTCCTAGTGCCTGCTTCAGAAGCGATCCGCAGACATACTTTAGAGATGGCGCATGAAGGAAACGTGAATGTGAGGGTGGATCCTCTAGGGGACGACGATCAGAGAATTAGCGGCTGTCTGAGACGGAGAGGGTGGGGGAACCGGCGAGACGTTTCCATGGTTCCACCTTGGTGGCAGCGCCGACGCCGATCAGTGAAGCGGGGCCGGATCATTGGCACACAAAGGCGGACAAATCGACAATAACAGAGGCAGAGTTGGGGGCGATTCGCGTGAAGTACCAAATTCCGTGAGGTGGAGTTATGGTACATAGCGTCGGCTGAAGCCGTCAGACGCCAGGCTAGGAGGGTTTTCCCTCTATGAGGAAGCATTGAAGGGGGGGCTGAGGTTGCCACTGCCTCAGATAGTGGTGGACGTGCTCAACCACCTAGAAGTAGCCCCGGGCCAGCTGATGCCCAATGCCTGGAAGATCCTGATGGCCTGCGCAAGTGCATGGCCAAAGGCAAATGGGGGGAGTCGATGGTGTTGGAGGAGTTCTTTGCTTGCTACAAGGCCTCAGGACAACAGGAGACGTGGGTCACCCTGCAGGCAGTGGTGGGGAAGGGGTTGGTTTCGGGTTTGCCAACGTCGATCAAGGGATGGCGGGCACGGTGGTTCTATGTTTCTGCCAGTAGGGGGCCTGGGGTGAGCACCATCTGGAAGGTGCCAATCAGGATGGTGGAGGTAAAGTTGGGGCCTGCAGCAGGGGAGAGGGTGAAGAGGGTGAAAGAGTGGAGGGAGAAGGAGAAGGTGAGATGGGACGACCTGGTGCAACCCTCTGCCTTTGTTTGAAAGCAGTGGGTCCTCGGCCGATCGGTGGGGATCTTGACCAGAGCGAGCTAGAGGAGGAGGGAGGCTCGGGAGGTGAGGATCGACCCTTCTTGCCAAAGCCACCATGTTCAAGAGGGCAGGAGACCGACCTTCTGGCCGATCCGAAGGAGAGGATCAGGCCTCGCCCGAAGCCGTTGGGGGAGAAAGATCTAAGTAAGTTTGAACCACGAAAGCTCCATGTGGACCCTGTGAAGGAGAGGGCCAGGGGTGGGGTGGAGGCGTTGAAGAGGAAAAGGAAGAAGAGAAGTGCCCCTGGAGAGGCTGCAGGGGAGTCTGGGCCCAAGAAAGTGAAGGGGGCCCCAACTGTGGTGGAGACTGTGGTGGAGACTGTGAAGGAGGGCCCAGTAGCAGCAAAGGTCGTCCAACCTTGGAGGTCAGGAGGTTACCCCTGACAATTCAAATGGCGGAGTGTGGCAGTGTTGGGCCAAGTGGGGAACCAGACCCAAAGGGTCCTGCCTAGGAGGGAGGAGTGGAGTGCGAACACCGCCTTCTACCATGCTCATGCAGGTGGTGGGAGGTGGAAGGAAGTGGGGCCAGCCAGGGCAGGGGCTGACCGTCTGTTGAAGATTGCAGAAGGTCGGACTGTGGCGCCCAGATTCAATGAGGTGACTTCTTGAGGGCTATGCTCACTCGGATGGAGGTGGACTGCCTGGCGGCGCTCTAAGGAAGCGAGAGCAGGCTCAAGGCAGAGAAGGCGGAGGCACAGTTGGAGAAGCTGAAGATGGAGAAGGCAAGTTGGACGAGTGCCCAGCCGAGCAGCCAAGCTAAATTTGGAGGATACGCCCGTAGGGTTATGTCACTCGAGTTCCAGGTGATCGTGGCGGAGAAATTGGAAGAGTCCCACGAGCACATGCCATTGCCAATGATCGGCATGAAGAGGCCATGAACGACGAAGAGTTGGTGAAGCGAAAGATGAGGCGGATGCTAAGGTGGAGGCTCTGCAAAAGGCGTTGGAGGATGGTGGCCAAAGGCGGAGGAGGAGAAGGTGAAGTGAGGAGGAGTTGGAAGTAGAGGTGAGAAGGCGAGGCGGAGGGAGAGCCTAAGGAAGGAGGTGGAGGAGGAGGATGAAGTTGATTCTTGAGGGGAGGTCTGGAAGAGGAGCTGGAGGTGAGAGCCAAAGTGCGGTGAGAAGGAGGCCCTACAAAGAAGGCGGCCTCGGAAAGAGGCGACCTACGATCTTTGTGTTCTTGTTGTTACTCAATTCAAAGGGTCTCTGAGTTCAGATGGCAATTGATCTGTGATTGCCAATGACTTAGCAAGGAAGAATGCAGAGTGGCCCATCACGAACAATTTGCTGAGAAGACTGAATCTGAAGTTATAGAGCTTCTAACGATCAGATTTTTATAAGCATGAAATGGCAGAGTTCTGGGACAGCGGCTGGAAAATGTTCAAGCGCAAGGCTGAAGAGCTGTTCCCAGAGCTTGACTTCAACAGGGTGGTGGTTGAAGAGGATGATGTGGCCCAGACCTCCCTGGACGAGGGGATAGAAGAAGCAGATCTGATCTCCAGTGAGGAGGAGGAGTGATCTGGAGGGTAGATGTACTTAGGAGTTTTTGTTTTTTCTTGTATACACATTTTTGTTTTGTTTTGTTTTTGAAGTATGATGTCAAACTGATGTACACACTTTGCATATGAATAAAACTACATTTATGTCTTGTAATTGACTGTGTTTACTTGTTTGGTGGGTTTGAAATGGAGAGTGAAAAATTTGCCTGCATGACACAGTGAACTTATGAAAAACGAGTAGTGAACTTATGAAAAATTCAGTTTGTAATGAAAATGGGTAATGAACTTATGGAAAAAATTCAACTTATGAAAAATTCAGCTCGGGATAAAAATGAGTAATGATCTTATGGAAAAATTCAACTTATGAAAAATTCAGCTCGGGATAAAAATGAGTAATGAACTTATGGAAAAATTCAACTTATGAAAAATTCAGCTCGGGATAAAAATGAGTAATGAACTTATGGAAAAATTCAACTTATGAAAAATTCAGCTCCTAATAGAAATGAGTAATGAACTTATGGAAAAATTCAACTTCATGACAGAATGAACTTGAGATAAGTGAGCCAGGTGAACTTGGACTTGTGAGATTGGATTGATAAAATTGGACCGATGAATTAAAGAGGGTGAACTCGTGAATCTGAATTTGAATTTGAACTTGTTAAATTAAAAATTCCATCATGCAGAGTAAGAGTTAAACTGATAAGATTCCTTTATGCAGAGTGAGATTGGACTGGTGTAAAAATTCGATGAATGAGGGTAGGAAAGTGGGTTTGATTTAACTAAGTGGAGATGCTGTAAATTTTTGTGACCTAAACTTGTGACTAAGTGTTCTCCCAAGGCTATGCTAGTACTTGTTTCGCTGGGTCTTCTGATGTTCGAAAGTGCTCGGTCGAACGGAGGCTTTTGAAGATGCTCGGTCTGGCCAAGGCTTTTGTAAGTGCTCAGGTTGGACTGAGGCTTTTGAAAGTGCTCGGTCTGGCCGAGGCTTTTGTAAGTGCTCAGGTCGGTCTGAGGCTTTTGAAAGTGCTCGGTCTGGCCAAGGCTTTTGTAAGTGCTCAGGTCGGACTGAGGCTTTTGAAAGTGCTCGGTCTGGCCGAGGCTTTTGTAAGTGCTCAGGTCGGTCTGAGGCTTTTGATAGTGCTCGGTCTGGCTGAGGCTTTTGTAGGTGCTCATGTCGGACTGAGGCTTTTGAAAGTGCTCGGTCTGGCCGAGGCTTTTGTAGGTGCTCAGGTCGGACTGAGGCTTTTGAAAGTGCTTGGTCTGGCCGAGGCTTTTGAAGATGCTCGGTCTGGCCAAGGCTTTTGTAGGTGCTCAGGTCGGACTGAGGCTTCTGAAAGTGGTGCTGCAAATAAAAGTTTCATGGAAGCGACATTCAGACAGTTGAATTATAGAAAGTTAGAACTCCAGTTGATATTTGTATTATGTATTGAAAAAGGAAAATACAACAATTTTGACAATACAAAAGTAAGGATTCATTGATAGTAGCAGCAGGATGTTGACATTCGAGGATGGGGAAGGTCTCGGCCATCCATATCTTGAAGTCGGTAAGTGCCTGGCTGGGGGCGGGCCTTCACCACGTAGGGCCCCTCCCATTTGGCTGCCAATTTGCCCTCGGTTGGATTCTTTGTGGCAAGAGTTGCTTCTCTCAAGACAAGGTCGCAGGTACAGAACTCCCCAGGTCGGATTCTGCGGTTGTAGTGTGTTCTCATTTTACCTGGTATGAAGCCAATCGGCAGCGGATCTCTCTAAGCTCTTCGATGAGATCGAGTGCGCTCGGCGGAGTCCTTGGTGGCGAGATCCGGATGTATGACCACAGGGTGGGCGGAACCGACTTCTCTGAATGACCGCCTCGGCGCCATATGTTAGCGAAAGGGTTTCCCAGAGGAGTCAGGCGGTGGTTGATGGCCCAGAGTACATGTGGTAGTTCCTCAGCCCAGAGGCCTTTAGCAGCTTCGAGCTTAGTTTTGATGATCTTCAGGAGAGAGTGGTTGGTGACCTCAACTTGGCCATTTGCTTGGGGATGACCGGGGGAAGAGAAGCATGGTTGAATTTGGAGATCTGCACAAAATTTCCTGTATTTAGCATTGTCGAACTGTTTTCCGTTGTCGGAGACGATGGCCTGAGGGATGCCAAATCTGCAGACAATCGATTGCCAGATAAACTTGGTGGTGTTCCGCTCAGTGATTGTGGCGAGGGGTTCTGCCTCGACCCACTTGGTGAAGTAATCAATGGCAACAATTGCGAGCTTGGTCTGGCCTCGACCAGTAGGAAGTGGACCAACCAAGTCGATCCCCCATTTGGCGAACGGGTAAGGGCTGCAGAGAGTGATTAGCTCAGTAGGAGGAGCATGTGGGATGTTAGCGAAGCGCTGGCACTTGTCGCATTTAAGCACGAAATCAGAGGCATCTTTGTTGAGGGTCGGCGGAAGTAACTGTCTGGAATTACTTTGTGTCGAAGACACGCCACCCGAATGATTGCCACCGATTCCTTCGTCGCTCTCTTGCATTACATAGGTTGCTTAGGCGGAAATTTGAGACATCGCGAATGCAGTCGTGAAACGGCGCTTGTAAAGAGGCCGTCGACGAATGTAGTTAGCCGACGAGCTCGACCTTGGCGACTTCTTGTTGGTCATCTGGGAGTTCTCCAGTGGTCAAGAAGAGGAAGATGTCGGATGCCCAAGGGATGGGTTCCGTCTGGAGGAATTGCACTTCTTGCAGGTCGGGTGAGATGGCCGGGTGAGTCAGGTATTCGAGGCGAACTCCATGGCTGAGGTCGGATTGGTCGGCGGAGGCCAGTTGAGCCATCTCATCTGCTTTAGAGTTTTCCGCCCTAGGTATGTGTCTGATCTGGAAAGTGTTGAAGAGACGAACAAGGGTGAGTGCCATGTCCCTGTAAGTCCGCATTGTGGTATCCTTGGCATCGAATTCTCCCGTGATCTGGCCGACGATAAGTTGGGAGTCACTGAACACGCGGATGTGGCTAACACCAATGTCTCTGGCTAGACGAAGTCCGGCTATCAATGCTTCGTATTCGGCCTCATTGTTCTTGGCATAAACAAGAGCGGAGGGCACATTTGAAATAACCCCCTTCGGGGGATGTAAGGATGAGGCCAGCCCCGCTTCCTTCCCTGCGAGACGAGCCATCAACATTGAGTGTCCAACAATGAGGATCTTCAGGCTCTGGTGGAGTTGGTGGGGGCGGAGGGTTAGTTGTTGAAATTTGGATTGGTGAATTCAAGATGAAGTCGACTCTGACTTGCCCTTGATTCTTGTCGGCGATAAGAGATGTCGGCTGGCTTAGTTCTCTTGACCCTTTGCATTAGCCTTCTGAGAGCTCGGGTTCTTTGCATGACCTTCTTGAGTGGTCGGTGAGAACCACTATGGAATGGGCTTGGAAGTAGGGCGGAGTCGTCTGGAGGCGGTGACCAAGGCCGAGGGACTTTTCTAGTAGGGGTAGTTCTGCTCCGCTCCCTGAGCCCTACCGATGTAGTAGACCCGGCCGTTGGTGAGCCGTCCTCTCGGCGAGGGTGCGATTGCCAATCTTGCTAGGTAGAGGAAGAGGGGCTCACCGTAATTACTGTGAGAGAAGGAGGATTGGCCATGCCTTTGTTTAATTGTTGAAAGGCTTCTTGATTGAGTTGTCCATTCAAAAGTCTGCTGGGACTTTGAAAAATGGTAGGCACTTATCCGTTCTTGAGAGATGAAAGCGGTTGAAAGCGCCACTCTGCCGGTGAGCCTTTGGACCTCTTTAACGGTTTTGGGTGACTGCATTTCAATCAAGGCCTTGATCTTTTCAGGATTGGCCTCGATGCCACGCTGACTGACCATGAAACCCAGGAACTTGCCAGATCCCACGCCAAAGGCGCACTTCTCTGGGTTGAGCTTCATCTGATATTTGCGAAGGATGGCAAAAGTTTCTCGTAGGTCGGTGAGGTGGTCAGTGGAGAGTTTGCTCTTAACTAGCATGTCATCCACATACACTTCCATGTTCCGTCCGATCTGGTGGTGGAAGACTGTATTGACCAAACGTTGGTAGGTGGCCCCAGCATTCTTTAGTCCGAACGGCATGACACGGTAGTGGTAGGTGCCCCGGTCGGTGATGAAAGATGTGTGTTCCTGGTCGGACGAGTGCATCACGATTTGGTTGTACCCGGAAAAAACATCCATGAAGCTGAGCATTTGATGACCGGCCGTGGCGTCGACCAGTAGATCAATGCGGGGGAGAGGATAGCTATCTTTGGGGCAAGCTCGGTTTAAGTTGGAGTAGTTGACGCAGAGACGCCACTTGCCATTGTTTTTGCGAACCAGGACCACGTTGGACAGCCACTTAGGATAATCCACATTTCGGATAAACTGGGCCTCGATGAGTTTGTTAACCTCTGCAGCTATGAGATTGTTGCGCTCTGGATAGAAAATACGCTGCCTTTGTCGGTAAGGTCGGAAATGAGGCTCAATACTGAGGCGGTGGGTTATGAAAGAGGGGTCGATGCCTGGCATGTCTGCATGAGTCCAGGCGAAGACGTCTCTGTGTTCGGTCAGGAGAGCGGTGAGGTCGGCCTTGGTTTGGGGAGGTAATTATTTGCCGATTTTGGCGATTTTGAGTGGGTTGGTGGGATCGATGTTAACTTCGACGAGTTCCTCCACAGGTTCGTCTCTGATGAGTTTGTCCTCATCTCGGACGTCAAGTCCTTCAATGATCATTGCCTCCTTCAGTTAGATCTCTTTAAGTGAGGCCAAATGACATTCTCCGGCGACGGTCTGGTCTTCTCTCACCGTTCGATCCGAAATCGATGAGGGAACTTGAGGGCAAGGTGGTAGGTGGATGCGATGGCTTGAAGGCATTGAGGCGGTGCGGCGAGGATGATGTTGTAGCAGAGGGCAATCGACAACAAGGAAAGTAAGCAACCGTGATGCTGTGGGTACTCTCCAATGGTGATGAGGAGATCAATGGAGCCGATAGAGGTCACCCGGTCACCGGTGAAGCCAACCAGAGGGGTTTGGAGTGGGGACAGGCTTTCTTCCCCGATCTTCAGTTGGCGGAAGCAGTTGAGGAAAATGATGTCCGACGAGCTGCCATTGTCAATGAGGACTCGTCTGACCTTATAATTGGAGAGGACGGCGGAGATGACAAAGGGATCATCGTGAGGATAACGGATGCCTGCACAGTCGGCGTCCGTGAAGGTAATGGGCTCTGCCCACTGCTTGGGTTGCTTGGGGGGTCTGTCGACCGTGGCGACTGTCTTGTCTGAGCCCTGTCGTATCTTTCTAAGCTCTGCCCTCTGAGCTGAGCGAGATGGTCCCCCACAAGCAAGACCACCTGAAATAACTTTGATTTCACCAACTGGCGGATGTGGATTACCTTGAGGCCGAGGTTGTTGGTGGGGTCGATCATGCCTAGTCTGGTGGTAGTGGTCGCGTGGAGGGTATGCTGTGATTGTCTCTGTGGGGCTCGGTCCTTTGCCTCTGCGAGGCGAGTGTCTGTGAATCGGCTCGGCGCCTGGCGAATGAGGGTCTCCACTTGATCTTTGAGGTGATCGATCGTCGGTGTTATGGCCATGATCCTGGTGGAAACGGCAATATTTGGACTGGTCTTTACGGTTGGAAGGGTTCCGTGGAGGAAGAGGCCACTTGAGGGGGTAGTCGCGTTGGATCTGGTTAAGAACTTGTTCCATGGGAGTATTGAGGGGGGTATATCATTCAAACCGACCGGGGGGTCTTCTTTGAGACGGCCGATTCGAGTAGTCGGTCGGCATAGCGGGATGTTTGGTTGTGATGCCGGGTGTTACTGGGTTCTTGGTCTTTTCTCTTTTCTCTGGGGCTCAGATATTTAGTTGTTGAGTCCTGCCGAGCGGCTAGAGAATCCTCGGCGTTCATGTACTTTTGGGCTTTGGAGAGCAAGGCTGCCATGGATGTCGGGGGGTTCTTGGAGAGGGAAGAGAAGTCGGATGACATGAGCACCGGCCATGAAGGCTGTGAGGATGACTTTATCGTCATTTTCAAAGAACTTGTAAGTTTCGGTATTGAAGCGAGTGACAAAGGCTGCAGATGACTCCCCCTCGGTCGACGGATGTTGAGGAGTTGGACGTCACCGGCGTTGGGCTCCGATGAAGTGGCTCGGGAAGGAGTCAGAGGTGTTGAAATGTGGAGACCGAATCTGGTGGCAATTTGAACCATAAGCCGAGCCGACCTTTCTGTCACGAAAGGCTCGGCACATGATTTCGTCAGGGAAAGCATGGAGGATCATGAGGGTACGGTAGGTCTCTAGGTGGTCGACGGGGTCGGTTGTTCCGTCAAAGGGGTCGATGGTAGGCATTTTGAACTTGGGGGGTAGGGGTTTGTCTTGGATGGAGGCGACAAAAGGGGAGTTTGCTGTAGTGGAGGGCTTATGTTGGATGTTCTGCATGACCCCTTGGAGTTGAAGTTTCATGGCTCGGAGTTCAGCGTCCCAAAGTGGAATGTTGTCACCACCAGAGGGAGATAGATGTTGGACGCTGCTAGCTTCTCCCTCGGGAGCTGGAGCTATGACTGATGGACGTGGGGGTGGAGGAGGTGGATGTATATGTGGGTGAGGGGGTTGTAAGCCCCCCGAGTTGGGAGGATTGGGTTGTGGGACCGTATGACCTGGAACTTGTTCTGGATGGGGTGGAATATCTGGAGGTGGTGGAGGGATAGGGAGGTTCCGTTGGAGCAGAGCGTTGATTAAAACTGGTTTTGTTACCATACGGTTGATCTTGTTGGTGAGCTCGATGAAATCTTGTGGTGGGTTGTTTGGATTGGGAGGGTCGGCTGGTGATGGCGGCATTATGGTGGGAAGCCATGGATCTGGTCGTTACCATGCGTGTGGATGAGGTGAAAAAGGTTCTTTGAAAAGGGTCTCGTGACAATGAACACAATGGCGCCGCGGACAAACCGCTTTCCTGACAGCCCCAACCGATATCTGATGAGTCCTCGTGAATGGGCTGGACCGATCCAAGCTCCTCAATTCCACTGGATAACCTGCAAGCAAGTCCTATCGGGGAACGGGGTAGTCCCCCGGCGAACCCTCCGGTGTATGAATTAGCAAAGGTGATGGACAAAAATGTAGAGAGAGAGAGAGAGAGAGAGAGGGGATGGAAAACTTAACCTTCTTCTTGTCTTCGAGCTTTGCTTATATCCTTTGGTAATCATTTCGCTGTCTCAGCCGTTCTGACCTTCCCGCCGAAAGCTTACGCTGTGGTTCGTCTTGTTCAGGATGAGGGGGCGCCGTTCGGTGAGGGTGTTATGCATGATAAATCTTGTGATGGGTTGCATTAATGGTGATGTCTTTGTGGCAATAACTGCGAATCTTTGTCTGTGACATGGCTGATACGCACCGCCACGTGTCCGAGCATCATTGGCCTTTTACGCTCAGTTGGCCTCCAGCATTGGTTTCTTGGCCGGGTTGTGCAATGGGATCTAAATGGTGGGCTTGGGTTTACTCATGGTGGGCCGTGGTCCTTGTGGGCCTATCCCTGTCACTATTAATGTCCCAATAATTGTTTTTTTTTTTTCATAAATTTATATTCAAATATTTAACTTTTGTTCAAAATTTTATATTTAAATAATATATACTAAGATTTTTTTTGTAGTGTACAAATAAGATTATTCTTACTAGTGCTGTAGAAACCAAAAAAAGTTGTACCTAAGGTTCTTTCAAACTTGAGTGGTTGTTCCTTGTTGAAAACCATCATAAATAGTAAATTAGCAAGGTTGATGAATTTATTTCACAGAAGGTTGGATAAAGACCAAAAAGATGATATTGTATGTAAAAGGCCATTTCTTTTTCTTTTTATTTATTTATTTATTTATTTATTATTATTTTATTTATTTATTTATTTGTAGATCATGTGATTTTAATCGTGCCAATGTCATATTTTAACCTGCTATAGTGTTGAAATGTCATATTTTAAGGGACTCCGCCCTAACAATGCATGTGTTAAATTTTTAGGAAAAAGGGTGGGTGCTCGAATTTCTTGGGGGTCGAATGGCCCGAAAGAGAAGAGTGGGAGAGAAAGAGAAGAGAGGGAGAGCAGAGAAGAGAGCGAGAGAGGAGGACGACGGCGGAGGCCTCGGACGTTCGTCGCAGCTCGCCGAATCGTCGCCCAGCCGCCGATCGTCGCCCAGCCGCCGATCGTCGCCTCGCCGTCCTCGTCGCAGCTCCGACTCTGCCTCGCCGCAGCTCCGCCTCTGCCTCTGCCTCGCCGCAGCTCCGCCTGTCTCGCCGCCCCGCCTCCGCCCCTGCCTCACCCCGAGTTTGTTGGCCCCCTCCCCTCCCCTCCTTCTCTTCCTCCCCTCCCCTCCCCCTCCCCCTCCCCCTCCTTCTCTTCCTTCTTCCTCCCCTCCCCTCCCCTCCTCCCTCCCGTCTTAAAAAAAAAAATACAAAGCACAAAACGACGTCGTTTTGTGCTTTCGGGCCATTCGACCCACGGTTTTTCGAGCTACCAACCGGGGTTGAAATTTTTATTTTTTTAAAAATTAAATGCACTGTAATAATTAATATTAAGGCTTCATTTGGTAATATCACTTTTTAGTTTAAAAGTCAACACTAAAAAAATTAAAAAGCTAACAACTTATACTAAAAAGTCAAAGATTCTCTTTTCTCTCTACTGTTTGCACATCTTTTCGTAAAAACCTAAAAAGTCATCCAAAACATACTATTTTTTTTTATATCATATTTTAATCAAAAAATAAAAAAATTACTAAAAAAAGCATATTCCCAAACGAGACCTTATTAATTTATCACAAGATCCAACACTCAAATAGATTAAACACATTGCTCGTCGCCACATGATTCAATCTTTAAATTCAATAAGAGTAAAGTTGTAAAGTTATCGAGACTAAGACACTCAAATAGATTAAACACATTACTCGTCACCAGAGATGCTTCATCTTAGCGGTAGATTGGCTTGACTATAGATTTGGGCCTCTTTCAGCACTATACAAAGTAATGGCTTGAATTTAGATTTGACAAGTCGGAGGTGATATTGAGAGATAAGCAACTAAACAGAAATGTATATTGACTTAAAATGTATATTTATTTTTATTAATTTTAAAATCTACTTATCATTTTTATTATTGATTATGTTCATCTTCTTTTCGAAAAAAAAAAAAAAGTCAATATAATTATGTTAAGAAGTGCTATTTATCCAAATTTTATTTTAATATGAGGTTGATTATTTACAAATATCATAAATAAATCATTTTTTTTTATCATAACTAAAAAAAATTAAATCATAACAAAAATAAAATTTTAAATTAAATAAATATTAGAAATATTAATAATTAAAATCATAAACTTTTCTATTTTTATAAAGAAAAACGATTGATCCACACATAAAATAAAAAGGAATTACATGCAGGTAGGAGTTGGGAAAAAAATTACACACATGATAGGAGCAAGTGTGTCTATGGTAGAGTGTAAATGAAAGGCTATTGGGGTGCAAGCAAGTGTCACTTGCACCCTTCCATGTGTTGGTAATTTTTTTTTCAACTCTCACTTACATGCAATTCCTCCATTTGTTAGTAATTTTTTTTTCCCAACTCCCACCTACATATAATTCTTCCTCAAATTTCAGAATTTAGGCTCCCAATCCCTCTACATCCACACAAAAGGCCCAGCCCGAATCCCCCGACTTACTTGGACTGTGAGGACGGAATTTGTGTCATGAACATGATATTCAGCACTTTCACTTACACTTTCCAACCTTTCATCTTCCTCTCTGTTCTCTCCCCTGTTCCTTCACTTTCCTCTGTCTCTAGTGGCTGCCCTATACCCACAAAGCCATTAAAAAAAGTTTCAGAATTTTTTTTCCTGGGTTTGTGATGATATACTAGGAATGTTCAGAAACTTGATTTGGGTATATTTCACAAAGCTTGATTTTTTTGGATCTTCAAATTCTCACTTGGGTTTCAACAATTTATCAGGTAAAATACCAGATGGGAAAGCACAATTTGGGACTTTCAAGTCGAGAAGTTATGAAGGAAATCCATTTCTTTGTGGACCGCCATTGGAGAAAAATTGCACAACCATTTCTTACTTGCCATCGCCAACAACAACAACATCTTCAGATGAAACAGAGGGGCAATGGTATGATATTGATCCAGTTGTATTTTATGCAAGGTTTGTCGGAACATATAAGACTTTCTATATAATTTAGCTATGATTTGTTTCCATGGAAAGTATGGCAAATGTTGTGTAATAGCTATTATTTTGTTTCTGATACTTTTTACAAGCTATTAGGCCTTTTGTATTATTAGCTATGGCTTGTTTCCATGGACCAATATGGCAAATGTTGCAATAGTGCTAGCTTTGTGTTGCTTATGAATGAAGAATAGTGAATTAGTAACCATTATTGATAACTTAGTTTCATTTCCTTTATTTGCTAATTGGAATATTGCTAGGAGCTTTTTATATTATCCTATTTGTTGTTACTCATGAGCTTGCTGATCAATTAAACAAATACCTTTATACTGTCCCAATGGTGCTTTTGTCCCTCTAGATTCATGCCATTTTTATTCTGATTTACTTGTGGCGAAAATAAAGGGTGGAAATCATGTTGTGTTAATCACATTCATGTTGTCTTATCTAGGATTTGTGTTGGAATTTTCTCAATAATAACTCAACCGATTTATATTTTGTGTTATTGTGTCTTGTATCTATCCATGCTGTGTTAACATTTTAATGTATTAAAACTCAATTTTGAAACTGAAAATTGAATTATAGTGCTTGAAGTTCCCATGTTGTCAATTTGTACCAAAGCATTAACAATTGTACTTCAGAGACAGCTGTTGTTAGGCTTACATAAACAAGTATTTTACAATTAGTTATGTAAGAGAAATTGATAGAGAGAGAGCGAGTGAATAACTCTGTATTTCTGTGTTTTTACAAGAAGATGAACACTCTCTTTATAGAGAGGAGATGACAGCATAGGATGCTAAGTTAGGCACCGAAAGCAGGAAACATTACATATTATATAATATAAATGACAACTAGCTATACACTACACTAAGACAGCTTTACTTTACAGCTTTACTAATGCACGAATGTTGATAGCTATATTCACTTTACAATAATACTAACAGCCCCCCTCAAACTCAAGGAGGATAGGCACTAACCAACTTGAGTTTGGAGAGAGTAACAAAACGTGAAAATAAAATGACAAAATAAATAGGATATGAGACACTGTATGGTCGTGTCAGACCGTTGTAGAAGACACTGTATGGTTGTGTCGAACCGTTGGAGGAGCTAACCGGAATCAATGTCGGGACAGTTTACGGGGTCGTGTCGGACCGTTGTAGCAGACACTGTGTGGTCGTGTCGGACCGATGTAGAAGCTGACCGGAATCAATGTCGGGACAGTTTACGGGGTCATGTCGGACCGATTGTAGCAGACACTGTGTGGTCGTGTCAAACCGTTGGAGAAGCTGACCGGAATCAAGGTCAGGACAGTTTACGGGGTCATGTCGGACCGATGTAGAAGCTGACCGGAATCAATGTCGGGACAGTTTACGAGGTCATGCCGGACCGATGTAGAGGACACTGTGTGGTCGTGTCAGACCGGTGGTAAAAACTTTGATAGTGCACCAAGGAGGCGAAGACTTAGGGAGTGCGCCATGGGGTGGCGTGGGTGGTTCGCATGGTGTTTAACCATGCTCACCACAATATATGTAGAAGATCCCCCCTCAAACTCAAATAGGTGTGAAGAGAGAAACCTATTTGAGGTTGAAACAAAGGGATTTGTTTTTTTTTGTTTTTTTGTTTGTTTGTTTGTTTTTTTTTTTTTTTTGTTTTGTTTTGTTTTGTTTTGTTTTGTTTTTTTTTTTTTTTGTGGAATAAAAAATAATAATAAAAAAAAAATTAAAAGGATGATGGTGCAGTGAGGTATGGGTACAAAAATATGGGTAAGTGGAATGGGGATATTAAATTAGGAATGTGGTAAGTGGGTGCAAAAGTGGTGGTGGACAATTATGGTAAAAAAAAAAGAGTTCATGGGAATGAAAAGACAATTATTTGGAAAAAGGAGACAGGGGGAGTGGGGAACATGGACGGGATGGTATGGGATAAAGAGAATAAAAAAAAAAGGAAAAGAAATAAAGAAAAGAAGAAAAAAAAAGTGTGCTAATGGTGTGAATAATGGTGTGAAGGAGTGCCAGCGGTGGATTTATGAAAAGTGGCCTGTCGTGTGAATGGGCTCTCTCTTTTAAGCATGTGTGATAAAATAAAATAAAATAAAATAAAAAGAAAGTTGGGTAGTGAAAAATTATTGTTAGAGAGAGAAGGCATAGGTTGTTGTCCATTGTTGTTTATTGTTAGAGAGAGAAGGCATGGGTTGTTGTCAACCGTGTGCGGCGGAGGGGAGACCAAGAGTGAAGAGGGGCTGCTGTTGCTGCCATGATGGTGGTGGTGGTGGAGGGTCAGGAAGTAGTCCAAGGCTTCATCACGGTGGAAGTTTCCGTTGTGAGTGCCGACTAGTTGGAGTCCGCGAAGTTGAAGCGGAAGCTAGCAGAGATAGCATCATTGATAGAGGTAAATGACACAGCAAAAGTTTGAGGCAGAGATTCAACTCCAGCAGCCTTCAAGGCCTGTTGTTGTGATTGTTGTAGTTGTTTTCATGAGCATACATTTCATCCTTGTACACTATGGGGTACACCACTGGGAAGAACTTTTGAAGAAATCCATTCGATGATGTCACCCCTCCAGAAATTCCGATGTCGTAGCCGAAGATGGAGACCACCCATGGCTGCAACCATGCATGTTAGGGTGACATGGAGGGTGAGGTCCTGGTCTCTCGGGTTTGAGAGAGAGAGAGAGACAACCACAGGGAGAGACGGAGTGATGAGCGGCGACGGGCTCGCATGGTGTGGATGTTGTTGAAGATGGGTTGGTCATGTTACAGTGATGTTTCTGGGTTTCTTGCCGGCGGCGGAGTTCTGCTATGGAATTTGTGGCAACGGAGTGAAGGTATGTGTAGAGGTCCGGCGGGCGGCCAATGCGAGGCTGCCGCCCGCCGGTGAAGTGGAATTACAAAGTTGTTAACTTAGCTCTGATACCATGTAAGAGAAATTGATAGAGAGAGAGCGAGTGAATAACTCTGTATTTCTGTGTTTTTACAAGAAGATGAACACTCTCTTTATAGAGAGGAGATGACAGCATAGGATGCTAAGTTAGGCACCGAAAGCAGGAAACATTACATATTATATAATATAAATGACAACTAGCTATACACTACACTAAGACAGCTTTACTTTACAGCTTTACTAATGCACGAATGTTGATAGCTATATTCACTTTACAATAATACTAACAAGTTATGTGATTTATTCTGTATCTGTAAAATCCTTGATTTCCAAATACCTCTTTCAGACTTGAGATTGAAGTCAACCCATCCCAATTGCTTTGTTGTTTCCCTGTCCAACATGTAACGTAACTCACCCTTTATACCTGCTACTTTAGACTTTCAAGACTTTTGTGGCTTCTTGTTGAATAAAATGATTAGAAAAAATTTAATTTTCAAGAGGCATGAAATTCTAAGTGATGATTCAGTAAGTGTCAATTGAGTAAACTTATAATTTATCTGCCTAAAGAAAGTCATACTTGAAATTATTTGCTTAAACTATCGTAAAGGGACAAGACTGCAGAATTGTATGTAATTGTCCAATTATATAGTTTATGGGAAGACCAACATTATGTAGGTTTGTCTCATTTTCTATGCAGAATCAAATACAATTAAGGCATAGATACCTTCTTTTTCTTTTTCTTTTTTTCCAACGCAAATAAATAAATTAAAATACTGATCAATATAAAAACAGTCACTCTTTTTCTACGAGGACTTAGGTTTTTTATTCAACCAATCAACAACGAAATTCAAAAAATATGAATTTGACCTGAATTTGCATAAAAGGTT
Source organism: Camellia lanceoleosa (assembly GCA_025200525.1). NCBI lineage: Eukaryota > Viridiplantae > Streptophyta > Magnoliopsida > Ericales > Theaceae > Camellia > Camellia lanceoleosa. The sequence continues at coordinate 106,442,826 of CM045772.1, read as the reverse complement.
GTTATCGGTAGCACAACTAGGGCTGAGTGAGGAAATAAAATTTGCAAACTGAACCGGTCTAGACTAATTTTGTACATTTGGTTTGGTTTTCTAATTCGTGGTTCAGTCCTGGTTTGAAAAATTGAAGAATCGACCTCCTCAAGTTGATCCTGGATTAAGGTTCACGATTTCGAATTTGAGCCACATCAGATCCTATAACTTAAACCATATATGTATTTGCTAAATATTATGTTTGTTTAAGTTAATGATAGAAAAACGTGCATGTTTATGATTTGAAAGCTTATGTTTCAAAAAATATGACAGATTAATATTGAACAATGTTTGCTTAATTTTATGTTTTACTTAATTGGTGAATATGATGAGAGTAGTTTGTTTGATGAGAATGTTATTATTATTTTTATAATTTATGATAGGTTGAATTTTTTAAAAAATGTTTTATGATTTTTCTTGTGAACAGATTATGTGAAATTGTGGTTCTAAATCAAACTGAACCGTGTTTAAATGGTTTGATTCAGATTGGTTCCACGATTTTAATGGTTTTGTTTGGTTCCAATTTTTATGGAACCATAAACAATGAATCAATCCTAATTTCATCCCAAACTAATCCAAACTAATTTCATCTCAAACCAATCCAAACCGAATGCCCTAAGCACAACTGTCGATTCTAAGCAAGAATTCCCCCTCATTTTTTTCACCACACCGTTCTTCCCTGCATTGTTGTGCATTCAAAACAACAAATTATGAAAATATCTGAATTTTTGTACTTTTGAATATATATATATTTTTGTATTCAATAAATTTTTAAAAGATTTTTGCATGAATTTTTACTTTTGAAGTATATCTAGACTAAGTGAATTTAAAAAATAAAAAAACAAATTGATTCAAAATATCTTTAAAAATTCACTAAAAATAAATAATTATAAAAATATGAATTAAAAACTCATAAATTTATTTTTGAAATCAAACAGATTTTAGAATAAAAAAGGTCAAAAATTAAAAGATTAAAAAATACTATTTTTTTTTTTAAAGATTGACTGAAAAATAATCATGTATTTCAATCATTTATATTTTTCTAATAAAACTAAACTCCGTTTACTTCGACGGAAAATATTTACTATAAAAAAAATTTAGAAAATATTTTTCACAGAAAACGTTTTCTTATATTTGGTTGCGTTCTTAAAATTAATGTACAAATGGTTGCATTACTGGTGGTGGTAGTAGTGACGGTAAGGTAGAGGTGAAAGTGGAGGTAGTGGTAGTAGCGGCAGCGATTGTGGAGCAACGATGGGGGTGGTGGCGGTAGTGGTATGATGGTGGTGGTGGTGGTAATAATGAGATAGAGATGGTAGTGGCTAAGAGGGAGATTTATAGTCTGGCTTTGGGTCGTGGAAGAAGCCGGATAGGATGGGGCCGAGCAAGTTTGGGCCAAGCTAACTTGGGCTTACCCGGAGCTGATCTCGCTCGGTCGTGGCCCAGGCATGGGGACGTCTCATGTTTGGACCGAGCTTCCCCAGGCTTGGACTTGCTCGGTCGAGGCCCATCCCCGAAGTCTACCTTTGCCGAGATGAGCTTCTGCTACCCAGGTTTTTTGGGAGCACGATTAGCTCGGTTATGCCGGAATGCTACCGAGCTCGGCTGTATGGAGCTCGGCGAGAGGAGCATTCACGCATATTGCGCAGCGCAGTCGTGGAATGTCGAGGTAATTTCGTCGGGCTGCCGAGTTCCCGCTAACGTTGTCTGACAGTTTGGTTGGGTGGTGATTGCTGGATTTGTGCGGATGGATGGGAAAGTAGCACCACGTGTCGAGAGACTAATGGGAGTAGATTTGAGCGCAGAAAGTATATAAGCATGACTGCGCCCCCCATGCTGGAGATGGAACATCATTTGGTGAGAAACACTCATTGTGATATATCTCTCTTCCTCTCTCTCTCTCCCTGAATGTGTGTGCTAACTTGATCGTTAGAGGGGTTTTCCGGCAACACACCGCCGGGTAGCTCACCGCCGTTGTGTTCGCAGGTCAATCAGATAGACAAGGAGCTTGGACGAAAGGAGTACAGGCACTGTGGAATATTTGCTCCCCGTACAATTGGCGCCATCTGTGGGAAAAGTTCAACAGACAAAACCTTATCTTCCAAGCTCATCTGATCGTCTTCCATGGTGAACAATGACGAAGTACCGTTGTCCACCATTGATGGTGTCACCCCGGAGTCAGCGAAACGGAGAGACGGACTCCCCACCGTTCTAAACATGGCGGACCTGGAGACTTCCCCAGGGGGACATTCAAGAGACGCGCGTGATAAGCGCGGTAGAAGTTTTGGCAACTCTCGGAGCCCAGACGCGCACCAACGGAAAAGAGAATCGCACGCTAGGCGTTTGGAGCACAAGTTAAAGGACCAAGACGCCGTCATTCGGAGAATGGCGGGGGAGATGGAAGATCTCAAACGGCATGTCAAAGGGAAGGGTGTTGCTGGAGTGGGAGACCACAGTGAGCGCACCCAACCACGCCGTTCAGGCAGTCAGAGCCAGTGGCACACTCCCTCCCTTTCTATCACCAGAAGTTACAGGGTTGGAGAATCCGACGCGCCTGTAGAGAAGTCTAGCGCGCAAGATAGTACCTATCAACCCTCACGTCCGGCGACGACGTCGAGGTATTCCTATTCCACTCGCTCCGAGGACTTACGGGCAGTCTTGAAGGAGCAGGCTCACCGGTGAGAGACTCAAAGGGTGCCGGCGCTCCAGCGGCTATCTTACGGGGGCCGCGCCAGTGAAGAGGTCATGATGCCACCACCTCGCCCAGCCGTGCCTCTCCCTCTAGACACAGATTTGGCGAGGCTGAACGCCACCCCCTTCTCCCTTGAGATAGAAACCACACCGCTCCCCGCGGGCATTCACCAGCCCAAGTTTATGCTCTACGACGGAAAGACCGATCCATACATGCATGTAAGCCACTTCCGGCAAGTCATGGTCGGACATAGGCACAATGACGCTTTTATGTGCCTTATCTTCCCGTCAAGTTTGGGCGAGCTAGGCTTGAAATGGTTTGAGAGGCTGCCGGAGGAAAGTATCGAAAGGTGGCAGTAGTTGGCGGAAGCCTTTGTAACTCGTTTCAAGACCAACACTAAAACGCCGAAGGAGGTGGACCACCTTCTCAGTGTCAAAATGGAGTTGAGCGACACACTCAAGGCATACAATTCCAGATACTGAGAAACCTTCAATGAGATTTTAGATTGCCCGATCAACCTGGCAATCACCCAATATAAGCGCGGTCTCCCGGTCGGACATAGGCTGCGGGATTCGCTTACCATGAATCAGCCGACATCCATGGGCCAACTAATACAGTGCATCAATGAGCACATCCGGGTAGAGGATGATGCGGCAGCGTCCACCGCGAAGACAACCCTGGTGGTAACAGACAAGAGGTCGGCTGGCAAGGTGCATGCGGTCAGACAGGAGACTAACCGTCCGAATGACCGCGCCGAGGAATCTGACCGAGGGTCAAATCGTCGAAACCGGGGAAGGGGACGTCGGAATGACCGAGATGAATACCCCTGCGATGATGTAGCAGATGCCAACAGAAGGTTGAAAGCCCGGACAGGCATCACCACGGTCTTTAAGATTCCAATCTATCGCATACTTAGTGAAATTCATGACGAGGATTACGTCCGGTTTCTTGCTAAGTTGGGCGACGCGCAAAAGGGCTTCAATCCACGGTACCGCTGTACATATCACCGGGAGTGAGGACACCGCACAGAGGACTGTTTGCCTCTGAAGCAACACTTGGAGGAGTTAGTCGCAGCCAGACATTTATATCTTTACATTGATGGGGGTGTTAAGGCCGCACATCCCACCCCAGCTGATCCGCATAGACCGGATGACATGGAGGCGCCCCCTCAAGGAGTGATTAATGTGATCCACGACATAGTGGAGCCAGTGCGTGTATGCGAGCTCCGAGGAATGATTAAAAAAGCAGAACACATGAGGGAAGTTTTGTCCATCCAGCCCGTGATAAAAAGGGGGAAGACCGAGGAAAAAGACGTGATTAGTTTCTCCACAAAGGACTTAGAGCGCACTCAAACGCCACACAATGACGCCCTAGTGGTCACCCTCCGCGTCAAAGAGTTCGATGTCAAGCGCATTTTGATAGACCAGGGCAGCTCGATTGAGATTATGTACTATGATGCGTTCAAACAACTCAAACTCCGACATACAAACTTGGCTCCGGTAACTTCGCCACTGGTAGGTTTCAACTCGCAACTGGAGTGGCCTTTGGGAAAAATAATTTTTCCGGTCAAACCCGGATCCGTGGTCAAGCAGGTGGAGTTTTGGGTATTGCACGTGCCGTCTACATACAATCTGATCCTCGGTAGGGGATGGCTTCACGCTATGCAGGCTGTAGCGTCAACTTACCACCAGATTATGAGATTCCCCTTGGCTATGGGGGAAATTGAGGAAATTTGGGGTGATCAAGTCATGTCGAAGCAATGCTTCGTGGCAGTAAACAAGAGCCGAGCTGCCAAAGGCTTCGTGCAAATGATCGAAGGCGCAGAAGACCAGAGTGTCCTTGATGACGTAGGCACCAAGGTCGAGGACAAAGCTGTTGAGGACTTGGTAGAAGTACAGATTGACACGAGAAGCCCACACAAGTTCTTTTCGCTTGGATCAAGCCTGACCACCCAGGAACGCACCGAGATGGTAGATTTCTTGATAGCGAATATCGAAGTCTTCGCGTGGTCACCATACGACATGCTTGGCATCGATCCAACCTTTATTTGTCATCACCTCAATGTTTTCCCTAGTGCACGGCCAGTCATTTAGAGGACGAGGAGATCGCCGCTGCACCACGCCGAGGTAGTCGAGGAGGAAGTAAGGAACTTGCTTGAAGCACAGGCTATTCAGGAAGTGCACTACCCTCGGTGGATTTCAAACACGGTCGTAGTACCCAAGAAGAATGGGAAGTGACGAGTTTGCATTGACTATAAGACCGTCAACCGAGCTTGCCCTAAAGACAACTTTCCTCTATTCTTCTACCGAGTCATGCCTTTTGGTTTGAAAAACGCTGGGGTGGCTTTCCAAAGGATGGTGATCAAGATGTTTGCTCTTCTGCTCGGCCGGTCAATGGAGGCCTACATCGATGACATGGTGGTCAAGAGCAAAAAACAGGCTGACCACTTATCTGACCTAGCCGAGATGTTCGCTATACTCAAACAGCACAAGCTACGCCTGAATGTGTCAAAGTGTGCCTTCGATGTGGGATCCGGGAAATTCCTGGGCTTCCTAGTCACAAACTGAGGCATCGAGGCAAACCCCACACAAATCAGAGCCATATAAGAATTGATGCAGCCCCACTCGACAAAGGACGTGCAACTTCTTGCCAAAATGGCAGCCGCGCTCAACAGATTCATAAACCGGTCATCAGATCGTTGCCGCCCCTTCTTTCAAGCTTTGAAATCCAAGTTTTCATGGGACGAAGAATGCGACAGGGCTTTGGTCGAGCTCAAGGCGTATTTGTCTTCTACTCCTTTGTTGGTGACACCTAAGCCCGGTGAAGAACTTTATCTTTATCTGGCAGTTTCTCAGCACGCCGTTAGCGCGGTACTTGTCCGTTCAGAGGGTATTTTCCCTATCTTTTATGTGAGCAAAACCTTGCTACCGGCAGAGTCGAGGTACCTGCCACTGGAAAAACTCGCTTTGGCATTGATGATGGCCTCCAGGAAATTAGCGCACTACTTTCATGCTCACACAATCATTGTGGTGACCGAATTTCCCCTGAAAGCATTGTTCGAGTGGGTAGATTTCTCTAATCGAATTCTAAAGTGGGTAGTCGAGTTGGGACAATTCGACGTTAAGTTTCAACCCCAAACAGCCATCAAAGCTCAAGCATTGGCAGATTTTGTTGCTGAGTTCTCACCGGGAATTCACCAAGTGTGTTCGGTGGATCTCTCCACGGTAGCCGAGAAGGCAAACGAAGATTCAACCGAAATTGTACAGCAGGGCGATGTTGGCGATGCGGAACTTGCGCGCCCCGCCATGGAACCTCCATCCGGTATGATACCTCAACCCGGTGATGCGACGACAAACTTGTTGGGGGTCACAGAGAAACCAGCTGAGTCTGGTGCCACATCGCCAAAGGGGGGTGAAATGAAACCAAGCAGTAGCAAGCTAGAAACAGAACGGCTGAGCAACCATGATCCCAGTGACCTGCGAACCTCCCAGGACCCTTCAGAGTGTTGGAAACTCTTCATCGGAGAAATGTGGAAACTTTTTGTAGACGGAGCCTCGAATCGTCACGGTGCTAGGCTGGGCATAGTTTTGATCTCCCCAGATGGTTTGACTATCGAACACTCTATCACACTCGGGTTCCCCGTATCAAACAACGAGGCTGAGTATGAGGCACTGTTGGCCGGGCTCAAGAGCGCCTTTCAGGTGCACGCGTCCAAGCTAATGGTTTACAGCGATTCCCAACTTGTTGTCAACCAAGTGTCTGGGGTTTACGAAGCTAAAGATGACAGAATGGCGAAGTACCAAGCTCTAGTGAGATAACACATCAAGCGATTCCAGGCAATCAGGGTCTAACAAATTGGCCGGGAAGACAACGACCGTGCGGATGAGTTAGCTGGTTTAGCTTCCATGGTTGATAAAACATCTCCCAGCCCTCTATTGATTGAGTTTCTTTCTAGGCCTAGCATCGAGGGAACCGAGCAGACATAGGTTCTTTGCACCGAGCTAGGTCCTTCTTGGATGGACCCTATAATCCTCTTCCTCAAGGAACGGACCCTTCTGACCGATAAAAAGGAAGCTCATAAAGTCCAGGTGAAGTTAGAGCGGTTTTGGCTCTCTCCATCAGGTGCTTTATACAAGAAGTCCCACACCGGTCCTTACCTCAAGTGCGTCCACCCAAACAACGTGGAAGCTTTCCTGTACGAAATTCATGAAGGCATTTGTGGAAGTCACATTGGGGGAAGGTCTCTGGCCTACCGAGCTATCACGCAAGGGTATTGGTGGCTGTGCATGCAAGCGGACGCTCAGAAATATGTTCATAAATGTGAGAAGTGCCAGAAGTTCGCCCACCAAATTCACCAACCGGCCAGAGAACTTCTTCCCCTCACAAGCCCTTGGCCTTTTGCGATGTGGGGGCTGGACATCGTGGGACCACTCCCAACGGCACCAGGCAACCGTAAGTTCTTCATCGCGGCTACGGACTACTTCACCAAATGGGTTGAAGCAGAGCCCTTGGCAACTATCAAGGAGAAAGACGTCAAACGGTTTGTCTGGCAGAATGTGGTAACGTGGTTTGGCGTCCCTAAAATTCTAATCTCTAACAATGGCACCCAATTTGACGAACACCTATTCAGAGGATTTTGTGACTAATTGAAGATTGAATTCTACAACTCCACCCCGGCTTAGCCACAGTCCAACGGCCAAGCAGAAGCAGCAAATAAGACCATTCTTGATGGGTTAAAGAAAAGACTTGAGAAAGCCAAAGGAAAATGGGCCGAGGAACTCCCAAATGTCCTTTGGGCATACCGGACGACCCCGCCGCGATCTACCAGGGAAACTCCTTTTGCCCTGGTATACGGCATGGAGGCGGTCATCCCGTTTGAAATCGGCATGCCCACCATCCGCAGTGAAAATTTTGAGCCGGAGTTGAACTCTGAAGCAGTAGCCCTGGAGTTGGACGTTGCTAAGAGCGCCAAGAAAAAGCTTTGATTCACGTGGCTGCGTACCAACAAGAATTGTTCAGGAAATACAACAAAATCGTGCACCCCAAACTATTTAAAGTAGGCGACTGGGTTTTAAGGAAGGTCATGGGCAACACCCTAGTGCCAGGCGAAGGCAAGCTAGGGGCAAACTGGGAAGGACCCTACAGGATAACAGGTCTGGCGGGCAAGGGGGCATACCACTTGGAAGACTTGGATGGCAAAGGCATACCTCAGCCATTGAATGCAGCCAACCTCAAACTGTACTATTTTTAAGTTTTTCATCATTTTTATGTTATTCTTTTGAGCAAGGACTTGTTCGCCTTACACTTCAGCTTGTAATACCCTTTTTGTCAATATAATAGAAGTGACTTATTCTTGCTGAAGCATTCTGTTGTTTTCGATGCTTACTTTGAGATTTTAACCGAGATGTTTTACTCGGTTGGTTGAGTTAATGATTTACTCAACGTTTAGATTCCGACCGAGATGTTTTACTCTGGTTGGCTGAGTTGATGATTTACTCAAACGTTTAGATTGCAACCGAGATGTTTTACTCTGGTTGGCTGAGTTGATGATTTGCTCAACTTTTAGATTCCAACCGAGATGTTTTACTCCGGTTGATTGAGTTGATGATTTACTCGCTTTTAGATTCTAACCAAGATGTTTTATTCCGGTTGAATAAGTTGATGTTCTACTCAACTTTGAGATTTCAACCGAGATGTTTTACTCCGGTTGAATAAGTTAATGATTTACTCAACTTTGTGATGTCAACCAAGATGTTTTACTCCCGTTGAATAAGTTGATACTTTGTTCAAGGACGAGTTGATGGTTTGCTTAGCCGAGGTTGTTTGCCCGGTTGAAGTTGTTTAGCTTAAACACCGTGCAAACACTTAATGAAATTATAATTTTTCATTGAAGTGGAATAACATTACAAAAGGTGGGGCAGGTAGCCCGGTTACATTCTCAAACAAAAATGAAAGAAAACAAGGAAAACTAAACTAAGGGGGAAAGGTCTGCGAATTCGTCCCCAGTTGTGGTTGCCTCCAGGTCGACCGTGGTTGTGGTCTCCTGGACGCCGGTCCGCACTTGGCCGGCCTACTTTGGGCAGTTGTCACCCTCAACATTTTCCTCGGCATCCTCCGCGTCTTTTTCCTCGGCCTCAGCCTGTAGAGCGCTGAAGACATCGTTGGCGTATGGCACTATGTAGGTTGGCAGGAAGGCAGCAGTGGGAGAGGCAAACACGTCGGTTCCAGATCCTTGGCCGAGCTGTTCGCAAGCAGCCTTCCAGCCAGCCTTGAAGAAGATGTCTTGGGTGGCATGGACTTGCTTTGTGTAGTTTTCCTCAGCCTCCTTGAAATCGGCATTGTTGGCGTCCTCCAGCTCCTCCATCTTTGCTTGTTTCAATGCCTCCAACTCGGTCCGAAGAGCGTCCCTTTCTTGTTCGGCAACTCCCAGCTGGTCGAGCAGTCTGGAATTGTCAGAGTTTGTGATTTCCAACAAAGCTTTTGATCGTCCCAGCTCGGCTTGAAGGTGTTCAACCTGGCTGGCAGCGTCGGTTGCCTTCTGCCAGAGTCTATGAATCCGTTCCATCACCAAGTGTTGTTTCTGGATGGCCTGCAAGAAGAAAGTTTGATTAGAAAGGAAACCGAGCAAACACTTAGAAAAATTTGAATAAAAAGTTCGAGATTCTTACCCGGGTCATAGACTTGACCGAGGACTTCACTAACCGGGTGTCTGGCACGTGGTCGCTGCCCACCACGTCGCTCGGCAGAAGCAAGGCTTTGGTTAGGTCAAAGGCGAGTAGATGCTCCTTGTCACCTTTGACCGAGGCAATCGCCGGGATCTCCTTACCCCGGTGCTTGAGTTGTGGCTTCCGTGGAGGTGTTGGATCAGTTGTCATCGCTGGTTGCTCGGTGTTCAACTCCGCAACTAGCTCGGCAGTGGGGTCGGCAGTACGTGGCCTTTTCTTAGCCCGACGGCTTTCTTTGCTTGCTTGCCCGGCAGCGGGAGATGCTAGTGCAACCACGGTCCCGCTTGATTGACCGGCAGCAGCTGTGCGGGATGGGTAGCTCGGTAGCTCGGTGGAGGTAGCTGTGATGAGGTTCTTGATGCGGCTTCTTTTGGCCATCTCTTCTGCCTCGGTCAACCGGATAAATGGCACGTCCAGCAATGTGGGATCGGGAGGTCGAGATAGTGCACGAAGGAAGTCTGTAACCTTACTCCGGCGTGGAGTTGAATACCTGTAGGTCGGCACGTAACCGAGGAGTTTGTGGCAATCCCGGTTGCGGTAGCGAAGCACGGTTCTGATGGTTGCTTCGTTGGGATAATGGTAATTGGCTTGCAAAGCTTCGATTCTTTGCAAAGAAGAAAAAAATATCAAGTCTGTAATATAGAAGGAAAGTAATTTGACCGAGCAGTTAGCACGGCTTACATGTTGAAGCGAAATCCTTGCTGATATACCAGCCCAGCACGTCGGCTGTTTCATAATTGTCGGACACCCAGAAAAAGTCATCGTCATGTAGGTCCTTGTCTGGGGTACCAACCACTATTTTCTCCTTGCCCGGTCTGATTTTTAAGTAATAGGCAAGGCCATCGCCTGTATGCCCGTGGGTATACTGGCGAAGTATCTTGGCCAGTCCTAAGTTGGTGCCTAGCCGGTTGTTTAGCTCGGCAATTCCGTTTATTATGCGGTAAGTGTTGGTTGAGACCCGGGTTGGAGCTAGCCCGGTGCGCCGCAAGAATTCGCACATCAACGGGTTAACCGGTAAGCGGAGGCCACCTTCTATGATGGAAAGCACGGTGAAGGGGCACTGGTCTAATCTGCCCCAATGGGTCGTCTCCTCGGCGCCAAGCTCTAGGTGAACGTCGTCCGGGATACCATATTCTTCCCGGAACGCGGCTAAAGCGACCGGTGTGTCGACCAGGAACAGGAAGCGGAAGCGCCCCATGCGTAGCCGACTGATTTTAGCGTGGTTGAGGTGGTTTGGCACAAACTCTGGTTTGGTGGCTGCTCAGTCTTTGAGAGCCTCGGTGTTGGTGCGTTGTCTCCTTAGACTCTGCAGGAAAAGGAGGATAAGTGTAAGTGGGAGCGCGGTCGCGCAAAACGAGCTTGACTTTAGTTCGGTGATATGGAGTGCCAGACCACCTCGGTCACGAAGGTAAATCCAGAAGCTCGGCTGTTCAAGCGGACCAGATGTTTGCCCGGTCGAGGGTCAAACCCTTTGCCTACCTCGATTCCTATAGGACTCTTTTTACAAACACGCAATTTGCTCGGTTTAGATGTTTTTTGGGATCGAAAGAAGACCTGGAGCCCAGTCCGCCTCAGATCTTCATGTGTTCATCACTGGAGCTGAAGAACAGCAAGGAGAGCAAGGGACATGGGAGGTTTTGGGGTTCTATATCCTAAAGCCTACGATTTTTGTGCCTTAAGAACGTGAAATACCAAATGAAAATGCAATGACGAGTCTCGAAGAGCTTACCAGTTTAGAGGCAGAAGCTGCTTCTTCGAACACGAGTGTAGGAGAAAAGCAAGAATGGAGCTTGATAAGGACACTGCAGATCGAGGACGTCTGGAATGAAGGAGAGTCAGTAAGAAGAAAATGAAGGAGGAGTTGGCATGTTTATAGGAGTGAAAAGACCGCCCAAATTTGAATATGAAGGGATAGTTGGGTTGGCTGCTCGAGGGCCAATAAATGATTAACGCGTGTCCCAATCGACGGCGGCATCAAAGTTGAAGAGACATAAAGGCTAGTCGAGGTGTTAGCCGAGCAAATTGATAAACCGAGCTCAGGATTTAGCGCGGTTGAGGCTTTGTAAGTTAAGGACCGAGGAAGAATCTACCTCGGTCGGATCGTGTAATCCCAGTCACGCTTTTGCGGATGGAATTAAGGGGCAATTGAGAGGGAGATTTATAGTCTGGCTTTGGGCCGTGGAAGAAGCCGGATAGGATGGGGCCGAGCAAGTTTGGGCCGAGCTAACTTGGGCTTACCCGGAGCTGATCTCGCTCGGTCGTGGCCCAAGCCTGGAGACGTCTCATGTTTGGGCCGAGCTTCCCCAGGCTTGGACTTGCTCGGTCGAGGCCCATCCCTGAAGTCTACCTTTGTCGAGATGAGCTTCTGCTACCCAGGTTTTGTGGGAGCATGATTAGTTCGGTTATGCCGGAATGCTACCGAGCTCAGTTGTATGGAGCTCGGGAGAGGAACATTCACGCATATTTCGCAGCGCGGTCGTGGAATGCCGAGGTAATTCCGCCGGGCTGCCGAGTTCCCGCTAACGTTGTTTGATAGTTTGGTTGGGTGGTGATTGCTGGATTTGTGCTGACGGATGGGAAAGTAGCACCATGTGTCGAGAGACTAATGGGAGTAGATTTGAGCGCAGAAAGTATATAAGCATGACTGTGCCCCCCATGCTGGGGATGGAACATCATTTGGTGAGAAACACTCATTGTGCTCTCTCTCTCTTCCTCTCTCTCTCTCTCTCTCTCTCCCTGAGTGTGTGTGCTAACTTGATTGTCGGAGGGGTTTTCCAGCAACACACCGCCGGGTAGCTCACCGCCGTTGTGTTCGCAGGTCGATCGGATAGACAATGAGCTTGGACGAAAGGAGTATGGGCACTACGGAATATTTACTCCCCGTACAGTGGCGATGATGGCAATGACGATGGTGATGGTGGTTGTGGCCATGGTGGTGGTGGAGATGATGGTAGTGGTAGTAATGTGATGACACTGATAACAATTTTCTTCAGAAAATATTTTTCGTCTTTTAAAAGTGAAAAACTTTTTCCGCTCAAATAGGCTTGTCTATCATTGACTATGAAAAATGTTTTCTATTAACTTTTGTTTTCCATTGTGCCAAATGACAGAAAATACAGAAAATATTTTATGGGAAATGTTTTCTGCCTAAACAAACGAAAAAAACAAGTCATTTCCAAAACATGTATTTTTGAGTTTTGAGTTTTCAAATACAATTTTTGAGTTTTTGAATTTTTTGTTCTAAATATTTTTTTATTTTTAGTAATTTTTTTTATATATTTTTATCCAATACATTTAAATTAGAAGAAAAAAAAATTCAAGACAAAAAAATACAAAAAAAAAAAATAGAAAACTCAAAATATGTATTTAAAAATTCAAAACTAAACAAGTGTTTTACTCTTTTTTTTTCATCTCATAAAAAAATAAAAATAAAAAACTCACTTAAAACAAAAATAGATAAATTATAAATACACTCCATAAGATTTACTTAAAATACAAATCGTCTCCTATGATCTGAAAATTACATCCACCCTTCAAGTTTCTAATCACACAACAAATAACTCATTTTATTAATAAATTATGAATTCAATTAACAATTTTTAATAATATCATAAATATATTTTAATTAATAATTTAAGTGATTTTGTTATTATCTAGGAGAGTCGTTATAAATTTTATTTTTTCTAGTTAATTATGCTAAATTAAAAAATTCTAAGAAGGGAGTGTATGTAATCTCTAAAATCATAGAGACAACTTGTATTTTAAACAAATTTCATGAGGTTTATTTGTAATTTATTTTTAAAAAGAAAAAAAACAACAACAACAAACAAACAAACAAAAGCAAAAACAAAGCCCTCGTTTGGCATGATGGGTTGGAAGGCTAAAGGGCTAAAATAGCCACAAAATATAAATAAGCTAAAAAGTAAGCTAAAAAGTCAATAAGCTAAAATAAGCTAAAAATAAGCTAAAAAGTCAATGACAAAATATCATATCCAAACTATAATCATTTTACTTTTTTTTTCTCACAAAAGTCAAAAAGGCCAAAAGCACAACTCAAACTAGATTTTTTAGCTCAAGTTAAAATAACAAAAAAGTCAAAAAGTCAACCCACTTCCCAAACGAAATCAAAAACAAAACTCCAAAGGAGGCCTTAAACATAGCACTATTGTATTTTATTTTATTTTATTTTATTTTATTTTTGTGGGTAAATTGCATTGACACCCCTTGAGATTTGTGTCTAATACAATTTCTCTCTTAACATTTGGAAAATTATATTTCCCTCCCCTAAGCTTTAAAATTGCATTGTAAAATACCCCTCCCGTTAGCGAGCCATTAAGCCAATTTAAGACTTTTTTTTTTTTTTTTTATGCAAGCAACTAAACTTCACAAAATACCAATTTTAACCTCCATTTTTCTTTTCCTCTCCACTTCGTTCTTTTCATTCTCTTCTCCTAAATCAATCTTTATCTTCTGTTATTTTCCTTCTACTCTCTATCCATTATTGGTGGCTGAGATCTACATATCTTATAGAGCATCATCCCGCCCTCTACACTGGAGCACGACTCTACTACCAAACCATCACTGTCACTTGTCTGTAACTAGGGTTGCAAACGAATTGAGCCAAACTGAGCCGAATTTTGCTGAGTTGGAGCTTTGCTCGTTTGCTTATCGAGCTCGTTTATTGAGCTCGAGCTCAGCTTGGCTCGATAAGATTTTTTTTAATATTATTTAATATATATATATATATAATATTATTATATAATTTAAATAAAGATAAACAAGCCGAGTTTGATGAACCAACCTTATTCGAGCTTAAACTCGGCTTGTTTACTAAACGAGCCTAATATTCGAACTCGGCTCGTTTAGGCCGAACCTGTTCGTGAACAGATCAGTTCATTTGCAACCCTATTTATAACCATTTCCTATGCGATTCAAAATTGTCGATGGCGGTTCGTGATGGAAGAAGAAGATTTCATAGTAATTGGTGTTGAAACAATTGTCAGTGGTGTTGGGTAATGGTGTCACTACAACAAAATGCACATTCGGCGACCAAAATTGGCAACTAAAAAAAATTTAGTCGCCAAAAGTTGTGGAATTGGCGACAAAAAAATTTTTTAGTCGGCAAAAGTAAAGTATTTAGTTACTAATTTTTTTTTAGTCGGGTATATTGGTTTTTGGCGACCAAAAAAAATTTATTTTTTACCTTTGGCGACCAAAATTTTGGTCACCAAAAGTTTATTTTCAACAACAAAAAAGAATTTTAGTCGCCGTATATTGAGTTTTGGCTACTAAACCATTTAGTCACCGAATGAAAAATAAAAAATTATTTTTTTACCTTTGGCGACCAAAATTTTGGTTGCCAAAAGTCACTACAAGAAATTGCATTTTTCGCAATGCAACAAAATATGTTGCTAAAAGGCAAAATTCATTAGCAAAGAGTTTTGCCGACACACAAAGCTACGTTGGCAACCCGTAGGCAAAAGTTTTTGTCGACGAAATTATCATTGCATTGGTAAAAGTAATGCCTTTAGCGATGAACATAGTCGTCAATAAAAGCCTTCATCCATCGTCGGCAATTTACCTTGCGTTAGTAAAAGTCATTCAAATATGATGATTGTGTGGCACTTTTCACAACACAAATTTGCATGGGCAAAAAATATACTTTTAGCAACAAAATATGCGTCAGCAAAAGTAAACTTTTGGCGACACATTTACGTCGGTAAATATTTCCATTTGTCGACGATTTGTTTGTCGGTAAAGCTTTACTTTTGGCAACGACAAATTGGCATTGGCAAAAAATACACTTCTACCAACACAATATGAGTGGGCAAAAGTAAACTTTTAGCGACACATTTACGTCTGTAAATGTTTCCATTTGCCAACGATTTGGTTGTCGATAAAGCTTTACTTTTGACAACAACAAATTGGCGTTCGCAAAAAATATACTTTTAGCAACACAATATGAGTGGGCAAAAATAAACTTTTGGCTACACATTTACCGACAAGTTGTTTGTCAAGAAAACTTTACTTTTTGGCAACGACAAATTTGTAGCGGCAAAAAAATTTGAAAATCATTTATATTTTTTTATAAGATTTACATATTTACAAGAGGCATCCCTCAGGCACTACTATTACAAACTAATAACATTGATATTAAATCACCTAAAGTTGATGTGTAAGCAAAAAAACACTGTTAAAAAATATGCTTTTGGAAGCGGTGTATAAAACCTGGAAGGGTAAACTCACTAAAATACTCAAATACATCCAAATTGTGAACTCATAGTAAAAGCAACAGATAACAAAATGAAAACATGAAACTAACACCAACCCAAATTTGTAGCAGACCAGCATCTAGTAGCAGCCTGCTTCACAGCAACATTAATGTTAGAAGTGTTAGAACAATGCAATTTCTTGTAGTGTCTTGAGGAACAACTTTAATCTACAACAATCTACAGCATCTAGTAGCAATGACTCAAATAAAATTCAGAGCAACACACCGGCAGCAAAGAAAAGTTAACCAAGCAACAACCATTAGCCACCGAGCTTTGGGTAACAACCATGATGAACAAATATTTCACCTGTTGACCAAACGATCAACCAGCAAACACAAATTCAAACTTTGAGACAAACTCAAATTTAAGCTACCAATCATTTTTCTTATTCTTTTCAGCATTTTAAGCTGTTGAATTGTCCAATTGATTGTCTTCAATCAACCATGATGAGTGCATGCATCTTTGCTAAAGCTATAACAATGATTTGAAAAAATCAGGATGGTGACAATCAGACCCCACTAATAATTCTCAAAATCAAGCTACTATTGACATCAAAAGCACATAATTGCTAGTCTGTGACCTCCAGTGAACATGGTAATGTTAATCTTGGAAAATTATTCGATGCTCTAGGGACACCACGTGACTCATATCACCAATCAATTACTAAACAGATAGTCCTTGTTTCCCATGCCGCAACAATCAATTGTGGACCTATGTTGCCACAAATTTTCAAAAATATAAATAACTAAAAATTATAAGCAACCCTAGTAAGTTGCACCAAACAAAAAAAATACACGTATTCCATGATGAGTTTCATCTTTCACATTCACTAATATATGTATGTATATTAGTGCTAAATAATAGAATTTATATGCAATATTTGAACTTGGCACCAATGGCTGCCTTAAGAAAGGTATTATCAAACTGCCTGATCAGGAAATCTAACCATCTGACAGTTCAAACCTTTAAATTAACTCATATGTTATGACTACATAGCATGATTATAGAAGGTTTGTCTTTAACTCATGCCTGTTACATCAAAGATAAACTTTAAGGGCATTGAAGAGTAATCAGATAATGCTGCTGTGATTTGTTAGTTTATACATTGAATGCAACCAAAATGAAGACAACACTGTGAAAAACAATAGTCTAGCCAGCTAATTTAATACTACAGTGTGCAACAACAAGATAACACAAAAAAAAAGAGAAGAGACAACCTTAGTTCACAAGCCTATTTGCCTCTTCAACAAGCTCTGTAAAGATGAGAAACAAATGCGGCATTAATTGAAGGACTGGTAGCAAGACCTTATGTTATATACTTGGAAGTAAATGTTCAACAAGCTTATCAAACATGAAGGATGAAGAGAATAATGAAAAGTGTAATAACCCTGTCTCAAATTATGTTAATTGGCCCTTATTGTGCATGTGATTATGTGTTTGATATGGTTTTGTGTGTTATTATGTGAAAATATGTGGTTTTGAATTTCTATCTGTTCACCGTAGGAATATCTGTTTGATTATCTACTTTGGAATTAAATTGAAGGCCTTATCGGCCAAAGAACCCGAAATTGATTGCGCCATTGTGATTGGCATAATTTTTAGAGCCTACGGTGAAATTTAATTGGAAATTGATTCGGATCAAATTAATTAGATTAAAATAATGACTTAGTGCTCAAATATGTAATGTTGATGATAGTAATTAAGTGAAATGGCATTTAGTGGAGCATTTTACACCAACCCCTCTCTTTTTCTTCATTGGGTCGAAATCAACTCCCAGAGAGGATAGGGAGAGCCGAATTAGAGAGGGAAGGTGTAGAAGATTGAGGTTTTGGTCTCGAGGCTTGGAGTTTTAGAAGATTACTCAAGAAATTGCTTTGGATTGAAAGGTTTGAGCCTCCAGGTAAATGGATTCATGAATATTAACTTATAATTTGTGAATTAAAGTTAAATTGGTGATCAAGAACAAGAGTTGTGCTATAATTGATGAATTTGAAGTTAAAAATGCACATGCATGTGTAAGATCATCATGATTTTGCATAATCAAGCATGTATTAAGTTGAATACGGAAATATGAGTGTTGAATCATACATGCAAGCATAGTTTTGTTAAGTTTCATGGTTAGAAGCACCATTTGTACCATTTGAAATAGAAATGGAGTCAAGAATTGACATGCATGAATGATTGATGAGGATATGAAGCTTAAATGCATGAATTTAATGTATTGGAAGTAAGTTTGGTATAATTTGGGTTTGCATGTGATTAATTCATGGGAATTGAGCTTCAATATGTTGTAATTTGGTGTTTATATCATGTTGGTATATGTATATGAGTGCTATGGGCTGTGAAATGCAAGAAATATCAGTTTGAATGTGTATTTGAAGCTCAAGAACAGTTCTGGAAAACCCAGAAAGTTTGGTGCCCGCCGCTCGAGCGGAGAATTCGAGCTCCCAGCATTTTTGACAGATATAGTGCCCGCCGAAAGGGAAGTTTACGCCGGCGGAAGCTATGTAGAAGCAGATCGCCGGCGGCCGAGTTCACGCCGGCGGAATTTGAGGTAACCAAAGACTTTTGCGAGCTTAAATCCTTTCGGCGGAAAGGACCCTACGTGTTATATTTTTCCGTTCTCTTTCACTTGTAAGCACTCTTAGGCATATGTTGAGCATTGTAAATGAGTTAATGAGATAGGAATAAAGCCTAAAGAGGAATATGTGAATTAAAGAACGGATTGAACTGTTAGTGACCCTTTTGTGTTCATGAAATGTGTAGGGTCAAGCTCCAGGGCAAATCCACAAGCCGATCACTGTGAGTAATATCTGACATATGTTGTTGTCCAATTGCTACTTCTATGTAAGTTTTGTAAAGTTCATTAATTTGAATGGTGGACACAGTTCAATATGAAAGGCTTATGAGCCAGTCTGATATAAAGGCCTATGAGCCAGTTTGATATGGAAGGCCTATGAGCCAGATTGATAGAATGTGGGCCGAAGGCCATTTGATGTAAATGTGGGCCGAAGGCCGATTGATAAAATTTGGGCCTAAGCGCCGTTTTGACACGAAAGTGTATTTGGGCCTAAGCGCCGCTTTGACATGAAAGTGTGATTGGGCCAAAGGCCGTTTTGACAAGAACGAATGAGTGGGCCAGAGGCCGTTTTGACATAAATGAAAGATAAAGAGGCCAAAAGGCCAGTATGTTTAGAACCACAGTCATTTGACTTACATTGTGTATATATATGTTAATTAGAAATACGAATTGGGCCCAAGGCCGTTCGGAATATGTTGTTCTACATATTGTTGTATCTTCTTAATTGATATTATTCACTGGGCTTTCGCTCACGCTCATTCGTGTGTTTGTAGGTGAGCTATGAGAGGTCCAGACCCAGCCCCTGTGAAGCCAGTGTGGAACAACCAAGTCTTTGAGAGTCAGCCCCTGCGTCTCACGTACGAGACTTGTCTTCGCCCTTCTGCTTTGTATTCATATTCTGTCATGTTGGCGAAGACTTCGTATCTGTTGTATAAAGTTTCGACATGGTGACTTAGACTATTATGATCCTGTATGTACGGAGCTTTGTGTTAGTACATATTTTGAAGTGAGTTATTAACATGTATCAGTATGGTTTGCCTTGACGTGCCATTTAAGTACAGCTCTATGGACAAAGTTTTAAATTCCTTCCGTTTGGCCCCTATTAACTCTGCTAAAATACATTTGGATCAGTTTGAGGCCGTAGGTAATCTCATGATTGCTGGCCGGTTACGTCCTTAACCCACGGGGGCGGGTTCGGGTCGTGACAGAGTGGTATCAGAGCACGAGTTAATAACTCACACACTTGTCCAAATGAGCAATAAGCGTCTAGAGAAGATCTAGGATGCATTCATAAGTATGAAATTGGAAGCATCGATAATATGCTTAACTTTTTGTTACGAATGGGTATGTGTTATAAACTCGTGAATTGCTTGCATTGTAAACCATTGGAATATGTATGCTCTCTAGTATATGCATACTTGTGAATCTTTTGCATAAAGTATAATGCAAGTTTAATCAGATGGTGAGTAATAACTCTGTAAGGTTATATTTAGCTTTAAACATTTTCTGATGATATGAATGGATGATTGCCCAAAATTCTCTTTGAACGTAATTGTGGTATCCTTAGTAGAGGCCCTCGCCCAGGGGATATAATATTGTGGCTTATGGTCATGAGGCCCTAGCCCGGGGAAAATAATACCGTGGTACAGGCCCTCGCCCGGGGGAAACAATACTGTGGCCTATGTATGTGATATGTTACCTGGTATCGAAGGTTCCATTATGGAACTTGATATGCTTGACCAACATGATATGTTACGCTAAAGGAGGTACCACACATGATTTGAACTTGAGATATAAATTGTTATGCTAATGTGTACGACAAGTTTGTTTTGATATAATGCACATACATGAATATATGAATCACAAAAAGTTGTTTATGTGCATTTGATTCTGCCAATGGGTGTCTATGTGGAATATGAACATGATTTGAGTATATAATTACTTAGTAAATGTTCAGCATGTGATATTTGATTAGTATGCAATTATCTGTTACGTATGTGATTAATTGTATACAATATGTGAAATGA
Source organism: Camellia lanceoleosa (assembly GCA_025200525.1). Classification (NCBI taxonomy): domain Eukaryota; kingdom Viridiplantae; phylum Streptophyta; class Magnoliopsida; order Ericales; family Theaceae; genus Camellia; species Camellia lanceoleosa. The sequence goes on along the minus strand of CM045772.1, from coordinate 106,422,499 downwards.
GAATATAAAGACGTGCCTATGTACGAATACAACTATGTGTATCTGTGTTTGTTTTTGTATTGGGCATCCTAGTATTTGGCAAGGTTTAGTGAGAATTGTGTAGAGGATGGTTAAATTAAGGGCATACGAGCTGGAAGGCCCTTCCACAGCCCGACTTGATAGACTGGAAAGAATGGTACAAGAAATGGCAGGAATCTTAAGACAACAACGTCAGTTGCCGCTACGGCGAGAACCTTTGCCACCACCAGTGTACGAAACACCGAGGAGTTTGTCATCGGATTTCTGGGGTTTGTTATAGGTGTGGTGAAATGGACCGTATGGTAAAGAACTGCCCCCGAACTGAACAAAATGTGAATAAATCTTCTGTCTCAGCTAGATTCGTACCAGTGGTAGGAATTGCTACTCAAGATGGGGTAATTGCACTCATCCCAGAAAGTGCTCAAAATACTACGAACGTTATTCCAGGTATTTATACTGTTTATGAACAAATGCTCATGTGTTGATTAATTCTGAATTAGTACACGCGTACATCTTTGCTTGGGATATTATTTGATTCGGATCGGCATATTTTTTCCATATTTGCTGCATGTGTATCTGGATTGGTTAGACCTACATGATCGAGACCGTGTTCATTGGAGATATATGCCCCGTTTGGGAAATTTGTGAAATACGTTTGGGGATATTGATTGACTCTGCACATGCACATGTATATCTAAACCTATGTTCAGGTTGATTTGCTATGTTACTGTCTTCAATGACTAAACCACTGGAATTGTGACTTTGTGATTGTATAATTGAGTTGAGTACCCCAAATAATAAACTCTGCAAGTTCTGAGACCATGCATTTTGATTGGTAGAAAATTGATTGGATTATGTGACTATCTTGGGCTCGACTCATAAACCTACATTTTGTGACTAATTGGGAACTTTTAATGAGACCCTATCTTATGTACAACCGAGGAACTCTGTTTAATGTGTTACTGTGCACCATGTGCTTGTATATAAGACTTGTTTGGGAATTGCTGTATTAATTATGGTACATACCTCCTGATCTGAAAAACTGCATGTCTATGCAACTACCTCCGAATTTATGTAGTCAATGCCATGTTGTACATAACTTGAAATACTTTGACATGAACAGTTGTGATAAATGACTCCGATTTGACTTTGAGAACTGATGAACTTGGAACAGTTGTGAAATTATCAACCATGTACCTAAGTAAACGAATTGTGCCTTACAGAACCGAATGTGCCCTATTTGAGAAAATTTTTATCTAATTCGATCCGATAGAACCTTCGCCTAATATTGTTCCGATGGAACCCTCATTTGATATGATTTGATGGAACCTTTGTTTGATCTAATCTGACAAGACCTTTGCTTGGATCGACCGATAAGACCCTCTATCTAATTTGATTTTGTAAAAAGGGGATTAAGAATTGCTTGTGAATAAATAGCCAGATTATTCTTGGCAGAAAAACTGATAGACCCAAAACTTGAATTCGTTTGGAATACTCGACTAATTGGAAAGGCCTTTTGTGGACTATCAACAGATTGACCTAACCAAACGAACCATTAAGAACCAATCCCCAACTATTGAGGACATATGTGTTAAAATGAACTGAATTGTACAAACCCCGTGATTGGATGTCGTAAGGAGTGTTGTTCCATTTTGTTTGTTTGACGCTATGGGAACAGATGACGGTAGATTGATTTGATTTTGAGCAGTACTGAACTTTTGTCTTTGACTGATCAGAACATGTTTTTGTAAGGGAGAGTGGTTGCTTCAGTGTTATCAGATTTTGGGGAAATCAGATTATAGTGAATGGTATTGTGTTGCTTTGATGACATTCTTAGAGTGTCCTTTTGTGTTAGGGGACGTTAAGCCCATGTAGCACCTTTGATGGGATATCTTTTTGCCACTGGTGGTCTTGTACGGGTGGGTTTGACTAATCGATCTCGAGTCGGCCACCGACAGTCGTGAACGGGTGTGCTTCGATTCCGAGACTATTATTCTTTTGTTTTGTTCGGAATGTCATCCTATTGTAAATTGTAGATGTTTAAACATCCAAGAAACTTTGAAAAAACCCTAATTGCCCGTAAGTGCGTGAATTCAGTACGCTTTGTGAATAACTGCTCAGTGTCATCATATCTTGTGATTGGGGCTTTGAGGATGTGTAAATTGTGTTTAACACATGATTGATTGTTTTAGTATTACCTTTGGCGCCATGGGGATTAGTATATGAATTGCCTTATGCTTTTGACGACTATCAGATAATGTGGGGAGACTCGATGGAATAGAGAATTGAATACTGAACTGAATTAGAAACTGTAAATTGCAAACTGTTGAATGAATTGAGAACACATGTATTATGTTAGAAATAGACTGCATCGGTGTTATTGTGCTTTACAATTGGTACTATGGGGGTATATGAGTTACGTATGTCGTGTGGTTGATTGCTTCGTCATTATCCTAGTTGACTCGGGGATCAATGTCCGGATCCACTTTGAATTCCTGGAAACTTTTGATTGACCTTGGATAACTGTGAGGAGTCGTTGAACTAAACACCAGATCGGACTGTGAATTGTGGAATCATCGAAGAATGAGTTGAACTTTTGTGACAAGGGAATAGACTGAACTTCTGTGATAAAGTTAGCTGGCATCTGAAATAAATATGTTGGTAACCTACCTTGAAGAGGGCAATTGGTGAAATCGTGTCTAAATATTTTCGGTGCTAACAAGTCAAAGTCGAATATCAGATATTGGCGGAACTACTTCGACCTCTCTCTATTTCGGGATGGAAATAGGGATGTGTGACTATGAATTTCATTATGGGGCTACCTTGAGCACCCAAGATATAAGTCCTGTTTGGGTTATTGTATATAGAATTATTGAGTTGCTCATTTCCTCCCCGTAAAATTTTTGTATGATGCTTGTAAACCAGCCACTGTTTACATCAATCAAATTGCTCGTTTGCATGAGGTTCCGGTATCTATCGTTTTAGACAGGAATCCTAAAATGTGTTTGAGTTCTGACAAGCCTTCAAGAGGCATTGGGAACTGAATTGTGATTCAGCACTGCTTTCCATCTGTAAATTGATGTATAATCAGAAAGAACTATTTAGACTCTGGGAGAAATGCTCCAAATGTGTACTTTAGATTTTCGGGAAATTGGAAGAATCTATCCATCGTTGGCAGACCTTGCTCATAACGACGACTTACACTCTAGTTTCGGTATGGCACCATACAAGCTTTGTGTGAAAGAAAAGGTAAGTCTCTGACTGATTAAGAACTGAGTTTTGCTTAATTTTGGGACTAAGTAAATGGCTATCAGAAAGGATTGGAACCGTTAAATGAAAAGTGTTCCGAATTGTGCCTAACTAAAGGTAAATTAAGTTTGGAGCACCAAACTTCCTAAAGGGGGGAAGACTGTAATAACCCTGTCTCAAATTATGTTAATTGGCCCTTATTGTGCATGTGATTATGTGTTTAATATGGTTTTGTGTGCCATTATGTGAAAATATGTGGTTTTCAATTTCTATCTGTTCACCGTAGGAATATCTGTTTGATTATCTACTTTGGAATTAAATTGAAGGCCTTATCGGCCAAAGAACCCGAAATTGATTGCGCCATTGTAATTGGCATAATTTTTAGAGCCTACGGTGAAATTTAATTGGAAATTGATTCGGATCAAATTAATTGGATTAAAATAATGACTTAGTGCTCAAATATGTAATGTTGATGATAGTAATTAAGTGAAATGGCATTTAGTGGAGCATTTTACACCAACCCCTCTCTTTTTCTTCATTGGGTCGAAATCAACTCCCAGAGAGGATAGGGAGAGCCGAATTAGAGAGGGAAGGTGTAGAAGATTGAGGTTTTGGTCTCGAGGCTTGGAGTTTTAGAAGATTACTCAAGAAATTGCTTTGGATTGAAAGGTTTGAGCCTCCAGGTAAATGGATTCATGAATATTAACTTATAATTTGTGAATTAAAGTTAAATTGGTGATCAAGAACAAGAGTTGTGCAATAATTGATGAATTTGAAGTTAAAAATGCACATGCATGTGTAAGATCACCATGATTTTGCATAATCAAGCATGTATTAAGTTGAATACGGAAATATGAGTGTTGAATCATACATGCAAGCATAGTTTTGTTGAGTTTCATGGTCAAAAGCACCATTTGTACCATTTGAAATAGAAATGGAGTCAAGAATTGACATGCACGCATGATTGATGAGGATATGAAGCTTAAATGCATGAATTTAATGTATTGGAAGTAAGTTTGGTATAATTTGGGTTTGCATGTGATTGATTCATGAGAATTGAGCTTCAATATGTTGTAATTTGATGTTTATATCATGTTGGTATATGTATATGAGTGCTATGGGCTGTGAAATGCAAGAAATATCAGTTTGAATGTATATTTGAAGCTCAAGAACAGTTCTGGAAAACCCAGAAAGTTTGGTGCACGCCGGCGAAACCGCCGAGCGGAGAATTCGAGCTCCCAGCATTTTTGACAGACATAGTGCCCGCTCGAGCGGGGAAGTTTACGCTCGAGCGGGAAGCTATATAGACAGGCAGTCCGCTCGAGTGGCTGAGTTCACGCTCGAGTGGGAATTTGAGGTAACCAGCACTTTTGCAGGCTTAAGGGTCCGCTCGAGCGGGGAAGTCCACGCTCGAGCGGGGACCCTGTTTTCTGAAATTCTGAAAATGCATTATGTGTTATATTTTTCCGTTCTCTTTCACTTGTAAGCACTCTTAGGCATATGTTGAGCATTGTAAATGAGTTAATGAGATAGGAATAAAGCCTAAAGAGGAATATGTGAATTAAAGAACGGATTGAACTGTTAGTGACCCTTTTGTGTTCATGAAATGTGTAGGGTCAAGCTCCAGGGCAAATCCACAAGCCGATCACTGTGAGTAATATCTGACATCTGTTGTTGTCCAATTGCTACTTCTATGTAAGTTTTGTAAAATTCATTAATTTGAATGGTGGACATAGTTCGATATGAAAGGCCTATGAGCCAGTCTGATATAAAGGCCTATGAGCCAGTTTGATATGAAAGGCCTATGAGCCAGTCTGATATAAAGGCCTATGAGCCAGTTTGATATGGAAGGCCTATGAGCCAGATTGATAGAATGTGGGCCGAAGGCCGTTTGATGTAAATGTGGGCCGAAGGCCGATTGATAAAATTTGGGCCTAAGCGCCATTTTGACACGAAAGTGTATTTGGGCCTAAGCGCCGTTTGACACGAAAGTGTATTTGGGCCTAAGCGCCGTTTTGACACGAAAGTGTATTTGGGCCTAAGCGCCGTTTGACACGAAAGTGTATTTGGGCCTAAGCGCCGTTTTGACATGAAAGTGTGATTGGGCCAAAGGCCGTTTTGACAAGAACGAATGAGTGGGCCAGAGGCCGTTTTGACATAAATGAAAGATAAAGAGGCCAAAAGGCCAGTATGTTTAGAACCACAGTCATTTGACTTACATTGTGTATATATATGTTAATTAGAAATACGAATTGGGCCCAAGGCCGTTCGGAATATGTTGTTCTACATATTGTTGTATCTTCTTAATTGATATTATTCACTGGGCTTTCGCTCACGCTCATTCGTGTGTTTGTAGGTGAGCTATGTGAGGTCCAGACCCAGCCCCTGTGAAGCCAGTGTGGAACAACCAAGTCTTTGAGAGTCAGCCCCTGCGTCTCACGTACGAGTCCCGTCTTCGCCTTTCTGCTTTGTATTCATATTCTGTCATGTTGGCGAAGACTTCGTATCTGTTGTATAAAGTTTCGACATGGTGACTTAGACTATTATGATCATGTATGTACGGAGCTTTGTGTTAGTACATATTTTGAAGTGAGTTATTAACATGTATCAGTATGGTTTGCCTTGACGTGCCATGTAAGCACAGCTCTATGGACAAAGTTTTAAATTGCTTCTGTTTGGCCCCCATTAACTCTGCTAAAATACATTTGGATCAGTTTGAGGTCGTAGGTAATCTCATGATTGCTGACCGGTTACGTCCTTAACCCACGGGGGCGGGTTCGGGTCGTGACAAAAAGGCAGCAGTGACTAGCCCAAAACAGCCACACACCTCATGCTGATCCTCCCTTGGAACTATCAAGGAGTGAGGCGACCCTTGACAGTTCAATTCTTGCAAGAGACTATCAGCTCATCACTCCAATATTGTCTTTTTAATGGAAACTAACAATCAATTAGGAAGTAGAATTCTAAGAAATTGAGTACTACATGTTGCATCATTTCGCCATGTTTCAAAGAATGAATAATACAGATTTTGCAAAGACTTGAACCCTAGATCAATGTTCTTCCAAAAACATTGATAAGTCATATTCACAATCTACAACACTTCTAACAATTCAATTATTTATGAAAGTATAAACAATTTTGAGATCAGCATCTAAATCTTCTGAGCATATAAGGTGGCTATAGTTTAGAATGATAAAGAAGCTGGCATGTGATGAAAACTTAAATTTGAAATATAGATGAATCAATTTTGTAGCATTAGTACCATCTGCAAGGAGAAACTGATCTTAAGAAGCTCTGCCCTTTTTACACCATCCGTAGAAATTTACAGAGCAGCTGGATTGATTTCAACTCCTGTGATCGATCAAAAAGAATAGGCAGCTGTTGGGACAATAATGCATTCCCCACCCAAAATGATCAACATTCTGGTAAAAGATATCAGGAAAACCAAACTATTCCTGGTCTTTTTCTGATATAACCTGTGTGTAAACATCAAAGAAGAAAATCCTTAGGGGAAGTCCTTTATATATGCCCATTATATGTAATTATCCCTGACATATCAACTACTCTAAGGAGATGCAAACCAAGAAATTTTTAAAAGGAATGCTAGCAATACATTTGTTTTGGACATTAATCACAGGCAGCTTCTTGTGTTGGTAATCTCCATCTTCTTGGAAGAACTTTGTCCCATTTCATCATAAGCCTCATCTATGTAGAGATGCATGTATTAATATATATGTACACACACACAAATGACATAACATCTGAAAACTAGAGAAACAATATGAAAACACCTTTGCATCCGTTTAGACACTCGAAGTTGCTCTTTGGAACTCGCCTTCAGACGGATAGTATAAAAAGGGCAGCATATGCTTTCCATCTCAGGTTTGTAAAGGAAACAGCCAGAGCTTCTCCAACCTCTGTCAAGAAGGGCTACGGGGCAAAAATATATTGGAGCCCATGAATATAAATACATTTTAATCAACATCTATCCATTTATTGTAGAGGACAAAATATTGCCAAAACATCTCATTGTCAATGAATGAGCATCACAACCACACCACCTTCCCCAAATACGAATTAATTAATGAACATCTCATTTCATATTTGGATTCATGCCCTGATAAGAGTCTTAACACAGTTTTGTCTACTTATGTGCATGTGCAGCTCTATTTTTATTTTATTCTATTTTTGCGTACGCACGCCCGTATGAGAGAGAGGGAGAGAGAGAGAGAGAGAGAGAGAGAGAGAGAGAGAGAGAGAGAGAAAACCAACAATGAAATTCTTAAGAGGCAAATGATACCATGCCTACTTGAGTTGAGTCCAACTCTTGGGATGACAACAAGAACCATTTGATTTTAACGATACCATTATTTAAGTATTCCACCAATAGGTTCAATGCAAGACAGAGTAACCATATTGACTTTCGACTATGGTTCATATATGCAGTATTGTTAGAAATGGGCGCCCATGTGGCATGACCATTTGAATTTGAATTTGAACCTTATCCAAATAGGTTTTGAAATTGAATTCAAACCTATTTAGGATAACCACTCAGGATACAGATATTATCTCCATTAACTGATATGGATATATAATAATAACATTATATATTTGATATATGGGTTATGGGTGATTAAGAGATAAACAACGTATGATCTGAGTTTTTCCAATATACAGTTTCTCCCAAAAAACAAAGATCAAAGCCATTTGCACTGTGGTTTGTGTGGGTGATATTCACTATTGTAATATCACCCCATTGCTGGGTTGATTGACCAGATTCAGGAAGCACGTGATTTACCCACGAGATCCTTCAATTCAGACTCTGTTTAGAAAGGTATGACCATAATGTTTATTCCGCTACGTTATACTTTCTTTACATTGGTATCAGACCTTTAATGGATATTTTCGTGTTTCCTTTAATCATGTGCATATTTTTATATGTATATGTATACATTATATACATGAATGTTAGTAAAGGAGAAAAAAAAAATCTATTTTATTAGATTAAGAGCATAAATATTTTTTTATGTTCATTAATGCCTTTTTAAATACCATAAATGGTTTTATTTTGAAAAAATGAGTCCGGCAGTACAAAAATCGGACCAGAAAACACCCTGGAAGGCGCGGTATATGCACGCCGCCGCCACTGGAGAAGTCGCTTCACGCGCTTGCGCTTCCGCCATTCCGACGCGCCATCACGCTGCCGCCCACGATGCACGCATGCCAACACGCTGCTCACAAGCGTCTGGGCCGAAAGCCGCGGCGCTTAGCCGCCCGAAGCAGCGTCTTTGAGCACGCTACTGAAGTCGCGCTGCTTTCTCCCAGCTTTGGCGGCTTATCGCTAATGCCTAAGGCACTGTTTGTTCTGTTTTTTAATTCTGTATCGCGTTAAATGGTCATTATTAATTCATTACATATTTGTTTTACACGTGGTTTGTACTGTTAGACTCAGAATTAATTTTTCTATATTCTGTAAAATTTTGAAAATTTTACGAAAATAAAAAATATTTTTTCTGTGTTAATAATTCATTTTTTATGCTTTAAAAATGATTCTGGTATTGCATAAATAATTTTCTGGGATTAAAATTTTTATTGTGGACTTCTGAAATGTTTTACTATCTAATGGTAATATTGTCTCAGTTTATCAGTTTCTGGATTTTTTATTTCTAATTTTATGTGTGTTTATTAGTTATTTAAAATTTCATAATATTTCAGAAAAATTCCAGAAAATTTCAGAATGATGTACATTTTTAATTATGGCATAATCTGATATTGTTTCAATTTATCAGTTTCTGGATTTTTTATTTCTAATTTTATGTGTGTTTATTAGTTATTTAAAATTCCAGAAAATTCCAGAAAATTTCAAAATGATGTACACTTTAATTATGGCATAATTTGATTATTGAATACAGCATATTTTTTGGGTTTGTAATATGTTGTAATTAGAGAAGCATGATTAGTTATTTATTTATTTATTTGAATTCCATTATTAAATAAATATAACATAAGTTGTTTGTAAATTTACAATGAGATGCTATTGTATGGATTTTATCATGCTTTGTATATGCCATAAGTAGTGGGAGATTGTTTGATTGTTTTTTACGCATGGAATTAAATTAAATTTTGATAATTATCACTAGAGGCGCAAGAGATGATTATGAGCATAGCAAATTTTTGATCTTGAGACATGTGTAAAATTATCATTATTTAATTTAGATTCTTTTTTGCTGCAAAATATTTTGTTTTGTGTTGCTATCATTAATATCCTAAGATTTGTTTACTCAGATGTAGAAATGGTCAAAAGACAAGGTGGCAGACTTAACTAAGGAGAGAAATTGGATGGCGACAATTATGATATATGGTAGTAAGATCCAATACCTCCTCAATTAGCAAGAAGTGTTGACCACACTTGAACAAGTGATGGTTAAGCGAGCGAACAATCTGACTCAACATCGTCGTGATCTTGAAGCCTTCGGACTTGGCGTAACAAAGATTGGTGTCTGGCTTTACTATGTTGAGCAAAGATGCACAACGACTTGATTAGTGAGTTTGAACATTGCCCATTGCATTTGAGATGTGGGAAGCTCTCAAGCAAAAGTTTGGTATTACCTCTTTGGTAAAGCTTCACGCGGTGACTATGAAGTTTGACTCATATCGAGAAAAAGGCGCATCACTTTCGATGAAGATTTGAGAGTCATGTCAGCCATGATACATGAGCTTGCGGCTGCTGGGCACAATTTGACTCAAGAGCAGCAAGTACAAGCTGTGATACGCTCTCTGCCAAATTCTTGGGAGCAGATGAAGCAGAACATGATGCATAATGAGAGTGTGAAAACATTCGAAGACATATCGCGTCATTTGGAGCTAGAGGCTGAGCGCCTTGAGGCGGCTAAGTCTGATGGTTCTGCTATGGTGGTTGAGTCAAGCTCACGTAGGACTTCTCAGTTCAAGCTTGGAAAAGTAAAAGGTGCCCTAAGAAGCAAGCGGCATTGCTTAAGCCTAATGGCGCTAGAAATTTCAAGCGTAGGGGCAAGAGAGGTAGTAAGAAGGCAAAGGCTAAGTTGACATGCTTTAACTGTAACAAAGAAGAACACTTCGCTCGGGATTGCCCTGAGCAGAAGAAGGTACTCCCTTACTTAATTTCTCGCATTCAATGCTTTGTGTCTAGTCAAGCATTAATTGCTCATTCTCCTCATTTTTGGGTTGTAGACTTTGGAGCAATAGACCACATCGCGAGGGACAGAGTAGGGTTCGTTGAGTATCGTCGAGTACCTGCTGGGAGCAGAAAAGTTTACATGGGGAACAAGTCCAGTGTGGAGGTGCTTGGCATTGGCACATTCAAGCCGAAATGCGATTTAGCGCACCTTGTATCTTCATGATGTTCTTTATGCTCCGGATATTCGGCGAAACTTAGTTTCAGTTATTAGCATGATGAGCCTTGGTTTTACCTTTTGTTTTGAGAATAATGGTGTTAGCATTTATTTGGGAACAATTTTTTATGGTTTTGGTTATCTTTCAGATGGTTTTTTAGTTTTGGATGTGAATGATTCTAGTCTTAATAAAAATGCCAATGGCTCTATTTCTAATATTGCATCTTTTTGTGATAATAATTCTATGAGATGGCATGCTAGATTAGGCCACATAGGGCAAGACAGGATGACTAGATTGGCTAGAGAAGGTCTTTCAGGCCCACTCGCTAGAGTCACTTTGCCTACTTGTGAACACTGTCTTGCTGGAAAGGCAACAAGGAAACCATTTGGGAAAGCCATAAGGGCATCTATCCCATTGCAACTTATTCATTCTGATATATGTTGACCAATGAATGTGAGGGCAAGGCATGGAGCCCCTTATTTCATCACATTTATAGATGATTGCACGCGTTTTGGTCATGTCTATTTGATTTCTCACAAGTCAGAAGCATTGGATTGCTTTAGACGATATGTTAATGAGGTTGAGAATCAATTAGACAAGAGCATTAAGGCTCTAAGGACTGACCGAGGACGTGAGTATCTATCTGAGCAATTTAAAGTGCTCTGTGAGAAAAAAGGAGTTATCAGGCAATTGACAATTCCTAGGACTCCGCAATAAAATGGTGTAGCGGAGAGAAGGAATCGCACATTGCTTGACATGGTTAGATCAATGATGGCGCAAGCTAATCTTCCAATTTCTTATTGGGGAGATGCTTTGTTGACTGCTGCCTACGTCCTTAACCGTGTGCCCTCCAAATCAGTTCCTTCCACCCCATATGAGATGTGGACTGGCAAAAAGCCTGATTTGGGAAATTTGCGGCCTTGGGGTTCGGCAGCTTACATACACAACGCTTCTCATAAGTTTGGGAAGTTGGGCCCTAGAGGAAAGAAGTGTATCTTTATTCTCTATAGTGAGCATTCTAAGGGCTATGTGTTTGTTGGGGAGCATCCAGATGGAAGTGTGACTAAAATTGAGTCACGAGATGTGGATTTCCTAGAGGAGGATTTACCTAGCAGAGGTGAGGTAACTAGAGAAGTAGAGCTCTATGAGATGGAGGATCTACTTGAAGGCGCACCTAGTAGCCTAGTAGAGAATGAGGAAATAATTCCTCAAGCTCCTAGGGATAGTGGGAGTCATCTACCTGCCCATAGATTAGATCCAATGGATGAGGATTTTCAGGATTCTCAACTACGTAGAAACAAACGTGGAGCTATACCCCGTCGTCGTTTTAAGATTGAAGAGGAAGCATTCATGATTGCTCCGAGTGATGAGATGGAGCCTAAGAATCTCAAAGAGACTCTCTCCTCCCCTGCTAGTAAAGAATGTAGTACTGCAATGGATGAAAAAATAGAGTCTATGAAGAAAAATCATGTCTGAGACTTGGTTGATTTGCCGCCAGGGCGCAAGACTATTGGGAACAAATGGGTTCTCAAAGTCAAGCACAAGGCGGATGGTTCCATAGAAAGGTATAAGGCTCGCCTAGTGGCGAAAGGTTACACCCAACGAGAGGGTGTGGACTATGAGGAAACTTTTTCACCAGTTGTAAGGTTTGTCTCTATTCGCCTAATCCTGGCCATAGTAGCTCAGTTGGACTTAGAGCTATATCAGATGGAAGTTAAAACTGCATTTCTCAATGGAGAATTTGATGAAGAGATCTATATGGATCAACCAGAAGGCTTTGTGGTAGTAGGTCAGGAGCGCAAAGTTTGCAAGCTTCAACGATCTATTTATGGCTTAAAGCAATCATCCAGATAGTGGAATCTGAGATTTCATTGAGCCATTGTTTCTAATGGGTTTACGATGATTGATGAAGATCACTGTGTGTACGTTAAGCGGTCCAAGGACATTTTTCTGATATTGTCATTATATGTAGATGACATATTATTGGCTGGAAATGACAAGGAGATGATTGTCGCCACTAAAATGTGGTTGTCCTCTACATTTGAGATGAAGGACATGGGTGAGGCGAGCTATGTGCTCGGTGTTAAGATCCTTAGGGATCGCTTTAGGAGACTTCTTGGTTTGTCTCAAGAGACTTACATTAAGACTATTCTAGAGCGGTTCCAGATGCAGAGCTGCAAACCCATTGACACTCCTGTTGCAAAAGGCAAGAGCCTAAGCCTTGATATGGGTCCTAAGACTCAAGAAGAAAATGAAAAGATGGCCCGTGTTCCCTATGCAAATGCTATTGGAAGCTTGATGTATGCTATGATGTGTACACGTCCTGACATTTGTTATGCAGTCGGATTGGTGAGTCGTTACCAATCCAACCCAGGACCAGCTCATTGGAAAGCAGTTAAGAGGATATTACGATATCTTAGAGGGACTGCAGATTACACACTTTGCTACCAAAATTCAGATCTACATCTAGTTGGCTATTGTGATGCTGACTGGGGAGGAGACCTAGATGAGCGTAAGTCTACTTTAGGATATGCTTTCATGCTTAGCGATGGTGCTATTTCTTGGAGCAGTAAGAAGCAATCCTGTATCGCCTTATCGACTATGGAGGCTGAGTTTGTGGCTTGTTCATCTGCCGTTCAGGAAGCCATGTGGTTGAGGAGATTCCTTCAGCATTTGGATGTTGTCACACACACTTCAGACCCTGTGACTATCCATTGTGACAGCATGGTTGCACTTGCTTACGCTAAGGATCCTAAATACCACAGCAGAACCAAACACATTGATGTGAGGTTCAACTTTATCAGAGACATTTTGGCGCAGAAATAAGTAATCCTGGAGCACATCTCTACGAGTCGCGTGGTTGCGGACCCTTTGACGAAGCCCATTGCTAGAGATGTTTATCTTACTCATGTTAGGGCTTTAGGACTACGTAGGTGGTGATTTTTTTTTGCATGTGACTTCTGCAAATATTCACGGGTGAGAAAATCAAGAAGGGAATTGTGTTCTCCTTTAATATAATCAATATCAAAATCAAAAGCAGAAAGGGCAGCTTGCCAGGCAGCAAAAATTTGTTTTTGAGCTAAATTATCAACATCTTTTTTAAAGATTTGTTTAGCTGCAGAACAATCAACACGTATAAGGAAATGTTGATTAAGTAAATCATCCTGGAATTTTAAAACACATTTAACAATTGCTAAACATTCTTTTTTGATAGTCGGATATCTTGTGGCTGCATCATTCCACATCCCAGAATGGAATCGTAAAAGTTCTTCTTTATTCGTTTTAGGATTAAGCTGTTTTAGTATGCCACCAAATCCGATATCTAAGGCATCAGTTTCAACCATTTTCTTCCATCCTGGACTAGGTAAACATAAACATGGAAGAGTTTGGACTTTAGTTTTAATCTTTCGAACAGCAGCAGTATGCTCTGTGTTCCATGGAGGAGGATTTTTGCGTAGACGACTGTAAAGGATAGCTGCATCAGTAGCAAGGTTAGGATAGTAATCATGTATATAGTTCAAACTACCCAAAAACCGCTGTAGTTGAGTCTTATCCTTAATTTCATCGGGAAATTTGGAAGCAAATTCCATACTGCAATTAATAGGAATAATAGTTCCATTATGGATATTATGTCCTAAAAATCGAACAGTTGTCTGAAAAAGTTTCATTTTTTGAGCCGAAACTACAAGGCCATTTCTGGAGATAACATGCTTAAAAATATTAAGATGTTTCATATGTTGATCTATTGAGGATGAGAAAATAAGAACATCATCAATGTAACATATAGTGAATTATGTATAAGGATTAAAAATATCATTCATAATATGCTGGAATTCTGAGGGAGCATTTTTCAATCCAAATGGCATAACATTCCATTCAAAATGCCCAAAGGGTACTGTAAAAGCAGTTTTATAACGATCTTTTTCTGTAATTTGGACTTGCCAGTAACCTGACTTCATATCAAATTTAGAAAATACAACTGCATCCTGTAAACGATCCAAAAGATCTTTTTTATTTGGAATTGGATACCATGTCCATTGTAGGGCTTCATTTAAAGGTTTGTAATTAATTACTAACCTAGGAACACCACGCTCAATTTCTGCATTTTTATTAACATAAAAAGTAGTACAACTCCATGGAGATTTACTAGGTCGAATTAATTTTTTCTGGAGAAGAGTATTAATTTCATTTTTACATAATTCCATGTACTCTTTTTTCATTTGACTGGGACAAGCCTTTGTCGGAATTTTTCTTTCATCAAAAGTTGGTTCGTAAGGTAAAGAAACAAGATGTTTCTTACGATCCCAAAATGCATTAGGAACATCACTGCAAATTTCTTCCTGGAATTCCTTTTCAAGCAATTTAATTTTTTGCTGAAAAGAAGTTTGCTGTAATCGTTGTTCTGTAGTTAAAAAACTTACTTCCTTTTGAAGAAAATTAATTTGATTTTGTTTTAAAGAAACTAAATCAATGATTTGATCTAATTCTTTAGTATGTGGGGATGTGATGAATTCAAAAATAATTTTTTGATTATCAAGAGTTGTATGAATTCCTATTTCATCTATTTTGGTAATAGGCATTAATAGATTCAGAAAGGGAGTACCAAGAATTGTGTTTTGTGCCATATTTTTAATTAACTCAAAAGATGTTTTTAAACATAATCCTTGATTACAAATTAAGACTTCTAGAAGTTTGTAATCAATATACAAACTATTACCACTGGCGCTGGTCAGTGATTGGCTGGTTTTCTGGAAATACTTGGTAGGAACCAGGCCTTCTTGAATGCAATTCATATCTGCACCACTATCAACCAAAGCAATTGCATCTCGCATAATAAAATCAGGTTGAATCATAAAAGTGATACGAATATACCCCATTTCTGGAATGTTATCCTATTAAGTAACATAAGATAATCTGGATTGGATTCTTCGTTTTTCTCTATTTCCTTATTCTGTTGCTGTAGTTTACCATTGATTTTCCTAATCTCAGAATTTATGGCAATGTTTGAGGTCTGTAAATGTTTTATTTCTACTTTTAATGCATTAATTTCCATTTTTAATTCTTGGACAGTAATAGGGTTATCCTTAGAACTAGGAGCTGGTGTCTGTATTCTATTAAAAACTTCTTTCATGCTATAATGCTTAGGTGGAAGAGCCTCTTCGGTCTTTTGCTTATAGCACATTTCAAGAAATTTTAACTTAATGGCAGGATCCTTGATACTATCGGCAATATCTAACATATTTTGTTCACTATCAGTAAGAACGTTAATACTGGGACCACCAATATTTAGACCATTCATTTCAACTATTGCCTTCCAATAGTTGAGTTCTTCTAACATGTGATTAACTGAAGGTTTACAAGGACAATGTTCATTTTCTGGACACTCATCTTCTTCATCATCAGAAGTGGATGAGTAAATGGCTGCTAATTCATTATCAGAAGGATCTGAAGATGACTCAGAGTCAGATATTAACTGGATAATTTTTTGCCGTGTTTCGTCATCTAATGCTAACTCATTAAGCTTAGATTGGATCTTAGCTCTACATTTATTAGCATAATGACCTATTTGTCCACACTTATAACACTTGACAAAAGATTTATTTTTCTGAAAGGATTTTCCTTTAGACTTAGACTTATACCTAGGTTTTGAAGTCTGAGGCTGAGGTTGGGTTTTGGAATATTTTTTATTTTTATATTTTCTGGATTTCTTATAAGGCTTAGAATAATTCTTATGCTTCCTTTGCCTTTGGGGATACTGAACTTGAGGATCATAGGCAAATTGGTCACAAAAATCACCAGCCTCTCTCTTTCCTGTAATGTGTTGATTTCTCAGTTGTTGCTGGAGTTTAAGATCATTACATAAAACAAGACCTTCATCAGTAATAAGGCTAACTAATTGACCGTAGGTATAATGATAGTATGGAATATCAATTGTACGATGTCGGTCTCGTAACTTCTTACGAATCCGTTCAGCAAACAATGGTGGAAGTCCGTCAATGAATTTAGCTTTCCAATGTTCATTACTTCCATCAGTTCTTTGCATAACTTTCATAAGAAACACATCTTTATACCATCTAAAATGGGATAATGTTGGACATCGTAATTTCATCAGTAATTCCCTATTTCTATCAGCAACACCAACAGTGCTTCCAACAAAATGAGAAACAATGGTGTTGACCAGGGTGTAAACAGCATCTTCTTCTTGCCAGTCAACGGGTTCCGGAGCAGGACCTGTACCAGTACGTTCGGGAATAACAGTAGTTGTTTTTGTAGCAGAAAGGATTTCAGTACATTGATTCGTTGTGAGATAATTATCCCACCATCCTTTCAGCGAACCAGTAAAACCACTGACAATAAAGTGGGCGACCTGGTGGTCAGAATTATTGTTTTGTTTACAGACAGTAGCAAACATAAGCATATGCTGGAGAAGTTCATAAATTTGATATTCTGAAAGACCATCAAGATTCCATTCATAAAGGGTATTACTGTGGTAACACCGCTGGGTTTGGAGGAAATCTTCTTCATAAAGAATGTCCATAGGAGTAGGGCGAGGAAAATAGAATCGGCTGGAACCAACAGGAGCAGTTTGTTGTGGTTTAGATCCATAGGTATGGACCTTATTTATGAATGAAGGGTCCGGAGAAAGAAAGTTTTGCTGAATTTCATTTATCTGGTAAGGAGACAAATCTTCATAAGTTTCGGGAAAAGAACCGAGAGAAGTACTGGATAACATAAGGACTTGAGCTTTGGATGTAGAGGAAGAAGTTTGTTCACTAATTTTAAGACCCTGCATACGAGAGAGAAGGGTATCAATAAAATCAGTTTCTTCCTTTGATTTTAATTTAAAGCCTTGAAGAGCTGGAGTAGGTTTAATCAGGATAGGCTCAAGAGGTTCGGGTGGTTTTGGTTCAAGTTTGCAGCTTTTCTTAACATGATGTACCATTTCTTCGATCCTAGAAAGCTGCTTGCCTGCAGTTTGGCAGAATAAATTAGTATAATTATTTTGTTTCAAGACTGGAATTAGATCTTGTAGTAGGACAGGGTCCTTATTCTGACTTCTGGAGGGTAAGTCTGAATAGGCAGCTATAACCATAGGTTTATTATTAGAACCTGTAGGCTGGAGTTCTAAAGGTTGGGTTGGAGGATGGACAGAATAAATTTCCCTACCATCGGTAGTCATCCAACGCTGCTGAATTGCTTCAAGAACTTGGATTTGGGATTCTGGAGGATAAACATGTTGAGAATACCATAAAGGGAATGGAAATAAAACCTGAATTTCCTCAAGGTAGGCATAATACTGGATTTTATAGTCACTTAGCTGAGCTTTAGTATGATTGGAAAAATACCATTTTCTAAAATCGGTATATTTTTGTTGGTAAAATTCTTGATTTAAAATTTTTCGATTTTCACTTCCTGGAGAAAAATTTAAAATATGATCGGCTTTTAATTCACAATCCATTAAATTCGAAAATCCATATCACTGGTTGTAGGGCTATATGGGCCTTTTCGGGAATTAGTAGGAGCTGAAGGAGGAATAGGCGGATCATAAACCCCATGTGGTATTTGTTGATCTGAATAATGAACTCCTCTAATTATAGGATCTTGATCTGGATCATTAGCTTCATCAGAAGTAGGCCTAGAATATGATCGTGATGGCTGGCCTTGGAATATAGCATCTGGAGGATCAGAATAAGATTGTCTAGAAGATTCTGGATAATCAACTCTATAAGGTTGATACGAAGGGGCAGTTCTAAAACTGGCACTAGACATACTTCGAGATAATTTAATTGGAGGTCTTTGAAACTGAAGGTAAACATTACCTTGATGAGTTTGGATAACATCATCCAAATTATGTTGAATGATTGGTCTTGGAGGAACAGCATTAGTGATCTTCCATCTTTCTGGAAAAGTAATTTTGTCCCATTCAATGACCCTGGGAACAGCAACTTGGCTACTATATAAATTAGTATCAATTAAGACTATCTGGCCATTAATTCCTTGTTTTCTAACATATGGATTTAACGTTGACAGAACTTTAAGATAAATTCTGGAAATTACTGAGAAAGGTGGAGATCCTGGAAGATACTCATACCCATGAGTAAGTATTCTGAATTCTAAAACCTTAGATAGATTTTGATCAGAAAGTGCTATACTGAAATTTGGATATATATTAAAATATACCGGACCATGTGCGAGACTGGTTTCCATGGCTCCCATAAGAGAAGCTCTCCAATTTGTACACCTACCATCTCGTAGAGTACATTGTATGCTGGTATTTTGCCCAAGAATTGTTAATGGCTTAAGGGCAATCTGGACAAGACCTATATGAACATATTTGTATTCTTTAAAAAAGGGTATTAGATCCTGGACATCAAGGAGATACATTAGAGTATCATTATTTTCTACTGGAGCAGCATGTTCAAAAGTCTTAATTATCTTTTTGCTGAAAAAATTTAAAGTACCAATCTTATAGATGGCCTTTGGATCAACTTTTGGTATTGTCCATCTGTCAAGAGCTTCCTTGACTTCTTGGTATGCAACAAGTT
Source organism: Camellia lanceoleosa (assembly GCA_025200525.1). Lineage (NCBI taxonomy): Eukaryota > Viridiplantae > Streptophyta > Magnoliopsida > Ericales > Theaceae > Camellia > Camellia lanceoleosa. Next base: position 106,403,315 of record CM045772.1, on the reverse strand, counting down.
CTCTGGCTTCAGAGGTTGAAGCTTCTAGAATAGCTACTGTAGGAGCGACTGTATTTGGTTCTGAAATCTCAGTACTCATTAGGTTGTATTTGACCATATATGAATAATTATGAATTAATAAAACAAACTATAATTTACCTTAAACTTGGCTCTGATACCAATAAGAGTGCTCGACACAGGGTTACCGCTAAGCACGCCTGTCAACGACTTATGCTCCAAGGTCCTTACTGCTACTCTGCAAATTCGGACATGACACGAGCTACGCGACTTGGGTGACGTCCCACTTAACCTTACTCTATCCTAACCCTTACATGGCACAAACCCAAGAATAAAGCAGAAAATAGTTTTGGTTTATTTAAACATAACTATATCACATATGGTCCATGAATCTACTAATCTGTAGGAGGGGACTGACCAGCCCTAACAAGCAAACAGATTTGCTCGTTAATTAAATTCTGGACTTCGTTAATTTTATTATTACACTCTTCTAATTGTTGTAGTGCCCATGCATCATTACGAGTAATTAAAATATGAGTTTCAAGATTTTGTTTGCGATTTTTCCAAATATCTAATATATCATTTAATATAATCAAACGATATTCAGACATGCATAGTAAAAGAACAGAGAAGAAATACTTACAATCAAACCAGTAGAATTCTTATTAATACTTCGAGCTTTAAAAGAAAACACACTGAAAATAGAAAGAGAGAGAGTACAGAATATAAACGATAAAACTTAAAATTTTCAAGGTGCCTTCTACAAACCAGAGGCTACCTATTTATATTACAACATTTGTAGATAACGAAGACAGGTGGCGCGTGCTGGATGGTTGGGCAGTCGAGCATCCTTATCTTCTTATCTCTAAGTGTCGGTAGATAAATCCAAACAACCAGCTGGTGGGTAGTGGAGTCTACTTTTGCCGAAAGTTGTTTGTCTTAATGTGGAGCTGGATTGATTTAGACTGGAAGTTGGCAGACAAGTCTGTATGGTGGTAGGACAAAAGTCTTAAGCATCTTTGCCTTTTCCTTTACTTTTACTTTTATCCTGATTAAGCTTGTCGGCAATCAATTCTGTGACTGAATCCCAGAAATCACCAAAATCCGGGTCGGTCGGGTCAGCATCTTGCTCTTGGGATTCTCCGGCCAAAACAGTGTACGTATTTTCATCATCCTCGTAGGGATCAGGCTGAGTCTTCTCATCCTCACTAGGAGTACTGGAGACTGATTTCATACTGGAATCTCTGTTGGACATGGATTGTAAAAATTGTTGCTTCATATAATCCATGCTTTTGAGAATAAGTTCTGCTTCGGAGATGTCTGGAAATTTTTGACGAAGATCCATCTGAATTTGAATGAATAGGTTAATTGGCATGGCAGGAGTGGCTTTAGGAATTGCATCCCAACATGCCTGAGTGTGATCCTTAATTTTTTAGAGTAACTCTTGCTTAGGTTTAGGATCATCCATTTTGTTCCACCATTTATAAAAGAATACTCTCTTTAAACGTGGAATTTTATTCTGAAAATCACATTGAAAATCCCACTTCCAAATCCAAGGGATTCCAAAACGAATGACAAAATGAACCAAACATTTAGACATAGAAATGTCCTTGTTGGCTGGAAGATGACTGAAAGCAGTCTGCCATTCATTAAAGGCAAGACGAACATATTCTGGAAGAGCATCAAGCTGTAATCCAAATGTATCCCACCAAATGAGATACCAAGAGGGGAGATCATTTTTAAGAACATCAGGAAGAACTCGGAAATGAAGCATTCATGATTGCTCCGAGTGATGAGATGGAGCCTAAGAATCTCAAAGAGGCACTCTCATCCCCTGCTAGTAAAGAATGTAGTACTACAATGGATGAAAAAATAGAGTCTATGAAGAAAAATCATATCTGGGACTTGGTTGATTTGCCGCCAGGGCCCAAGACTATTGGGAACAAATGGGTTCTCAAAGTCAAGCACAAGGCGGATGGTTCCATAGAAAGGTATAAGGCTCGCCTAGTGGCGAAAGGTTACACCCAACGAGAGGGTGTGGACTATGAGGAAACTTTTTCACCAATTGTAAGGTTTGCCTCTATTCGCCTAATCCTGGCCATAGTAGCTCAGTTGGACTTAGAGCTATATCAGATGGACGTTAAAACTTCATTTCTCAATGGAGAATTGGATGAAAAGATCTATATGGATCAACCAGAAGGCTTTGTGGTAGTAGGTCAGAAGCGCAAAGTTTGCAAGCTTCAACGATCTATTTATGGCTTAAAGCAATCATCCAGACAGTGGAATCTGAGATTTCATTGAGCCATTGTTTCTAATGGGTTTACGATGATTGATGAAGATCACTGTGTGTACGTTAAGCGGTCCAAGGACATTTTTCTGATATTGTCATTATATGTAGATGAGATATTATTGGCTGGAAATGACAAGGAGATGATTGTCGCCACTAAAATGTGGTTGTCCTCTACATTTGAGATGAAGGACATGGGTGAGGCGAGCTATGTGCTCGGTGTTAAGATCCTTAGGGATTGCTTTAGGAGACTTCTTGGTTTGTCTCAAGAGACTTACATTAAGACTATTCTAGAGCGGTTCCAGATGCAAAGCTGCAAACCCATTGACACTCCTGTTGCAAAAGGCGAGAGCCTAAGCCTTGATATGGGTCCTAAGCCTCAAGAAGAAAATGAAAAGATGGCCCGTGTTCTCTATGCAAATGCTATTGGAAGCTTGATGTATGCTATGATGTGTACACGTCCTGACATTTGTTATGCAGTCGGATTGGTGAGTCGTTACCAATCCAACCCAGGACCAGCTCATTGGAAAGTAGTTAAAAGGATATTACGATATCTTAGAGGGACTGCAGATTACACACTTTGCTACCAGAGTTCAGATCTACATCTAGTTGGCTATTGTGATGCTGACTGGGGAGGAGACCTAGATGAGCGTAAGTCTACTTTAGGATATGCTTTCATGCTTAGCGATGGTGCTATTTCTTGGAGTAAGAAGCAACTCAGACGCTTTATCGACTATGGAGGAGGCCGAGTTTGTGGCTTGTTCATCTCGCCGCTCAGAAGCCATGTGGTTGAGGAGATTCCTTCAGCATTTGGATGTTGTCACACACACTTCAGACCCTGTGACTATCCATTGTGACAGCATGGTTGCACTCGCTTACGCTAAGGATCCTAAATACCACAGCAAAACCAAACACATTGATGTGAGGTTCAACTTTATCAGAGACATTTTGGCGCAGAAAGAAGTAATCCTGGAGCACATCCCTACGAGTCGCATGGTTGCGGACCCTTTGACGAAGCCCATTGCTAGAGATGTTTATCTTACTCATGTTAGGGCTTTAGGACTATGTAGGTGGTGATTTTTTTTTTTTTTTTGTGTATTCAGTTGAACTCTTATTTTTTTGGGGATATTTATGCCATTAGTATTCATATTTGTTTCTATTACACATTTATGTTTACTACCTTTTGCAATGGTTTGTGAATTAGCATACACAAAATAATTAAATTGATGTTAGCAGGCAAGATTGGCTCATTCACACGAGCAATCACCCTTAGCGCTAGGTAGCGAGTAAGGATGAGACTAGTGGCTTATTATATCTGGAGCAGATAGAGAAGCTAAAATTATCCACTAGCTATGTCGCCTTGGTTGGAGCCAAGATGAGGTCTTGATTGGAGACCGACCATGGATATGAAAGTACCCACTTTTCCATGATGTGCCTTTTATGAATAGCCAGATGCGAGATCTCATTTGATGCCTGAGAGGCGAGCAAATAGAGAATTCGAGTTAGACGCTAGGAAGCGACTTGTGCGCTTAAGAGCGACTAGACTAAGATCTGTATGGTGTGTGAGTTTAACATCACTCTTTGGAAGAGTAACTCCACTATAACATGCATTTGTACTGCATGTGCTTATCGACCCGTTAGCGAGGTGAAAGAATGGATCCCTGCTTCTTCACCATGTGAGTCCTAAAAGTCATTTTTCCCCTAAATGACTTCACTTTGTGCCTTTTATGACCTTTGACTATGTCATAAGATGAGGAGTTGATGTTCGGCTACTTTGGTATGTTGCCTACGGTCATGTATGATTCAGCTTTAAGGGACATTACTGGGAAAGCGGTCAATTTCAAATTGAATGATATGAGGGTGAAGGGAAGATTATCTAGTTCTACATCTCTGCTCTATATTCACTGTCGACAACTCACATCGCTCTTTAAAGGATGCTGATTGGGTGTGAATATAATGCGGGACCTAGGAGAGTCAAACATGCTCTTTGAGGGATTAGAGATGTTTTTTGGATTGATGTAACTAGATGGGTCTGGGTACATGAGACACTATTTCTGTTCTTTTTGGGTTGATGTCTCTATACTGACTCATATTGAGTTTCTAGTATAGAGCTCCCACATGCAGGTGTTCTCAGCGGTCGCACGGTGCATTGGCTAGTATGAGATTGTTCATTTTTTGGAGAGATTGAGATAGAGATGTGGCAGTGTCATGCCAAATCATGTGCGAGTGGGAGATGTTAGAAATGGGCGCCCATGTGGCATGACCATTTGAATTTGAATTTGAACCTTATCCAAATAGGTTTTGAAATTGAATTCAAACCTATTTAGGATAACCACTCAGGATACAGATATTATCTCCATTAACTGATATGGATATATAATAATAACATTATATATCTGATATATGGGTTATGGGTGATTAAGAGATAAACAACGTATGATCTGAGTTTTTCCAATATACAGTTTCTCCCATATACTGACTCTCTCCCAAAAAACAATGATCAAAGCCATTTGCACTGTGGTTTGTGTGGGTGATATTCACTATTGTAATATCACCCCATTGCTAGGTTGATTGACCAGATTCAGGAAGCACGTGATTTACCCACGAGATCCTTCAATTCAGACTCTGTTTAGAAAGGTATGACCATAATGTTTATTCCGTTGCGTTATACTTTCTTTACAAGTATGTAGGAAGATTGAATCAAGAAACATCTCAGCTTGGTGATGCTTCTCTCCCTTTTCTTCCATGCTAGGATTTCACTCTATTTAGTTGCCGAAGAGAAAAAGAGAATTCCAAAATTCTAACATACATTCTCAGCAACCAAACTAAGCACAAAAGAATAATTGAAGAAAAAAAAGTTATCCCCAATTAAAAAAATGGAAAGCTGAACAAAGAAATTTTACCTGAAAAGTGTGTGAATATCAGCTGTTGTGGAAACCGTTTGGCCTGAAAAGTGGAAACCTGACAATTTAAATCATTTCATCTACAAATATCAACAATTAGAGGTGATAACCATTTGGCCCTTCCAATCTACACATTTGTACCTTACTCGCCAATTAATTTTTACATCACGTGGTGTCAGATAGTCAATTTCAAATCCCTTTTCACATTTCAACAGTATTACTCACATGCTCTAGCATATGATACAAACCATAAAGTATGCGTGTCGCACTTCAATACTAGTAGTGTATCACAAACTTATCATGTGCAGAATAAGATCAATTTAAAGAACAATATCAGAACAAGAAAAAAGATACCAAGAACTCAACATGTATCAAAACTTGATATATTCAAAGTACCCACCACATATGCGTTGGGCATACGTCAATGAAAACCAGTTTTCAGCTTGTTCAGTGTCAGTGACTTCTTCCTTACTTTCCTAATAGACATAAAAGGGAAGAATAAGAATAGGCTATAATCCAAGCAGGTTTCCAGGTAGCTCAAACTATAACTGATCAGAATCAATCCTTCCAGCATTTAAACTTCATTATCATCATAAGGTTGACAAAGGATTTCTATAATCACTTAGTGCTCTTAGTGCTGACATTAAAATAATTTGTCTCCCTCTCAATTTTTCATCACAATTGGTTGAAAGCAAATATTTGTGGAAGCTGCATGATTTACACAATAATGAAGCAAAAGCGTCGGATGAAATTCATCTTTTGAAAAACTTACTAAGAAAATCGAGGTTTGTTTTCTATTCGTACTCAGTTTAGCATTCATCCAGCTGTCAGAACCTTTCAAAATTTTTGAATTTGACTTTTGGAAAAGGCTAGAAAGCCAAGGCAAAGCCAAGTTGCACATAAAGGCAACTAATGATGGTACAGTTCATGCTGTTGTTTCATGGTTATATGTTAGTACTGTAATTACTATTTTCTATCACAAATTTTTCTAGGGATGGTTATTCCAATATCTCGGTTTCTTTTTCAGGTGGGTACTAGCTTGATTGTGAAAGGACAATTTTCTATTCCACTAGCCCAAAATGGATAAGTTTCCCATTCAACAAGGAGTTACAGTTATCATTCCCTAGTGAGTGAAGGTGTTTTACATTACTTTCTGTAATTATAATGTTCTAAAGTGGTGTTTGGAAGTTGCCTTAGAATGAGGAATCAATTAACATATAAAACATGATGCTTTTTGGTTATTTGTTGATGTTGTCTCTTAGTCAGAATTAGGGAACAAAAAAGTGAAGGCTAAGGATAGTGCTAAAGCATGTTACTTTAATGAAACACACTGTTTTTTCATTTTCTTAGTTGGACATCCTAAATCATTTGAAGAAGTAGGTCATATCTACTTCTAGAAATCACACAAGTATTTGAAGTTGGTTGCAAGTAATTTAACTAGAAATTAGATCTCCATATGAATGCATTAATGCATCTTTCTATTGTACCTAAGACTTAATTGGAAGTAATGTATTTACGAAGCTATTCTCAAATTCAGACTAGGAAATTATACATGTCTACTTTCAGCAAAGGGTTCAATTCTTGAGCAGCTCTTGGTAGATAGTGAACTAAATAAAGCTTACATATTGGGATCCTCCGTATCAAATTCTATAATTTGATTCTCAATTAATAGAAGGTGCATTTTATGATTGCTATTTATTTATTTATTTTAAATTGGTTTTCATTTTATCAAAATTTTAATTTTCTTTGTTTCTTGTCTGGGTTCAGGGGATTGGTGTGACCACTGGAAACAATGTGCCTACTTAACACCATCAAACTTAATAGTCCTCAATATAATATGCGCAAACCTTTTATGTATACCTCACTGGTGTTTCATCATTTGGATGCCCCATTTCATAGGGAAACCAAGTGTAGTTTTCATTATTCATTTTAGAAGCCAAACTACAACAATTAACACCCTCTAAAGGTAGACTAGATTCAAATTGGATATGTGCAATATTATTTCTGAATTTCAAAAAATAAAGAAAAAAAATGAATCATCAAATAATTTCAGAAAGGTAAATCCATCTAGTCCAGTAAACCATAAAAGCACCTCAAAGGAGCATAAGAATAGGCTAACCTTACCAATCCCCATAAAGGCACGCATGACAAGGAAGAAAGGAAGCCTAACTCTGGCAGCAATAGGTGTCAAAACTGTTGTAGTTGACCACCAGATCACTCCAAAACCCAATACTAGTTTCCCACTAATTTTATCTGCCTAGATACCTCCAAGAATCTATTTGCCAAAGAAATATAAACAAAATCCAATTAGTAAAGAAGGATGGCAAGAATTAAGTTTTGACCTTCAATATAAAAAAAAAAAATTACATGGAAGGACAATATCTCATCAAGAGCAATGAAGAGTTGATCACTATTTCACATGTACAATCACCAAAGTATGTGGATTACAATTTCAACCACTGGCTTAGATGATGACAGCCAGAGACATACAGATTCAAAATCGTGATAGTTAATTGCTCCCAGATAAAAGGACCAAGACCCACTATAGGAGATAAACAAGAAGGGTCATGTGAGTATGTGTGTGCACGCTAGATATATCTGCATTACAATTCTAAAAGTCCAAGTATCAGGGTTGATACAACATATAAATGACATTTGAAGATCAGAACCAATTGCTAGTTCTGAGTTAGTGAAAAAAAAAAAAACAATTTAAAACCCTTTAGAACCATATACGTGGGTGGTGGAAGTTAGAAAAAGCACTTTTATGGAGTTTAACATAAATTCTAAAATTGCCTTTTCTAAAAAGCAAAAACTACCAATGTTTGAGTCAACCTGAGTGAGGAGATAGCCCTAGAAAAAGGAAAAGTGAATGAGACCAATTGTTGCACTGTTCCAGTTAAACTCCTGTGACATTGGAAGTATTGCAATAAAACTGCCAATGTTTGAGTCAACCTGAGTGAGGAGATAGCCCCAGAAAAAGGAAGAGTGAATGAGATCAACTGTTGCACTATTCCAGTTAAACTCCTGTGACAGTGGAAGTATTGCAATGCTCATATTCACCTAACAAGAAAAATTTAGAGCAGTTAGAATCTAAAAATATGATTTCATCTTGGTCAAGAATTGTTCAATATAATAGAACTGCCTTGCAGGTTGCAACTACTTAGGAGGAGAAGAAATATTCACAGTGAAAACTAAAAATTATTTCAGAAAATATAGAAGAAAAAAAAGATTCAAGATTTGGTTTTTATAGACCATCCTCTGTTTCCCAATTACCAAATGGAGTAGCTGAGGAAAATACTCAATTTTTACTGATTCCTCATTTTGATATTTGCTCATATTTAGGTCATTTGGAAAGAATGAAGTAAAATCTCACTGGTATTGCCTAATGCGAACAACTAATTGGCTTCGATTAGTGAATTTTTTTTTTTTGGGGTGAATAAGACATAAAATAAAACAGAAAAATTTACAAGTTTACAAGGGGCATGCCCCAGGCCCTACCCACACAACACAACAGCTAAGAAGCCACATGTAATGAAACCACTAAAGCAAAGCCACACAACAACAGCCAACAAAAAAAACATCTAAAACAAGGGAAAAAAAATTAACAAACTAACTAACAAAACCTGCCTTCAACCATCTTCATTGAGCATAGGCACCACACAGAGCAAACCGAACAAAATATTGTTCAAGAACCATGTCCAGTAGAGGATAGGGGTCTTACACAAAACAGCCAACAACAAAAAGAAAACTACAACCAGCAAATGAGAGAAACAAGCCACAAAAGGCCAATTCAACAAACACAGAGGTAGCACAGTGCGGAGATAGCCTAGACAACACAAATACAGCAGCAGAGAAACTGTAGACGTAGCCCTAGTCATCAACATCAGCCCAACGATTGGTGAAATTTAACAGTCCAGAATCCAATTCACCCATGAGAATGAAAACAAATAAACTCAACAAATCCAAATATTTGTGGAAAAAAAAGACTCAAATGAATAGAAGAGAGTATGGAGAGAGAGACTGAGACGGTGATGAGGTTTGAGACCAGCAGTGGCCATCCTCTTCGCGAAAGCTTCTCGGTACTTCGACATGTCGATTCGGTCGTCTTGTCGACTGGAAAAACTGCAGAGTAAGCGATTAATGGACGCATTTGAGGGATTCAAAGGAAGGCAATCGATGGTTCAAAATAGTGATGGGACTTTTGATTTTGCCTTTGCCTTTGTTTCTCACTACAGAAAGAGCAATAATGGTGGAGCAAGGGTTATGGTCAGACAAACCCTAGTTCTTTTTATTATAAAAAGCCCAAGAGTTAAATGTATTTGATTTTTTTTTTTAATATGTGTTTTAGTGTTTGGTGCCTAATTTTTTTTTTTACTTTGGCGCCTATTTTTTTTTTCATACTATTCAAGACATAAATTATGCGCCGTAAAAAGTAAAATATATTTAATGGCGAGCATACGTGTGTCGTGTATAGTTAATATATTAACAGCGTGCTATATGTATGTCATAAAAATTTTTATTATTTACGACTAACATTGCAAATCGTAAAAAAATCATCATTATTAACATTCACGACCTACGCAATAGACATGTCGTGATTGGAAAATTATTTACGACATGCAAAAAAAGCAAGTCGTAAAAATGAGAAACCACGGCTTGCATTTATTGTATGTCATTGATGTGAAGCCGTAAAAACTCAGTTTTGTTGTAGTGTTAATGGGTTCATTTTGTGATCTAATTCAATGATCATTTTAATTTTACAATTCAGTAATTAGAATATTTAAAACTTTTTGAAAAATTGTAATAAAAAATACAAATCACTCAATCACATCATTTCACTAGCAAAACTTTTACCGACGAATAGTGTTATCGTCGCTAAATGGTTAACTCTTTGCCCACGCCAACTTATCATCGCTAAAAGTATGCACACTAATAGAAACGCTCATTGTGTTGCTAAAACATAAGCCTCGTAGCTAAAAGTTCTGAAATTTTGGTGCCAACCAAAAATTTTAGCGCTAAAAGAATGTTATGCTTTTTTAGCAACGATAGCAAATTGCGTTGGTAAAGGTATACTTTTACCAACGACATTGATCACTGTGTCGCCAAAAATATACTTTTGGCAATGAAAAATTGTCGTCGTCGCCAAAAGTAGTTGCCAAAAGTGCAATTTCTTGTAGTGAGTTTATTTTCAGCGACAAAAAAGAATTTTAGTCACCAAAGAACTAAAATTTTTGAAGGGAGACATTTCAAATATTTTGGAGGGATTTATAAAATACTTTCAACGACTAAAAATTAGTCGCTATTACTCAATCTTTGGCTGCAAAATATTTAGTCTCTATTTGTTGTTATTTGGCGACAAAAAATTTATTTAGTTGCTAAAGATTGTAGTATTTGTTTTAGAGGGAAACAAATTATTTTTGGCGCCCGAAATATTTACACTATGTTCTGCCTCTCACACACACACACGATATACACTTCTGTCTCAAACATTACCAAACCTCACCTCCACTCACCATCGGCGCTCGCCACCATCGCACTTCGCCACCGCCACCTGCAAATCACCACCGCCACATAATCACAGGTATTTTTCTCTCTCTATCGCTCTCGGGCTCTCTTCCTCTCTGTCGCTCTCAATCTCTCTCCTTCTCTGTCGATCTCGTTCTCTCTCCCTCTCTCTCCATCTCGGCCTCTCTCTTTCTCTCTCTATCTCTCTCTTCCTTCCTCTATTTCCCCATTTCTCACACTTGCTCTAGGGTTTTATTTGATTTTTTGTTTTTGTTTAATTGTGTGTTGATTTGTTAACTCAAAATCCCAAATTTTGTGTTCATTATGTGTGATTTCTCACACTTGCTCTATGGTTTTGTATTGATTTCTTACACTTGCTATAGGGTTTGATTTCTAGACATAAATCCCAAATTCAAGCTGATGAACTTGAATTTGGGACATGAGTGAGGGTATTCTAATACCAAACTATGTACTAAAAGAAATTAACTTGTACAGAATGTATTGCCTAACCTTTATCGTTGCATAGGCTTAACAATTTTCGTAATGGTTTTTGGACAGCCACGTAGATGCCAATCTAGATATCTAGAAAGAAATTAACCTGGGTATACTGAGATTTGCAAGCCATGATACTTCCATAGAAACAATTTTGAAATTATCACCTTACCCATTATATAGGTTTATTTAAGATATTATTGGATATAAGCAAGAGAATTTTGCAACTCACAGAATGACATTGTACTCTTCAAAAAATTAGGAGCCCTACCATTTTTACACACCAAAGAAAGCTTATAAAAGGATTCATTTGAGAAACTTAACTTGAACGGTCCCAATAGGATAATGTGAACCTTCAGGTGTAACGGCCCAAACATCTGCTATTTCACCAAGAAATAATAAATGTGGTCAATGGGTTTGCCAATTAAGCAATTTTGTTTCATTTCCTTTCTTTTCTTTTTTGGCGAGTGAAATGTGTAGGCACCATAATATCTCATTAATTTAAGAACTCCTTGTTACTTGCTTATGTATTGAACTTACGGGGAATGTTTAGAGTCTGCATTTGGCCGTCTACCCTTTTTACTCGATGGGTGCCCATTCCTTTCAACTCAGAAAGAGACTTCACTAGGGAGAATTTCTTCTTCCTGTTCTTAAATTTCCTTTAGCAACTTGAGGGGCTTGTTTTAATGTTGAGAAGGTGGATTTACTCAACATTATGTCTGGGGCAGTTGGTTTCCTTTTTTTCAGTTTCTCTGTTGCTCTTCATTTGGGATGATGAAATTGAGGAGTTTCAAAAGAATTTGTAAAAACAATAACCACACTGATTTTCTTTCTTCAGTCTATTTTTAATAGGTTTGAAGGTTCCTAATCATGAGCTATCACAAAAAAAATGTGGTTTAAGTATCTTGGAGTATTTATTGGAAGATAAGGTTTGGAGAATATAGTATAGGAAAAATAAGTAGAACTAAGGACTAAAAGAGAACAAGAAAATAAGCTGATTATTTCTTTATTAGTATGACTCTTATGTAACAACTACGTCAGTAAACTTTTCCTTGGTCCCTCAAATTGAAATAGTGCAATAATAGTGATGTATGTTGTTGTTTTCATTTGGAACTTCCCATCCATTTGATCTGGTTTCAACTTCGTTCCAAGATTTTGAAAGTGTTAATCCACAGATTATATATTCACTACGCTCTGCAACTTTTGAATATTGTAGTATTAGGCCATCTCCAACCGTTCACCAAATCCAACATCAAATTCAAATTTGATGAAAAAAAGGTGTTTTTTGTGCTCCAACGATTGCATCAAAACAGTATCAAATTGAGAAAATATCAAACGTTTCACCAAACTGAGAACAGCTTGCCTCTTTCACCAATTCACTGTGCATAGCCGTTGAGTTGGACCCACCGGATGTCCAGCCAGATGACCCCTTTAAAGCAGAAATTTGTGAAAATTTTACACTACGGGGTTGACCACCCGATCGACCCCCCGGTCAACCACCTTAGCATTTTTTTGAAGCAACAGAAATGAAGGCAAAAACTTGAAATTTGCTCTTACCAGTCGATCGGACGACCCTCTCTGTTTGATGCACGCTACAGTGAACGATTGGAGCTGTTGGTATCAGAATGAGAAAATTGGCTTTTTTTTACTCAAATTTGATGAGAAAATTGTTCAACCGTTGAAAATGCTCTTACTCGCGCATATATTTCAATGTTTTGGTGCCATATACTTTACGAACTTTGTTTTTACACTGTTTTACTTACCGTGCTGTTGGAAATTGTAAACAGTACAGGCATTTTATTCTTTTTAATTTTATTGACTATTCTTTTATTTTTTTATTTAGAATGGGACAAAAGAGTCTATTAGTAAGCTTGTCTTTGACTTGAATGGAGCAAAGCTGGAGCCTGATGTTGGTGAGTCATTTGCTTTCATATAATATCTTCAGTGTACTTAGTTATTTGTGGCATCATATACTTCAATTAGGAGGCAAGCATCTTATTGGGCCTAAGCCTCTTGGACTTGAGTTTGATTGAAGTATATGTATTTTCTCATAATCCGTTATATTGGTCTATTCTTTATTTTACGTAATGTTCTTTAATTGGGTTTTTGTAGCATGATATGTATTGTTGGGCTCATTTAAGCTTTTGGACAATTGGGTGACTTGATAATTCAAAACAGCAGAAATCATAACAATGGAACTACCAATCGGGTTTATTATATTTCCCCTGAACATTTTTAGATATGTGCTAGGGTTATGCAATGCTTGCATATTTGACCCCGCATCAAATATTTACCTTGGTATCAAATTATGATGTGGGTTGAAGGCATATGAAAACATTTTTACTTCATTTATTCTATAGATGTAACCCAAAACAAGGCACAAATGCCTATCCAAATGCTTGAAGAAGGGTAGTACCAACTCATAAGAATTAAGAGTTGCAAAAGAGACTGCTTTGTATACCTTGATATTGCAATTTCCTATATTATTTAGCTCCACCAACAAAACAACATTGATCTTGTGATTTCCCTATCAGAGGGTCAACAAGGAACAGCTTGGCTTCAATGACAGTGGTCTGGCACTTTAAAGAATTGTTATAGACATGACCCCACAAAAAAGCCACCTGTCCTTCATACTCCACAAGCATTTGCCCACAACACGTGCCTCCATATAGCACCCACGATGTTTATAGAAGGATCAATTTCATCTCTATGCAACTGATCATGATTCCTTAGCTCTCTAGTAGACTCCAAAATATAATGCACATGTGAAGTTCAATAAACTTTTTTAAGGATTTACACTAAGCAACACAACCAGTTGCATATTTGGGTTTGAATTCTTTAGGATTATCAATTATTTTCTAAAACTTATATGGTTTAGTATTCCTTAAAAACAAACAACTACACAACCAGTTCGACATATGCAAATTCTGACGGTTAACTTAGTGAACTTCAACATGTGAATATGTCATGCATATTACAATATGATGGGGACTTAAACCACAAATGGATGTTTAGGTGCCTTGGGTGTTTTGATTGATTTATTTGTTTGGGAACAATTAAGATTGCGGACCAAGATAAATATTATAATGATTTCTTTTAATGAAATTTGGGGAGAAATCCTAGAGGTATTTGGTTTACTTTTTCTTTAACCAGAGATCCTTTCTAATTATAAATGTCCTATAGGCAGCATTTTCCATTGGAAGATTGACTTACAAATAAAAATAAGACGCTAGCTATTATTTTTCTTTAATTTTGGTTTTAAGATTTCTGCACCTATTTTATCATGTATCTTTGACAATATAACTGCTTCTTGTTGCTATGTTTTTAGAACTTCAGATTGTTACGTCTTTATAATTTATATGTATCCACTAAATAGTGTGTCTAGATCAACACTCTGCTTTAACTTTCTCTTAGAGGAGAAATATGGGGGTTGAATTGAATATGTTGTCTTTGCACTTAATTAATATTGCTGTAGAGTTTTTCCTAGAAAAAGAAAAATGAAAGCATTTCTGGTGGGTTTAATGTTTGGCCGAATTTGAGGAGATAGAATGAGTTATGGGTTGTGATATTTGTGTTGCTTGTCCCAATGGGAAGTCGTTCGCTTCTAAACAACAAATTATTATTAGTTCTCTGTCTTGCTGAAGGTGACTGCTTAGTTTTGTGCTAAAGAGGACACTAGCTTGCCAAAGGACCTCAGTTTTTGTTGCTTAGGAGTTGGCTGTCACTGTCACATTGTTTTTTCCAAGCATGTTTTAAATGTGGTTTGTGAATCCATGTCATTTCGCTAATCATCATATGCTTTGTTCATATGCACTCTAACCTAATCTTGGCATTGGTTGACTTGGTTAATCGGGTCATATACGCTTATGTTGTAGCTGCTTCTCAATCACTTCAGAGTGTTTCTTCCTGATCCTTTTATATGTTAAATGTTTATACCATATACAGGCATTAAATGAATATATATATTGACTGGATAAAATTTGGTAAGAATTTTTATTAATCAAATGTTTGTCTAAAAGCATAGAAATATTTCTTATAGACAAAGGAGTTCCTTTATGTTACTTGACAAATGTTTTTTTTATTAATTAATGACAAACACTTCCACTCATAAAGGCACCCATTATTCTTGGTAGTTAGTACTTAGCTTACTCTTGCAGTTGCATCCAACATTGTTTGGGAAGCATAGTTTATCTGTTAATTGCGAAATTCTCCCCTTTGGTCATTGAAGTGACTCTTTTTGTGTTCATATCAAGTAATCTCCTGACATGCTTTGTTGTACTTATCATAGTTTGAAGATGGGAGTGGCAAAACAGTTTTGACATGGAGGATGAAACACTGCAGATAGGAATGGGTAAGTGATCTTCTAGTGCTCCAAGCATTTATCATATTAAAATTTAATATCATAGTTAATATATATATATATTGTTGATAATCTTACTTTGGTGTTGAACTCTCAGACGAATACTCATATCTTATTGGGAAGAAGAGATCTTATGTGTGGGGATTGGATTAGCTTTGGATTGTGGCAGGGTTTATATTCATTGACTCACCTTTGTATAGTAGCAATTGGATGTGATAGTTTTTCTTGACAAAGGTCTGATTGCCATAGCAATTGAATGTTAATTTTTGGGTATACTAATCTTTTAGGAATCAATTCAGAAGCACACTTTTGGAACTCCCTTGCTCTTTCCAGTAAGAACAATGTGTAGGTGTGTGTTGTTTGTTTCGTCTTTTCTTATATTTAAGTGTTCATTGTTTGTTTAAATTATCTGATAGTTGGGTTGGGTTGGGTTGGGGAGGGGAGGGGAGGGGAGGGGAGGGGAGGGGAGAGGGGGGGAGGGGAAATGAGCTCGTGAAATAGGGTTATTGCCTCCAAGAACTATCAAAATAAAGGGCCAAATCCACCAAGTAGGTCTCCTAGTATATAAGGAAAAAATTTAAAAATAAAAACCATTGAATTGAAGAATGTTACAATGCTCTTTTATAATTCATCAATTAAATATGTAGATTTCGCAATGGTGATTCTATTTTATTAGTCTTACATATTTGTGAAAATATTATAAGGATGATGTAAAAATTCCCATGAGTCAATTATAAGGATGAAGTTGATACTAACAGAGATAAAAACCAACGTGAAAAATGTTACAGATATGGAAGCAATAAATCAATGGGGTCTTTCATTTATAAGGACCAAGGAAAACCTTAAATTCCAAAAGACTTTCAAGGGGTTTATCATTTGCTTTTAACAAAGACTTTCCATTGTCAGAGGACAAACAAATAAGGAACCATTCTCTGCTTGTTGGTTTTGCATTAATGAATTGGAAATTATCATTATTCGAAGGAAGGAGAGAGGATGGTTCCGAAATGAAAGAAAAAATGTTTTATCATCCTCAAGTGGTAAAATCTGTAGATTTTCTTCATTCTTCTTGCTATATAGATATTTATTCAATTTTTTAATGTTCATCTTTTTGTCTTTTTTTCCTTCTATATGCTTCAAGTCATGTGTGTATATATATATGCAAGCAACATAGTGATACAAGCCATGAACTTGGAATTTTAATTTGGAATGTGAGATAGAGAGCGAGAGAGAGATTCTAAAGGGCTTGGTTGTGCATATGAAGCTGAGGAACATTGATGTAGACAGTAGAGAGATACTATATTGCAGTTTTTTGTTAGAGGATTTAAGTAATTTACTTTAAACTCTGATATTTTTGTCTTTTTATTTTGGAAAAAGTTGTATTATTTTAATTGCATGTAATAGTGTATATCTATGGATAAATATTATTCCTCATACCCCTTTCATTATGCAGGGTGGGCTATGCAGGGTGGGCCCTGGAATTTGCATTGGTCTTAACTGGGCTCTAGCTAGAAGAGGTGTAATTGTGAATGATAAAGCTTTTCAAAACTTGAAGCCTTCTGAGCTATAGCAGAAAGGTGCAACTAGTGCAGGTAGTTATACATTGTCGAATTTATTTCTAACTTTATTTATACATTACTTTAATTTGTTGAAATTAGAAATGAAATTAAGCTCCAAGTTCAACCTAAACATATCAAGCATTGTCTTCACTTATACATAACTGATACAAGTCAAGGTATCTTCACTGGAATCCTTTTTTTTTTTTTTTTTAACAATCCATCTCTGCAGTTATTTGCTTACAAAGTTCAGTTTTGTAATTATATGGTTTAGGGAAACTTGTCAAAGAGATCACTCCACAATAATGCAGAGAAGTTTGAATTTCAGGCTGAGGTGTCTTGACTTATGGACATCATTATCAACTCACTTTACAGCAATAAAAATGTCTTCTTTAAGGAATATATTTGGCATGGTAGTGAATATATTTGTGTACGGAGGACATGTTTTGGTATGATTCTTTGTTTTGTATGGAATAATATTATTATTTTAGGTTGGAATATATTTAATTTGTATGAAATTTAACATTAAAAGTTATTCATTTTTGGATGATTGGAAGTGCAATGGATGTAAATTGCAGAATGATTGATAATGGATCTATTGTTTTATATATATATATATATATATCATACAAGTTGCATGGAATACATAAATGTTGTCGACAAATTAATTAAAAAAATAAAATAAAATCATGTTTTTGGCGACTAAACAATTAGTAGCTAAAAATGAAGTAAATATTTTTAGTGACTAAATAGTTAGTGGCTAAAAATAAAAATAAAAATAAAATGGAGAAAAACTTTTGGCTATTAAATATTTAGTAGCTAAAATAAAAGCAGACTTTAGGCGACTAAGAATTTAATAGCTAAAAAAAATAAAATGAAAAAAATAAGATGAAAAAAAACCTTTGGCGACTAAAACTTTGGTCGCCGCAGAAACTTCAAGTTTTGGGGACCAAATTTTTAGTAGCGGAAAATAAATTTTTGGCAACTAAAAATATTAGTCGTCATTTATAGGACTTTTGGCGACTAAATATTTTTTAGTCACCAATACCTTCCCCGACAACCTTCCCGCAACCAATCCGGCAACCAAAATATTTAGTCGAGCAAAATTTTCGGGGACTAAAATCGTACTTTTGGCGATTAAAAATTTAATTGCCAAAAGTGAAATTTCTTGTAGTGTGTGTGATATGGGTTATAGTGGTTATGGGTCTTGGTGGACAAAGGGTTCCATCTCTTGAGAGGTTGAATAGGGTATCGTCAATACATACATACAGAGGCTTCACAATGACAGTAGCAACAATGGCTTCCACCTTTGTCTCCATCCCAACCACCATCATCGTCCACCTTTATCTCCACGCTCACCACCAAACAAACTGTTGATTTTGCTGAAATTTCTTGATCAATGCTGAAAGAAATATGAGAGAGTGATTGAAAGAGCAAATTAGCTCTGTAATTCAATGTGTATTGAAACCAAAATGGAAGCTCCATTATATAGGAGGTGTTTACAAGACAAAATGATGATACAAATGAAATATAAAAAAGAAAGGCTACCGAAAGCAGCCGAAAGCAAAAGAAAAGGAATGCATCTATCTGGGCTAGGCTAGCAGCTGCATTAATATACTATCTATACATATATTTAATATACTATCTATTAGCAGCTGTATACATATTAATATATTATTACATATTACTTATTAACATATTATAACATATTATATGTATACTACATATTACATATTATATGGATATTAACAGCCCCCCTCAAACTCAAGGAGGACAAACATCAACCAACTTGAGTTTGGAGACAAGTTCAATGAAGCGGCCAGGAGAATGAGCTTTGGTGAAGATATCAGCAGGTTGATCAACAGAAGAGATCGGATGGAGATGGACAGTACCATGAGTAACGTGTTGCCGAATAAAATGGCAGTCAATCTCAATGTGCTTGGTGCGATCATGAAAAACATCATTGTGAGCTATTTGAAGAGCACTGTGATTGTCACAAAAAGAGGCGATGGCGCCAGAGGGAGTAACACCCATGTCAGCAAGAAGCCAACGAAGCCAGAGAAGCTCCTGAGTAGTATCAGCAAGAGCACGGTATTCGGCCTCGGTACTAGAACAAGCAGTAAGAGATTGTTTCTTACTGCGCCAAGAAATAAGAGAATCACCCAGGAAAAAGCAGAACCCAAAGAGTAAAGCGCGGTCGATGGGATCGCCACTCAATCAAGATCGAGAAAGCTCAAGCGGAGAGAGAGGGCGGAATAATGAAGACCATGAAACATTGTGCCTTTGAGATAGCGAATGATACGAACTAATGCAACATAATGTGTGGTACGAGGAGCCGACATAAACTGGCTGACAATATGGACGACATAGGCAATATCAGGACGAGTAACAGTGAGATAGACAAGACTGCCAACGAGCTGACGATATAGGGTAGCATCAGAGAGAAGAGTGCCATCAAGAGGTGTAAGATGACTCTGAGGCTCCAGGGGAGTGGAGGCAGTCTTGCAATCCGTAAGACCAGCACGAGTGAGAAGATCAGATATGTACTTAGCCTGAGAGAGAAAAGAACCCGTGGAATCATGGAAGATTTCAAGACCCAAGAAATAGCTGAGAGGACCAAGATCTTTCATCTTGAAATGATGGCTAAGAAATTGTTTAAGATGAAGAATACCATTAATGTCATCACCGGTGATAATCATATCATCCACATAAAGAAGAAGCAAGGTGGTCCCTTAAGCAGTTTTGCGGATAAAAAGTGCAGTATCATAAGAGCTGGAGGTGAAACCACAGTCATGAATAGTAGAGCTGAACTTGGCAAACCAAGCGCGTGGAGCTTGTTTGAGACCATATAAAGCACGCTGAAGTTTGCAGACTTTATGAGGTGGATGAGTAGACCCAGGGGGAGGTTGCATGTAGACCTCCTCAAGAAGAACACCATTAAGAAAAGCATTTTTCACATCCATTTGATAAAGATCCCAGTGTCGGGTGGTAGCAACTGCAATGAGGCTGCGAACAGAGGTGAGACGAGCAACAGGAGCAAAGGTCTCCTCATAGTCAATACCATATTCTTGGTTGAAGCCTTTGGCAACAAGGCGAGCTTTATAGCGCTCAATAGATCCATCAGAACAAGTTTTGATTTTGTATACCCATTTGCAGCCAATGGCAGTCTTGCCAGGAGGAAGATCAACAATGTCCCAAGTGTGAGTTTTGTCTAAAGCCTGCAATTCATCAGTCATAGCTTGCTGCCAAAGAGGATTAGAGCGAGCCTCCCGATAGGAGGTAGGTTCATAAGTAGAAAAAGCAGTAGAACCAACAATAAAGTCACGAAGACGAGTAGAAGGTTGGATTACCCGGTGTGGTCGAGCAGGAGGAGGAGGAGCCAGAGGAAGAGACTCAACAGGAGGTGAGGGTTCCGAGAGAGCAAGATCAAGACCATCAGAGCGGGCAGGTGCTTGAGAAAGACCAATAGGCAAGGCAGTCTGGAGAGAGTCGGGCATGGGCGGTGGAGTAAGCTCATCAGAAAACAGATCTGCAAAAGGGTTAGTAAAACACAGAGAGGGTGAGGGAACGGATAGACGGAATAGAGAGAGAGAGGAAAACATTTTGTGTTCCCAAAAGACCACATGACGAGAGATACGGAGACGCTGGGAGAGAGGATCCCAACAGCGATACCCTTTATGTTCAATACCATACCCCAAGAAGCAACAAAGGCGAGAACGAGGTTCAAGTTTGGTACGTTCATGAGGTTAGAGAAGAACAAAACAGGCAGAGCCAAAAACCCTAAGGTTGGTGTAAGGGGGACGGGTGCCATGTAAACGCTCATAGGGAGTGTGATTATGAATGACAGGTGTAGGGATACAATTGATAGTGTAAGCAACAGTGAGAGCTGCTTCGCCCCAAAAATTTTCCGGACAAGAGGAAGAGAGAAGGAGGGCGCGAGTAGTGTTGAGTATATGCCGATGTTTCCGTTCAGCACGTCCATTTTGTTGGGACGTACCGGGACAGGAACGATGAGGTTGAGTACCATGACTCTGAAGGAAGGAAAGAAAGTCAAAATCTTTATATTCCATGGCATTGTCAGAGCGAAAAATCTTAATAGTTTTAGAAAATTGGGTTTTAACCACTGCAGCAAAATTGTAATAAAGTTGTTTGAGCTCAGAGCGATTTTTTATAAGAAACAACCATGTAAAACGAGAAAAATCATCTATAAAAACAACAAAATAACGTGCGCCCCCCATAGTAGGAGTAGGAGAGGGTCCCCAAATATCAGAATGGATGAGATCCAAGGGGGCAAGAGAAACAGAGTCACTTTTATTAAACGACAAAGCAGGTTGTTTTGCAAGTTGACAGGACACACAATTGAAAGCATCAGAACTTACAGTACCCAAATGACCACTAGAAATTAAAGATTTCAAATGACCAACAGAAAGATGGCCTAAACGATAGTGCCAAAGCTGAAAAGGAGATAAAGGAGGAGCAGTGGTAGCAGTAGTAGGAGCAGTGATTTGAGAGGAATCTGGAACATGAAGATGGATGAGTTTGTGGAGACGTCCATGCTTACGGCCTATCCCAAGAGTTTGCCCTGTCCGAGGGTCCTGCACCAAACAACCAGTATGGGAAAAGGTAACAGTTAGACCATTCTCACATAATTGACTAATGGAGATAAGATTTAAAGTAAGAGCAGGCATAAGATATACATGGGATAAAGATAAGTGAGAGGTGGAAACAGAACCAACATGACTTACAGACAGAAGAGACCCATCAGCAGTATGGATAGAAGGAACAGAAGGAGGCGAAGAGAGAGGAGTAAAAATAGTAGGGTCAAAGGTCATGTGATTACAACAAGCGGAGTCAAAGTACCAAGAAGTGTTACCTGCGGTGGCAGATAAGGCAGTAGATGGAGGAGTACCGGAAGACAAGGCAGTAGATAGAGGAGTACCAGAATTTTGCCAAAAATGTTGAAACATAGCTTCGACATCTGTGTGAGAGAAGACCGGAGTGGAAGGGTCTATAGGGACAGAGGAAGGTAAATCCTCTGAGGCAGCAACAGCAGTGCATTGAGCAAGCAGTGTTTTAAATAGAGTCCCAGAACGGTGAGAGTTGCTGCGGGAAAAATTCCCGGTGGAAGGACCATGGCGAGAGGCACGGGTAGAATTGCGGAAGCAATCTTGCTGGAAATGACCAAGGCCAGTCTTGTTGCAAAAGCGACAAAGACGAACGGGACAATGAACCAAAAGATGAGTCGATGGAAGATTGCGGTTGTGACAGTAGTTGCAGGCAGTGGACCGCTGTGATGAAGGTGGTGAAGGAGAACTCCGAACCTGGGGAATAGCAAGAACAGAGTCCACAGGGGGGGGATGCAGAGTACCAAATCTGGTTTCCTCAGATAGTAGTTCAGAAATGGCCTGCTCAAGAGTGGGTAAAGGAGTGCGATGTAAGAGAGATGCGCGTACGGGCTCAAAACGGGGAGTGAGAGCCATGAGAAACTGAACCAAGCGCTGTTGGTCACGGTAGGTAGTAAACAAGGCAGCATCCTCAGTATGAGGCCATGGAGGTTCAGAAAGAGCGATCTGATCCCAAACATAATACATTTGGGAGAGGAAATCATTAATGGTCTGATTTGTTTCTTGGCGCATACGGTGAAGATGACTCAGAAGCTGATATTGGTGAGCAAGGCCAGTAGTCTGATAGCGTTCTTGTAAAAAATTCCAGATGGCCTTGGCGGGAGAGGAAGCAGAGTCAAGTTGGAACCTACCAAACTGAAGGCTGATAGATGTAATAGAAGTGTTGCGAAGCCAAGTGATGATCTGATAGTTTTTACTATCCCAATCTTCCAGACGGTCGACATATTTGGCAGCGGATTCCGTGGTGGCAGTGGATTCTGTGGTTGCTGGGATGGGTTTGCACACATCCCCAGTAATGATGCGCCAAAGTTTCTTGCCTTTGAGGAACCCAGACATAGCTTGTGCCCATAAGACATAGTTAGTCCCGTCAAGAATAACGGAAATAGGGTGGTTAGAGGAGTCCAGACGATCCATGAGAGAAAAACAGTATGATCAAGGGAGAATCTGAAAATTCCGAGGGCACCAGTGAGTGCAGAAGGGCCAAAATAGTCAGGAACCGGTCTGAACCGGCCAAAAAAGCCCAAAAATTGGGGTGAACCGGCTTGGGAAAGTGGCTGAACCGGTTGGAGCCGGACCGGCTGGAGCCAAGGGGTGGAGCCGTTGACAAAAGCGGGCGCAGGGGATGCGAGCCGGCGCGAGGGATGGCTGGATGGCTCACGCGGACGGCTAGCGGACGCAGAGCGCGTGGGACGTGGAGAGAAGTGGCTCAGGTGACTGGGACGCGTGGAGCGTGTGTGATGCGGAAGGCGGAATCAGGCGACGCGCCGGCGACAAAAATGGCGCGTAAGGGCGCGTGTGACGTCGGAAGAGAATGAAATTGGTGGCGTTGGGTTCGTCCGGAGGAGACGAAGGTGCTGGTGTGGTCCAAACCGTAATATAGAGAAGGACGAAATCTGCAACAATCGGCCAAGCAGAAAATGCCAAACAGAAAAATGGGATGCAGATGAGATACAATCTGCAAACAAAAAAATATGTGATGTAGCGGAGGTAGAGGCTAGGTAGAACACCTGTGCTCTGATACCATAAAAGAAATATGAGAGAGTGATTGAAAGAGCAAATCAACTCTGTAATTTAATGTGTATTGAAACCAAAATGGAAGCTCCATTATATAGGAGGTGTTTACAAGACAGAATGATGATACAAATGAAATATAAAAAGGAAAGGCTACCGAAAGCAGCCGAAAGCAAAAGAAAAGGAATGCATCTATCTGGGCTAGGCTAGCAGCTGCATTAATATACTATCTATACATATATTTAATATACTATCTATTAGCAGCTGTATACATATTAATATATTATTACATATTACATATTAACATATTATAACATATTATATGCATGCATACTACATATTATATGGATATTAACAAACGCTTATGTTTATCTCCGTTTCCCTACAGATCCCACCAACATCCATGTAATTGAGGCTACCGTGCTAAGTTAGAGAGAGAGAGAGAGAGAGAGAGATATTTTGGTCATCATCGCTGGGTTTCTAAAATCACTTTGTCAAGCTTCCACCATTATTTTATTGATATATGTATATGTGTGAGTATTTGTATAGAATAATTATATATTTTTTGAATCATAATGAAGAAAAAAAAAACATAACTAAATATAAAAAAAAAATTATAATTAAAATCTCAAAATAATTTCATAATTAAAAAAAAAAAACTGCATAATAAAAAGTCCATATGATATAGAGTGTGTAAAATAGAATTCTCCATATATGTATATATATGGAGAAATAACAAAGCAATGTATGGTTGAAAAACAAATCAAATTAATATTAAAGGTTATAAATTTTAATTATTAAAAACATTAATTTTTTTTTTTTATGTGTATACAATTATTTTTAAAAAGTGCACATGATTTATAATTTTTGTATATATATATGTGTGTGTGTCTATTTGTGACTAGGTTTAAAAACAAAAATTAGTGTTTAGTGTTTGTTTTTTTAGTGATTTTTCATCGGCTGAATTTTTTTTAGTAAATTTTTTTATAAAAATTTTAGAGTTATGAATTTTACTGGATAAGGAAAATAAAAAATAAAATTTTAATTTAAAAAAATTCAGGAAAAAAAAATTAGCAAACAATAGTGAGTTTCTTTATACTTATTTTGGCCTTTTCATTTTTGTCTTTAAATTTTATATATCTTTTTTACTTTTTAAATTTGTCTACACAAGATAAATTGAAAAATAAAAAAATTTAACATAAGTTTAAAATAAATAATGAGAGATAAAAAATATATATATATATATGATTTTTTTTTTTTTCCAAACTGCAATTATGCGTAGTTTTAATTAAATGGATAGATATGGCTTATTGGCGAATTGTCCAAAACAAATTCAGGAAGCTTTCACCGCTGGAATTGTTTATTGGAATTTAAATAGGCTTATGAAAGAAGATTGTAATATGGTAATTTCATTATTTTAGGGAAGGGTATTAAGGTCATGATTTCTTTTCTGTTAAAGGGCTGCTATTTGCCTCTACGTTTTTACTTTGGTCCCCCAACTTCTTTGAATCTTCACCTAGCAAAATAAAGAGTGCTACTATTACCACGGCATCAATTATTTTGGACCCCCTATTTTTAAATTTTTTTTATTATAATAATAACCTCAAATGAAATTATTAAAATGGTATCAAAAATTTTGAGACACCTTATCTCATAATTAAGCCCACATACTCACAACATCATGAGTTAGGGTTTAAGGGACTACCTACCTCCATCACCACCTATCCATCTTTCCCAAATCCTACCTTCAAAACCTATTCACCTTTAAAATCTTGAAAACCCTTTGGTAGTAATATTCCAACGACAACGGTGGCAACCATTTGATTACATCTACTTCTCCAGCAATGACAATGAATGAAATTTTTTCCGACAACCACAACTCTATAAGATGAGAGAAGTATAACAATAAAAACTCAGAAGAGATTTACAACTTTGATAGTGTTCTTAGCACAGAGAAGATTGACCTTGTAAGGGTAAGTTTCATAAAATAAAAATAAAAAAAAAGCAAAAATATTAAAAATTGTTTGCCATTTTTTTGGGACTGAGCTGTCGAACATATGACCAAAATTCGAAAACACAGGTCTGAACATTGTTTATTTGTTCAGGAACATGTAATTGAACATTTCTTATTTGTTCGAGAACATATAACCAAAGCAGCAACAAAAGTAGGCAAACAAAAGAGGTTAGACTAGCCTTGGGTGGTCGACCGGCTGGCTGACTGGGGAGTCAAATGGGGGATGAAATCCTACCTAGTTTTGCTCACACAAAGAACATACAAGTACAGTGAGACCATAGATGAATCACCAAAAACCGACTAGAGAAGCATGAAAGTGGATTGTGTTGTGTATGTGAAAAGAGGAAATAAGAAAAAAAAAATCAAACAGATTGACAAATCTTATTATGAACCAAAGAAAAAATTTCTTAATTACCACAAATTTTTTTCACTAGCTTTGGGAGGTTCCACCATCGTGGGTTTTGTTAGGGTTTTGAGATAGAGGCTGTTTGGGATGTAGGAGCTGTAGGGTGTGCATTTGAATGGGTGAAATATTTTTACAATAATAATTTTGGTATTATTTAGGGAGAGAAAAGAAATTTTAAGAGTTTTAGAATTTATAAGTGGAAGTCTAAAGAAATGGATGGTCCAAAATAATTGATGGAGTGATAATAGCAACAGTCAAAATAAAACTCCTCAATTTTCTCTTTGAACCCCTATCTTAATACCAACAATACCCCTAATCCCAAACCCAAACCCAAACCCAAACCCAAACCCTAACCTTAATTCCATTATCGCCACCTCTGGCAGCCACCACCACCTCTAACCATCACCTTCGGCAATTCTCTTCTTTCTATTCTTCTTTTTCTTTTTCTTTTTCTTCTTCTTCTTCTTCCAGCAACTCCCAAAGTAGCCACCATCGTTTACATCCTCCCTTTCGCCACCTCTTCCTTCCCAACTTCATCGCACTTCCGTTGCCCTCTTTATAGCCCAGTCGATGTATCTGTAGACACCCCATTTTTGACCGTCCTCAAGACTTGGACGTCACCGTTGGAACACTCGGTGATTATCCATGTTCGTGTTCGTTTGGAGTTCCCGGAGATCTCGGCTGCGCGCGCCTTGCCTCAGGACCTCCGAACTCGACCGTTTGTGTTTGGTTTTGCACCAAACACTTGTGTTTTGCCTTGGAAGGGCAGGGAATGCTTTGTGAGGCATCCCTACACACCACCGGCTGGGGCTAGAGGCCACCGGCTGGCTAGAGTTGTCATCGGCACTTTATTGTGCCGGTCGACACTATTTTGTGCCGGTCGGCACTAAATTATGTCAAAATGACATTTTATGCCGTGGGACACTTGCACTTGCTTTCGAGATATTTTCGCACGATTGTGTGCATTGTCTTTCCCTCCATACACGTGTATGGAGGATGAGCTGCTTAGTGGCTAAGCTTGTAAGCTTTTGGCCTATAAGAGGAAAGCTCTTCCCTTTGCTCAAGGGTTGGAATTCTTGAGAGGTTTCACCATTTTAGAGGGAACCAAGCTCTGGTTTTAGGGTTAAGATAGATACACATCCTATCTCTCCCTTTTTCTTTTGCTTTCTAGGTGTTTTAGTTCATATTATTGCACTAACACACCTAGTCTTCCACCTTTTCTTGGTATTCTCGAAAATCAGAGCTTATTCTTGAAGTTCTTGACTGGTTTTGAGTCCAAAGAAGCCACAACATCAAGCTTTGTGAAGAGGTCTACAAGGGTAAGAACTTAACTCCCTTTTTACCCCGTTTTTGCACCTTCTTTTTACCTAGCTTAGGACTGTTTTTGTGCTTAGCATATAACACAAAAAAGTTCTGATTTTGAGTCCTCTTTATTGTTCATTAAGAGTGTTGTGAGGTTTGGGGAAGTTTGACCCCCTTTAGGCTTTGAAAAGGCCCCATTTTGTGCTATTTTGGAGAGATCCGAGATTTTGGTGGTAGGATCTCATTACCCTGAAAATCTTGAGGATTTCAGTGGTGAAGAGCATGCCTTGAAGTCTCAAGAAGGAGAGGGCCACCCCCTCTCCTTGATGTCCTTGAAAAGGACAAATTTTGCTTCCTTAAGGAGCTTCATGTTTGAGTGTGTGTTGAGCATGTTTGACTTATTTTTCATGCTTATATTGTAATATTATAACATGATTTTAAGTTGGTTTTAGCACTCCTTGCATGTTTTGCATGGTTGCTTTGTAATACCTTATATTGCCTTAACTTGCTCTAGGTTTGTATGCCTTCTTTCTAGCATGTTTTAGGCCTAGATCCATGAAGCTTGTATGCTTATTTTGACATGATTTAGCTGTCCATAGTCGCTTTGGTCGATCATGACTTGCATCTTATAGCTCCTTTGCATTTGGCTTGTTGGCCTTGAGAGTATGAGTGTATAGCATGCCATGCTTACTTCATTTTTGATAGTTTGGAACCATCTAGCATGTTATTTCAGACTTTTTGGTGTGCTTGTATGCATGCTTTACTTGCTTCTTTAACGCTTTAAAAGCATGTGTTGAATGCTCCATGTTTTGGTCATGTTGCATGCCTTTGTACTTGAGCCTCTTAGATGCCATCTAGGTGCTCCTTAGGCTTTATTTAGGTCTGCTTGTGACCTGTTTTGAGTCCCCTTAGCCTTGTGAGGCTTGGTGGACTTGGCCTTGGTTTAAGCCTTCATGGCTTGTTTCAAGACTTGGGCCATTTGTTGTATATTTGGCTTGCTTCATTACATGTTTTGGCATCATGTTTAACATGGATTTCAGAGCTTTTCATGCATGCTATTAGCCCATGTTTGTGTCTCTTAAGTGTGCATGAGAGTTGCTTTTGTATGCCTTGGGTTTGAACTTTAACATGTGCATGTGTGTGTGTGTTTAGTCTCATTTCCTAGGCACTTTGGCCACTGTTTTGAGCCTTGTTAGAGCTGCCCAATTCATGTGTAAGTCCATCTCATTGCTTAGTTTGCATACTTGCCATGTCGCCTACTTGTATGCTTATATAAGTGCCTCGCATTGTCCATATGGCATAGTAGATAACATGCTTAGGGCCTTGTTGCATTGGCATGCATGTTGAGCCTCTTGAAGTGAAGTATGATGGAGGTTTGGCACCTTTATTTGCTTGTTTGCATTGCATGCATTTGTCATTGAAGTTGCATTTTTGGTCCTTTGGGCCATCACGCATAGAAATCTTGCGATTGGTGGTCCGAGGATCGAGGCACATGCCCCATTGAGCCATCAACATGATGTGGGATGTGTTTGGTGCATACATGCTTTGAATTGCCATGCCATACACTGCTTGTCCTTTCTTTGTCAAATTGCGTGTTCTGCGACAATTTTGGCCGGCAAGCCTTTGTTAAGTGCCGGCAAAGAATGACGGCCGATAGCATAATTTGTGGTCGGTGGTCACTCCCTCGGCCGTGGCCATTCCTTAACCGATGGTGTTCCACGACTCGGAGAAGCAATCACAGGACTTTGGCAATTTTGAGGAGTATGGCGAGATAAACAGAGGCAACAAGATGCTATGGCAAGTTCGAAGCGAGTCCGGGCATGCATCATCCGCCCTCATCCCGAGGCGTGTTATTGTTTTAATTAGATTAATCAATCTGTTTAATTAATTTAGCCAATTTGTAATATTTAATTAGCTAGTTTAGTTAATTGTTTATTCGGTCTGTATTATTATTTTGGTCCCTCCGAGCGAGGGCAAAAATGTAATAAGTGTGTGTGAGTGGGTGCATGTCTTCCAACCCCCATTTCTTTCTAACCCTTTTATTTACCCGCTTTCGATGGTAGATTAGGGCATGTCTATTTTAGCATACCTTATGCAATGCATGCGTGCATTCATGCATTTGTTTACAGGCACCGGGCTCGGTACATCATACAAACTGCATTGTATTTTCAATTCCAAAATTGAATACGTGCTATTCGCGCATTCCACATGCCATGTTTAGGGTTAACCGAGCCTACTCTAGCTTACATTTATGCTTGTGTTGCATTAGCCACTTAACATGAACTAGGTCATGCATGTTTGCTAACTAGTTCTGTTTTGTACAGTCTGATGTAAGTATTTTTTCGCTTTAGCATATCGCATGCGTGTGAATGTTGCCATGACAAGATGCTTACCATGCTACTAAATGCTTATGTGAGATAAACTGTTTGAATGCTGTGGGTGGAGGTTGGATTGCTGAGTTGGAATAACTCGTTGAAATCCGAATTTTAGCCTACTTGCAGTAGCAAAAAAAACAACACGTTTTCAAGACAAAACGGATATGCAATGTTTACTTCCAAGTTAGGCGATCTGGTCTATACTTTTGTGTTGTGCGCATCACATAGTAATTCTAGGTTAATAACCGGAATAAGAACGCATAAAGTTTTCAAAAACGGATATCACGGTTAGTAGAGGCGGTCTTGGACGGGCGAAGAAGTGCTCATAGCTGACCTTCCCCGATCGTACCCAAGGTCCCGAGCCAAGACCACTTTGGTGATGACGGACATGTGGCCTTCGGCACCGAGTCGGGGTTTCCTAAATTTCCCATTTTAAAAAATATTTAGGTGGCGACTCTATAATCTGGCAAAGCAGTCCATGTTTGGCACTACTTTTCAAAAATCTGTTTTCTCAAACGATTTGCCGGATTTGGACTCTTTGGTTCAGATTTAGAACCGACACAAAAATCGAGTCCGAACTGTAGCCGAGGTCCCCCGCGGACGTGCTACAGTTTCTGGCGACTCTGCTGGGGAGTTAGAGGGCTTGACTCGAACTCGTGATATCCTGTTTTGATTTCATTTATGTGTCTCTTTGCATTACATGTGCATTGGTGCGCCTAGGACACCGTGTTGGCCATCTGCTATTCCTGAGTGGTTTGCCGGAGGCTTGTCTTGTCAAGGCATGTCCATAAGGCTGACGATTCTTGAACTCTGCCGATGTAGGAACACAAACCCCGGTTTTACCGAGGCACCCTTTTTGACCATTCGACCTAGTGCATATCGAAATCCGTAGTGACCATTCCAAACTAGGACAGGTTGCTCACCCGATATTAGGTTGTTTGAAACCGCTGCGTGCGTAGTGAAACCCTAGCTCCTGACAAAATAGGACAGGGAAACCCTACCCCAACATAGGGGTGTATTGGCTCTCATTTACATGCTATGTGCTTTTAGAGTGTATCTCTACAGGGAATGCATATACCAGTTTGCGAGTCTGGGTATCCGGCCTGAGGGCACCAGTATCAGTGTTTTTGAGAATCAGTTATATCTGCGGGTATCAGTTGATTTGGGACGATAACCGAGAACAGTGTTCAATAATAGAGTGCGATTGTTTGACTACACCGTGTTTGATCTGTTTGAAATTTGAAATCTTTGCTTGTTTTCCGTTTCATTCATAGATTCAGAGAGTTAAGTCGAAACGACTAGTGTCTTCTCTCCGAGGCAGACCGAACATAATCTGAGAACTTCGGAAGAGATTGTGGTCATGATGGCCGAGTCAAGGAACCACCCACAAGATGAGGCTCTGTTGACATGCCGCACCGCCTAGGTCGCCCAGACACCCAATCTGGACCCTCAATTCTATCAGCTCATGAGCCCACTACATTCGAGTTAATGGGAATGATAGGCGATCTCCAGAGGTCCGTAGCGGATCTCGCTTACGGAATGTCAACCTCGCCACCGGTTGCACCATATGCCGGAAATTTCGAACTCCAAGAGCCCCCGCTGCTGGGGCGGATTGTGATCGAGCTCAATCAGTCGGAAATGACCTCCACCCACAACAGTGATGTACCAGTACCAACCCAAACCTCTCATCAGGATGAGGCCGGAGACGAAGACAAAGTGAAGGCCGATGCCGACCCCGTGGAACAACTGCTGTGGGCAGTCCAGGCTTTGAAAGCCGGAGGAATGAGCAAACAACAGATATCCGCAATTGTAACCAAAATTGTGGATGATGTTTTCCCTACTCCGCCTGAGGGCAGTTCCAGTCAATCAGAAAATCGGGATAGGCCCCGTCATGCCAAAAAGGGTCTTCCCACCCCCAGCCTTGCACCCGGAAAGGATCAGAAACCCAGGGCTGCACCCGCTGACCCGTTCGCTAGTGCATCTAGCAAGAGTCCTCAAGTTCCGAAGTACCTGCCCCGAGGGCGCAGGGCCTTCCATCCTCTCTACATGCCTTTGTCTAGGGCACTTCTGATTCTGGCTAAAAAGGGACATCTTACACCCCTCGATCCTAGGCCGCTCCCCAAACCCCTTCCAGTAGGCCATGATGCCACTCGATCGCCGCGTACCATCAGCATGTGCCATGCCATCGATAATTGCTTTCGCCTCCGTCATGAGGTACTGATTTGATTGATAACAAGGTTATCCTTCCGCCTACCTCGCCAAGTCGATCCTCTGAGTTCTTGGATTGTGAGGATACAGATACCGAGGACACCGATACTGCGAGTATGTAATTGGGATTCAACTGCCTGCGGGCAATATCTGGTACATTTTTGGATATGGCGTTTGGCACGCATTTTTGAGCACCTGCCGACGCTATTTTTGTAAATCCTGACTTGGGTGTCCAGTCAGTCTTTTGTTTTGTCTTGGGTCTGTCTCATTCTTTTGAGTCGATCCTTTTGTTTAAAGTGCATCTAATTGTAATGAGTCAATTCCCCTTTTGTATAAGAATACCAGGTGATTTCGGGGTCGTTGCCTCAAACACCGTTTTGTCTTTCAATTAGTTGTTTTCGTTGTTTGAGTCTGTTTCTGCCGAAGAGCCAGTTTACACCCGGGAAAATCTGAATGAAACAGCCATGGCTACCGTGTTTCCATGTTTATTGATGGCATTGGGCTAGTTGTGCCAGAGGATTCGAATGGGGTGACAGTGCATTCCACCTGCTCTTTTGTGCCTTAAAAAATCATTGCAATGACCTAAGTTTTCCAAAACCTTTTTGAACACTGCGGTAAAAACAAAGAGGAAGGAATTCCTCGGGATTTACAAAACTTTGATTATTTGAGAGAAAGAGAGACATGCTAAGCCCTTAATGAATGAAATCATGCTTGTTAGTATGAGTACTGAGAAGGACCCTAGCTTTGATCCAGGTTGGTTCCACACTATCTTCGGCACGAGCAATTCGTCGCCTCCTTAAAAACTTTCAAAAACAAAATATTTTGCGCAGTCTGGCGAAGACCTGTGTGGAATCGCTCTCGAGATTACGCAGCTCAGGATCGCTCTCAGCCTCGAGACTCGACCACCCCCCCCCCCTATTTTCAAACCTTGGACCAGCATCCAGAATGTTCAAAGGTTAGCTATCAATGCGACGCCTGTGTGGCCCAATTCAAAGCAGCCCTCGAGCAAGAGGCATCAAAGTCCGATCAAGGAGATCAGATACCACCAAGCAAAGCTCGAGAAGTAAATGTGATGGACCTTTCTGCAAATCAGCACGATGGCCACTCTCCTGGATACGGAAAGGCTTCAATCTCAAAACCATTTGGCATGGGCTTGCTACACTTTTACCCTTTGAGAGGCTCGCTGGGCCGAAAAACCGGAAGGGCGGCCCAGGCAAAAGTTAGAGCAAAGAGAAAAAAAGAAAAATACAAAAGAGAAAAGAAAATGCAAAAATAATAAATAAAAGATGAAAATGCAAAAAAGAGAAAAAAGAAAAGAATAAAAAGAATAGAAAATGAGAAAAAGAGAAAGGAATATAGCTCGCAAGGTCGAAAACCCGCATTGGGCACCTTGGCAAAAGTTAGAGCCTAAAAATAGTGAAGGTTAAAATACCCGAGTGTACCTTAACCGGAACTACGTAAGGCTTGATTCCCTTGTTTGGGATACGTAGGCAACTTCATCTTGAAGTCCAGCCCCCAACGCTTCCATAGCGTCTCAGGCCATGTCATGGTTTTGATCATTTTCGCCTACTCTGAATCCAATGTCTTGATTGCAGTAACCCGGAGCCGCGTGATTAACTTCTTCTTGAAGCCAAACCACCAACACCTTCCAGGTGACTGTGTCCACATATTGGTTCAAGCCGTCTGCGACTCCCCCGTGTCCGGGGATCCGACCGTCGTCAACAAAGACTGGCTTACAACATGCCGCGGCATCATCCAAACAAGGGGCAACTTTCCGTTGCCCTCCATTGCCATAAATTGCCCTGAGCTACCGTTCAAACCAGTGGCAACTTTCCGTTGCCTTCCCTCCCCTTTTAAGCCAGGGGCAATTTTCCATTACCTCCAATCCGAGTTTGCATATCTCGAGGGTAAGTTCTACGCTCGTTGAGCATTGATTGTCTACAAAAACGGTTTTTGAAAAGTTTTACTGAGGTTGACTTATTTTCTCGAAAACTGTTTCGCTTTCAAAATTGGACCATGTTTGGACCCAAAAAGGAAAATTTTCAGTGCTCACAGCCTGACTCGCATGATTTTCAAATCAAAAATTGAATAAGTGTGTTAATCTAACTCTCATTTTGGTCAGAACTGTTTTAGAAAACACAACAAAAAATGGTCAAAATGACGAACTAGGGGCACGATTGAGTCAGGTCCTCTGTCTTCCCCCCTTTAACCTGATTGTCCGAGAGACACTTTATCCGCCAGAAGGAGTGGTTGCAAGCTAGCTACATCGGGCGTGAACCCGCTACTTCCTATTCATCTGTCATTCACCCTGGGGAGGGATGCAAAAATGAGAGATTGAAGAACAGAGAGGAGTAAGTTGAGAAAAAAAGTGAGAAAAGGGTTTTTGAGAGAAAAACCGAGCCTGAGGGCCGAGCGATGCGAGTATCACAAATCAGAAAGGGTGGGAGGTATACCCGGAGGAACTGGCTCCTCGAAATTTGAGGTCTCTTCTTTTAAACACGTCTATGTGTTGTGTCTTTTGATTTGTCGGTCTCAATTTTGGCCTTGAAGTCTTTTCCGAACGTGTCTCGTTGTGTTAGGATGTGTGCCTTTTGCTCCTCTGTTCGAGTCTGTCTCGTCGTGTTATGTGGTAGGCTCGATACCCCGGTTGAAAACCCGTCTTCTTCCAAAAAGGTAATCGCTTGTGCTTAGAATGCTTTGCCACTCTTTACATCCGTGCAAAGTAGGGGAAGGAAAGGCAAAATTCGGGACATCCGAATGTGTTTCAACTACAACCGTATCAGTTTTGTGATCCGTCTTGCCGGATTGGGGCTATTTGTTCAGAGTTTGCTGTGGGCAGAATGAACCGAGCGCTGGGTTATGGGTTATATGTAGATCAATCCCCAGTAGAGTATGGGCTGTCTATTCAGTTTGAGTAGTGGTTGGTATGAGTTGTTTTGCTGATTAATTGATTGGTTATCTGATTATCGTGGTACAATTGCTCAATTTGCAGACAACAGATCAATATCATTTACATTTAAGGTGTAGAATGATGCAATGCAGTGCAAAGTATGAGATATGTAAATATAACACTTTTCAGATAAAAAGTTCATTTTATATCATCTCTTTCAAATCTGATTTGAGAAAAGCAAAAACACGCTTGGCGATACATAGTACTCTATCTACCAAAAAGAGAAAAGTACAAGAAAAGAAATAAAGAAAAGAAGCAGCAAAATCATCATCATCAGCAACAGGTCTCATGCCTAAGGATCTGTCCTCGCCCTCTTCCTGGGCAAAAGCACAAAGGCGTCGTCAGAGCCGTCACTATCGGAGCCTGAGTCCGAGCTATCCCCGGCCTCCTCCGCAAATGACTCAGTCCCCGCCTCCGACTCCCCATCTCCTGGAACTGGAGCTCGTGAGCTACTCCCTACATGACCACGTCCCCTGCAGTGCGAGGGAATATCCTGCCATCCCGAGTAGAGACGGGAGGCCCAGCTGGAGCAGTGTCACCCACTGGAGGGATCGGGAAAGGAGGCTGAAAATACAAAGAACAAACACATCAGAAAACTGTGAGCAGTTTATCAGTATAGAATGCAGTGTATGAGTACAGTGTGTGAAGGCTGTGAACAGTGAATCAGTATAGAATGCAGTGTATGAGTCTGCGATTAATGCGAATCATGAGCGCTTTATCGACAAAATCACGGTGTATGAGTACAATGTATGAAAGCCGTGGCGGTTATCGATTTGTGCGAGGTAGCAGTTAGCGAAGCAGTATGATTCGAGACTGTGGTCAGCAGAACATACCGGCAAGCCGTAGACGGCCAAAGCGTCGAGAGTCCGCTGCAGCATCCCCATCAGGGAGGCATTCAACTCCACAGACTGACGGGTATACTCGGAGGAGGTCTGCAAAAGTATTAAATATATCAGTATTCTGTGGGATATCTGAATGAACTAAAATGAAATAACAATGCAAACTGCAGAAATAAAGAATACATACCGGAGGCAAATCGGGAATACCGGCCAACTCGTGATCAGCCGGAGGAGGAGCAAACGGGATCTGGTAGGTCTCCCCACTCTGCCCCCTATAAGTCAACATAGTAGGTAGAGCGGGCCAGCCCGTCCCTCGTCCCCTCTGCACTCCCCTCCTGCCGCGAGCTCGAGCCCTCTGTGATGGCCCCGCTCCTGCTCCTGTCTCTGCCCGGGCCGCTGGCGCCGCAGGTCTCGCTGGATCAGCTCGGGAGCCCCTGCTCAGAGGCCGCATGATAAAGGTCCGGACGTACTCTGAATAGTCGCCCTCGCCCCTGTCAGCGTCAATGTCCACGGCCCAGCCAAGGGTGTAGTCCTCCATCTGCTGGAAGCTGTATCCCTCGGTCTCTCTCATACGCTCGGGAGGATGGATCGGGACTATCTGCTCCGGCGATCCTAGGGTCTAGCGTATGAAACGCTCACCAGTACAGTTCGACAGACCGGGGCCCTCCAGAGAATCCGTGCGCGAGGTCTCGATGGCGCCGGCGTACCGATCTCGTATCACCGCTGGGAGTGGAGCCCACGGCTGCCAGGTGACCTGAAATGAAATACAGTTGATTATCTACTGATATAGAAATGTACGTTTGAAAGTGAAGCTTAAACGGACTGTAAGTAAAACATACCTCGGTGGGGGTGATGGTGTCAAAGAAACGGCGGAAGAAGCTAAAAGTGTCCCGAGGTCTCCGGACGCATCGCCCGTCGTAGCGGCGAGAAAAGGGGACGACCAGAGGGGTCTCCGTCTTCGGCACTGGCTCTAGCCTGGGAAAGTAGGCGTACACCCACAGCTGCAAGACAGATGTCAGAACAGACATCGTAAATCTGAGAATAAAGCGTAAATAGCAGGCCGTGTTGTGCGGGTATTGAGCAGAGTGTACAAGCAGAATAGCAGTACAACAAGATAAAGCGTATAGTATGTGTAAAAGGTGTGAGTACAAAGATACGATACGCATACAATGTGTGCAGGTACAGTACGTAAACTACAGAATGTGTGCGGCGAAATGTAAAGCGAGGAGAAGACGTACCTCCCGGGCTCGCCAATAGCCTCCCAGAATTGCCCACGCCACGAGAGATCGAGCTCATATAACCGTGAAGGTGGCCAAAGCCGCTTCCCGATCATATCTTGCACAATCCTCTCGACGTCCACCAAAGCGCCGAGCGGCAGAGGGCACTGTGTTCGCCTTTGCCGCAAACAGGTGGTCCCTAGCAAAACATGAGAAAGCCGCGTGCATACCTCTCCGCCTCTGGTCATCGGAGCTGCGTCCACCAAAGATCGTCCGTCACTCAAATCGCACCTCGAACCAGAGTAGCGGACGAACCTCGATTTAACAAGTGGCGGCGCCGCCGAGCAATGAACTGGCGGCGATCCACTCGTCCATGTTCGTGTCGGCGATCGGATCACCCCACCCCGGCGCCGTGAGCATCGAGAAGTCGTAAGGGGTCATCGTCATGTCCCCGGTCGCTGATGGATGAAAAGAATCGGTGGTATCCCACCACCTCTCTGCCAGAGCGGCAAGAAGAGGTCTGCAAGCAGAGAGCCTGGAGAGTCCCCTGCAGAAGGTACCGAAGCCGGCCCGATCCACAATGCGGCTAACGGCGCTCGGCGTACCAATCGCGAGCGGTAACGTTCCCATACCCGCGGAGAGTATGGGAGTCTCCCTGTAGTCAAGAAATTGCAAAGCCATATGAAGATATGCAATCGGTACAAATCTGTATAAACACGGTGCATGTGTGCACATTTTTCAGATTCAAGCAGATGTCAGGTTTCAGTATACTGCGGTGGACTATAGCCTGGGATGTGTCAGTTTGTTTTGTGAGAAATAGCATACAGATATGGTACACGTGTGCACATTTTTCAGATTCAAGCAGATAATGGGTCACAGTGTGTCTGCAGTGGGCTACAGCATGTAATACGTCAGCGTGTTCGAGTGGTTCGATTCAGTGTAAATCTAGCATGTGTGCGGGTTTTCAGATTCAAATAAGCACCGGGTGTCGGCGAATTGGCAATACAATGTGTGCCGTGTTTGGGTGAGTCAGGCTAGTGCAGTGTGTGTGCATGTGCGTCGGTCCTAAACAGGTGTCAGTTATGAGTTTGTCTACAATCAACTATAGTACAGTACATCAGAACTAAGCAGTTAATGGGTTCAGTTAGCTACGGCAGTTGACAGGAAATCCTACATTACAGAAAATAAAGCAAAGACAAGAATGTCACCTCGGCGGCGCCAGAAGACAAGTGGGAGGCCGGCTCGCGCAGCAGAAGCTCTGGGTCCAAAACTCTGTCGAAGCCGCGGAAGTGGCGGAGTCCATCGGGTGGTAGCACGTGAATGGCCGGGCGATAGGTCGCCGGATCGAATGGGCGCTCGCTCAACGGGAGGAGCTCGACCCCGGGGTCCATCTCGTGGTCCGGGGGAGTCCCGACATGTGGAACATCATCGGCCATGGTAGTGGTAGCGAGAAAATAGCCGGAAAAGGAAAACCGGGTCGGAATACGAAAAGTCAACCGAGAAGGTCAACCCCGAGAGGGCCGGAAATGGCCGGGAAGGTCGGAAGATGAGAATACACGGAAATGTAGAAGAAATCGAGGGGAACAAGTCCCGAAAAGGCGCAAATAGCAAAAGGAACACCGAAATGAGATTTCAATCGGTTGAAAATGTCCGAAACGCGAAGAATATCGCGAATCCGACGAGAAAACGGATGTAAAACGCGAAGAAATCGGCGAAAAATCAAAGGAAAAACACTCTAGAGAGAGAGAGGAAGATTTTCGGCGGAGGCAAAGTGAAGAAAATAGGGTTTCAAGCCCTATTTTAAAAGGCCCGGAGTGAAATGGCAGTTCTGCCCCCGATCAGGCATTTTCTGCCGGTCGGCACCTTTTTGTGCCGGTCGGCACTTTTTTGTGCCGATAGACGGGTTTATGCAGCCGGTGGTAGCCGGTGACCACCCCACCCAGCCGGTGGTGTTCCCAAGGCCCTGTTTAGGCAAGTTGAAGAGTTTTGGATCTTCATAGCTCAAGAAAGTACAATAAAATGCATCCCCGATGCTCAACCGGCCTCCGTTTTGACTTCGGACCGTCTCTACTGTGCATGACGCTCAAATTCAAGCGAAGATTGTATCCTTTTGTATCCTTTTGTCGTTTACAGAGATTCAAAAGTTGCCCCGTGTGCGTCACGCGCATCCATCACATTGTCCGGTGCATCGTATCGCGCCATCTTGCACGTACCTTGCGACTTGCACCGTTTTGCATTGTCGTATGGCCTGCGTGTCATACTCTCTCATCTTGCATTCCATTTTGATCCACGTGAGGTGTACTACTTCACGTGCTTCATCTTGCATTCCATTTTGATCCACGCGAGGTGTACTACTTCACGTGCTTCATTTTGCATTCCGTTTTGATCCACGTGAGGTGTACTACTTCACGTGCTTCATTTTGCATTCCATTTTGATCCACGTGAGGTGTACTACTTCACGTGCTTCATTTTGCATTCCATTTTGATCCACGTGAGGTGTACTACCTCACGTGCTTCATTTTGCATTCCATTTTGATCCACGTGAGGTGTACTACCTCACGTATTTCATTTCGCATTTCATTTTGAGTCACGTGAGGTGTACTACCTCACGTGCTTCATTTTGCATTTCACCTCGAGTCACGTGAGGTGTACTACCTCACGTACTTTGTTTTGCATTTCATTCTCCATCCAATGAGGTACGCGTGCCCCATGTGCATTTCATTTTGCCAACGGGTCCGGCGGGACCGA
The DNA here is from genome assembly GCA_025200525.1 of Camellia lanceoleosa. Classification (NCBI taxonomy): domain Eukaryota; kingdom Viridiplantae; phylum Streptophyta; class Magnoliopsida; order Ericales; family Theaceae; genus Camellia; species Camellia lanceoleosa. The sequence goes on along the minus strand of CM045772.1, from coordinate 106,363,524 downwards.
AAACACGCACGGTCCGGCGGGACCAAAAACACACGCGGTCCAGGAGACCTTAAATCCTCGGGAGGTGCAAGACCTTCGGTGCATTAAGGTGCACCTCGTTACATTCATTTCGCATTTCATTGCATCTCGAGGCACGTACGCCTCGCTTTGCACTTCATTTTCCATCAAATGAGGTACGTGTGCCTCATTTCGCATTTCATCGCATTTTGAGGTATGCGTGCCTCGTTTTGCATTCCATTTTCCACCAATGAGGTATCTGCGCTCATCATGGTTCATTTCATTCTCATTTGCATTGTTCGCACCCCTTGTGGCACGCGTGTCACATTCGCATGGTTGCCCATACCGTCCGGGCGAGACCTTAAACACGCGCGGTCTAGGAGACCTTAAATCCTTCAAGGTGCAAAACCTTGGCGATGCATTATCATGTACCATCATCTCGGCACCGCACATTGCCGCAAGATTTTGAAACCATGCACCCATCCGTCCGCGAGACTTTAAACACGCACGGTCTAAAAGACCTTAAATCCTTGGGAGGTGCAAGACCTTCGTGCACTAAAGTTGCCCCTCATTGCATTCGGCATGCATTTTATCGCTACGCTTGGCACACCCCCATTGCACTTCATTTTCCATCCTTTGAGGCACGCTGCCTCATTGCACTCCATTTTCCATCTTTTGAGACACGCGCCTCATCTCGCCTCTGCTCGCATCCGCTACAAGATCTCATCGTTGCCAAGGTTCTGGTCCGGGCGAGACCTTAAACACGCACGGTCTAGAGACCTTAAATCCTCTGAAGGTGCAATTCTTCGGTGTTTGTCGTGTTCGAACGACTTTCGTGGTCCGCAAAGCCACCCGTCTGTGGTTTATGTGAGTTCCTAGGAGACCAATGGGGACGGTGAAAACTAGAGTTTGAACGGCTTATGCCTAGAACGCAAAGGTTCGGAATTTCCGAGACTAAAGTCTGGTTTAAATACCCAGGGGGTGTACCCTCGGCTTGAAATCTGTATGGAAGCCCCATAGGTTGAGGCGGTGTGTTTACGCCTCAATTCTGGATACTGAACCAACCTAGTATATCACCCCGTTGGTAGAATAGGGAAAACTGCAATCGCAGCCATTGCATCATAACTGCATTGTCATGCATCATTTGTAAATATTGCATATGTCATGCATTTCAATTCAAAAAACAACATGCATCTCATGCATCATTAATACTATTGCATATGTCATGCATTTCAAAACAAATAAACAAAACAAAACCATGCATATGTCATGCATCATCCTTGTAGTGTAGCGCATATGTCATGCATTTTCTGTACATATCCATTTCTATTGCATTGTAGTTGCATGCATCCACTGCATCATCTTCCATCTATGGCTTGCGCCTTTCCTTGTTGAGCTCGGTCTGGTATGTGCCCTTACTTTTCACGTCGAAGCACAGTTCTGTATGCAGAAGTTCTGTGTTAGACATGGCTTGTATGCGTACATTCCCTTCCTAGGCAAAATACGGTTTGGCCCGCGTGCCATATCCATTGTATCCATTTCCATTGCATTGTAGTGTAGTCATTGCGTCCGGCATTAGGATCATTATTCTCTCCCCAGCGGGTCGTTTCCCCACTTATGTCATTCCACCCAATACTTGTTCTTGTGTCCGTATGGCACTCATAGATCGACATCGCTCTATGGGAGACGGACTTGTCACCTCCATCAATCTATTTGACATATGTGTGGTTTCAACCCCGCTTGAATCATGATTCAATTGCCTCGCATGTAGTTTGCCTTGCATATAGTTTCGATTGCATTGCACTATCATTTGCATTATTCATACATCATTTTGTATATATTGCATATCATTCATCATTCGTGATTTGCATATGTCATGCATTTTGCTAACAATATTGTACCGTTAAGTTTACTTTCTTTGCAGACGACGATATTGTATGTACTCATTTGAGGTCGCGAACCGGACGAGCCGCAGTATTGTATCCTCCGTGTGAGACGCTTGAGAATTGCATAATTCTCTTACATCCTTTCTGCATTGTAGTGTAGATTACGCATGTTAGCTTATAAGCGTGATGTATGCTTCATTACTTTCTTTGCATGATCATAAGTTATGCTCGGCTTCTTGCATTTTCGGGCCAGCATTTTGCCCCCGCCACGGGCGATATCTTATCCTTGGCATGTGTTCGTGCTTGAACTACGTTGGTTTGATTCCTAAAGGGATACGAGGCGCTTATAGTTCAACCATTTGTGCTTTTATGTTTGTCCAAGTCTTGGCCTTGTCAAAATGGGTCGCCTCGGCTTTGACATTCACTCCGTCATTCTTATGACTTCCGAAGTTCACAAAGAGGGCAATCAGACACCCCATTTTTGACCGTCCTCAAGACTTGGACGTCACCGTTGGAACACTCGGTGATTATCCATGTTCGTGTTCGTTTGGAGTTCCCGGAGATCTCGGCTGCGCGCGCCTTGCCTCAGGACCTCCGAACTCGACCGTTTGTGTTTGGTTTTGCACCAAACACTTGTGTTTTGCCTTGGAAGGGCAGGGAATGCTTTGTGAGGCATCCCTACACACCACCGGCTGGGGCTAGAGGCCACCGGCTGGCTAGAGTTGTCATCGGCACTTTATTGTGCCGGTCGACACTATTTTGTGCCGTTCGGCACTAAATTATGTCAAAATGACATTTTATGCCGGCCGGACACTGTGCACTTGCTTTCTGAGATATTTTCAGACGGCTGTGTGCAATTGTCTTTCCCTCCATACACGTGTATGGAGGGATGAGCTTGCTTAGTGGCTAAGCTTGTAAGCTTTTGGCCTATAAGAGGGAAAGCTCTTCCCTTTGCTCAAGGGTTGGAATTCTTGAGAGGTTTCAGCCATTTTTAGAGGAAACCAAGCTCTGGTTTTAGGGTTAAGATAGATACACATCCTATCTCTCCATTTTTCTTTTGCTTTCTAGGTGTTTTAGTTCATATTATTGCACTAACACACCTAGTCTTCCACCTTTTCTTGGTATTCTCGAAAATCAGAGCTTATTCTTGAAGTTCTTGACTGGTTTTGAGTCCAAAGAAGCCACAACATCAAGCTTTGTGAAGAGGTCTACAAGGGTAAGAACTTAACTCCCTTTTTACCCCGTTTTTGCACCTTCTTTTTACCTAGCTTAGGACTGTTTTTGTGCTTAGCATATAACACAAAAAAGTTCTGATTTTGAGTCCTCTCTATTGTTCATTAAGAGTGTTGTGAGGTTTGGGGAAGTTTGACCCCCTTTAGGCTTTGAAAAGGCCCCATTTTGTGCTATTTTGGAGAGATCCGAGATTTTGGTGGTAGGATCTCTTCACCACTGAAATCTTGAGGGATTTCAGTGGTGAAGAGCATGCCTTGAAGTCTCAAGAAGGAGAGGGCCACCCCCTCTCCTTGATGTCCTTGAAAAGGACAAATTTTGCTTCCTTAAGGAGCTTCATGTTTGAGTGTGTGTTGAGCATGTTTGACTTATTTTTCATGCTTATATTGTAATATTATAACATGATTTTAAGTTGGTTTTAGCACTCCTTGCATGTTTTGCATGGTTGCTTTGTAATACCTTATATTGCCTTAACTTGCTCTAGGTTTGTATGCCTTCTTTCTAGCATGTTTTAGGCCTAGATCCATGAAGCTTGTATGCTTATTTTGACATGATTTAGCTCTGTCCATAGTCGCTTTGGTCGATCATGACTTGCATCTTATAGCTCCTTTGCATTTGGCTTGTTGGCCTTGAGAGTATGAGTGTATAGCATGCCATGCTTACTTCATTTTTGATAGTTTGGAACCATCTAGCATGTTATTTCAGACTTTTTGGTGTGCTTGTATGCATGCTTTACTTGCTTCTTTAACGCTTTAAAAGCATGTGTTGAATGCTCCATGTTTTGGTCATGTTGCATGCCTTTGTACTTGAGCCTCTTAGATGCCATCTAGGTGCTCCTTAGGCTTTATTTAGGTCTGCTTGTGACCTGTTTTGAGTCCCCTTAGCCTTGTGAGGCTTGGTGGACTTGGCCTTGGTTTAAGCCTTCATGGCTTGTTTCAAGACTTGGGCCATTTGTTGTATATTTGGCTTGCTTCATTACATGTTTTGGCATCATGTTTAACATGGATTTCAGAGCTTTTCATGCATGCTATTAGCCCATGTTTGTGTCTCTTAAGTGTGCATGAGAGTTGCTTTTGTATGCCTTGGGTTTGGACTTTAACATGTGCATGTGTGTGCGTGTGTTTAGTCTCATTTCCTAGGCACTTTGGCCACTGTTTTGAGCCTTGTTAGAGCTGCCCAATTCATGTGTAAGTCCATCTCATTGCTTAGTTTGCATACTTGCCATGTACGCCTACTTGTATGCTTATATAAGTGCCTCGCATTGTCCATATGGCATAGTAGATAACATGCTTAGGGCCTTGTTGCATTGGCATGCATGTTGAGCCTCTTGAAGTGAAGTATGATGGAGGTTTGGCACCTTTATTTGCTTGTTTGCATTGCATGCATTTGACATTGAAGTTGCATTTTTGGTCCTTTGGGCCATCACGCATAGAAATGCGCGATTGGTGGTCCGAGGATCGAGGCACATGCCCCATTGAGCCATCAACATGATGTGGGATGTGTTTGGTGCATACATGCTTTGAATTGCCATACAATCGCTTGTCCTTCTCGCCGCCAAATTGCGTGTTCTCAAGAATTTTTGGCCGACCGCATCGTTATGCCGACCGGCAAAGAATGACTGGCCGATAGCATAATTTGTGGTCGGTGGTCACTCCCCTCGGCCGGTGGCCATTCCCCTTAGCCGATGGTGTTCCACAGCACTCAGAGAAGCAATCCTGGGACTTTGGCAATTTTCAGAGGAGTATGGCAGTATAAACAGAGGCAACAGTGCTATGGCAATTGGGTTCCGAGCGAGTCCCGGGCATGCACTGCATCCGGCCCTCATCCCGAGGCGTTTTATTGTTTTAATTAGATTAATCAATCTGTTTAATTAATTTAGCCAATTTGTAATATTTAATTAGCTAGTTTAGTTAATTGTTTATTCGGTCTGTATTATTATTTTGGTCCCTCCGAGCGAGGGCAAAAATGTAATAAGTGTGTGTGAGTGGGTGCATGTCTTCCAACCCCCATTTCTTTCTAATCCTTTTATTTACCCGCTTTCGATGGTAGATTAGGGCATGTCTATTTTAGCATACCTTATGCAATGCATGCGTGCATTCATGCATTTGTTTACAGGCACCGGGCTCGGTACATCATACAAACTGCATTGTATTTTCAATTCCAAAATTGAATACGTATATTCAAGATTCCACATGCCATGTTTAGGGTTAACCGAGCCTACTCTAGCTTACATTTATGCTTGTGTTGCATTAGCCACTTAACATGAACTAGGTCATGCATGTTTGCTAACTAGTTTACAGTTTTGGCACGGAGTACGATGTAAGTATTTTTCGCTTTAGCATATCGCATGCGTGTGAATGTTGCCATGACAGTATGCTTACCATGCCGCTAAATGCTTATGTGAGATAAACTGTTTGAATGCCTGTGGGTGGAGGTTGGATTGCCTGAGTTGGAATAACTCGTTGAAATCCGAATTTTAGCCTACTTGCGAGTAGCAAAAGAAAATAACACGTTTTTCAAGACAAAACGGATATGCAATGTTTACTTCCAAGTTAGGCGATCTGGTCTATACTTTTGTGTTGTGCGCATCACATAGTAATTCTAGGTTAATAACCGGAATAAGAACGCATAAAGTTTTCAAAAACGGATATCACGGTTAGTAGAGGCCGGTCTTCGAACCTGGCGAAAGGGGTGCTCATAGCTGACCTTTCCCGATCGTACCCAAGCTCCCGAGCCAAGACCACTTTGGTGATGACGGACATGTGGCCTTCGGCACCGAGTCAGGGTTTCCTAAATTTCCCATTTTAAAAATATTTAGGTGGCGACTCTGTATCTGGCAAAGCAGTCCATGTTTGGCACTACTTTTCAAAAATCTGTTTTCTCAAACGATTTGCCGGATTTGGACTCTTTGGTTCAGATTTAGAACCGACACAAAAATCGAGTCCGAACTGTAGCCGAGGTCCCCCGCGGACGTGCTACAGTATCCATCATCCGACCACCATCATAGCTTTCCACCGCTAGTGACCACATATCCTTACCACTCAAATCCTTCATCTTCGTCGCCAGCCTTCCACAACCCCCACAGATCGCGATCAAGAGAGAAAGAGAGAATGTGAGTAAGTAGATTGTTCGCCCATTCCATTTCCATGACCTTGGAAATTGGACTGTTGAACAAGGACCACTCTAGACTATTGTCGAGCTATCCCTCACCCATAGCATTTCCTTTCAAGAAAATAATGGGATTCCTCAACTTGAAAGGCTTGTTATTATTTATTACCTACCAACTTTGGCTATATTTGAGGGGATAGGCTGAGCAGTGGCGGCGAGGTGAGAGAGGACGAGGCTATTGACTTGGTGGTAGTGCAATAGAGATGGTGGGGAGAGTCACTGTAACAACGGCTCAAACTTGGTTCGATCTCAGCCGGTTCATCATCACCCACAAAAACAACCACATCGAGTTTGTTTTTGGGTACCATCTTGGCTAGAGATCAGCAAAGAGGGAAAGTGGAGTGGGAGTGGTGGTTGTGGCGGTAAGAGTGGTCAGAGATGGTGGTAATTGTCGAAGATGATTAGGATTAGAGTTAAGATTTGAAAAACTAGGATTAGAAGATTAGAAGTAAGGATAAAAGTGGAATTGTAGGTTGGGACAAAATTGTAATTAAAAAAAATGGAGGAGATCGGGGTTATAAGAAGGAATGTAGGGGTTAATAGCAATGCTCTTTCTGTTATCTCTATTTAGAGACCAAGTCTGACAGGGGGTGCAGTGTAATTTTCCAAATGTCAATGAGGAATCATTGTAATTTACCCTTTTTCTTATGGACTAGGGAGGCGTTCTCTCGCCGGCACTGAAGGTTGATTCATCGCCGCCTGTGTCTCCGTTGCTTGATATTTACACTGTTAGCTGTTCAATCTCAAACTTCTCCAGAATTCTTCTTCTTTTTTGTTACCATAGATGACAGGGTATAAAAAGTGAGTGTGCATTTGATTTGTTTTTATTTCTACTTTCTTCCCTAAATTTTGTTTTGACAATGGTGTGGTTTACAAAATAGCTTGTTATAATTGATTTTCTCACGGCCAAAAATATGATAATGAAGTATGAGCATTAAGGGCTTTTTTTTTCAAACAGTCTGTGTCTTTGAGTTTTAGGCATTGGTTAATCATCAGAATCTGAGTAAGGTCCGATTAGAAGACGAGGGAGAAGCAAAACAAAGGAAAAGAGAGAAGAGACGTGGCCTAAAGATAAAGGCAAAATTGGGCACTAGCTATCTTGCCCCCGTTGGGGTGTGGGGTGGCTGTTGTGCAGCAAAATGGGCCCATTTTGGGACCCATTTCGATAATTCAAACCGTTCACATTTTAGAATATATCAAGTAGAACATACCTGCAAAAAATCAAATTAATCGAATATCGTTAATCCTTTCATCCACTCACATTTGTATTCATTTTAATATTTTAAATTACAATAATTATTTATATTTATAGATTCAAATATGAGTGGATAAATTGGTAAACGATATCCGATTAACTTAATTTTTTACAGACATATTCTACTTGATGTATTTTAAAATATAAACGGTTTGGATTATCGAAATGAGCCTCGAAATGGGCCCATTTCGCTACGCAACAGTGGCTGCTATTCTCCCTGCACAGCAGCCACCCCAAATCCCGCACACTGTGTTTGAAACATGAATTTAGGAAGAAATTTGAAAATAAAAATGAAAAGGGAAAAGAAAAATCACATTTCAACTATTTTTGCCCTTTCCAAATCCATGCTTCAAAACACAGCTATAAGTTGTGTTGGACCATAATTTGGGTAGAGATTTAAAATATATTTATATATATATCAAAAAACTACGAGTAAAATGTAAATTAAATATTTTTTTTTCCCATTTCAATGCATCGATTGCACATGAACGGGGGAACGTAGCAGATGATGAATCACGTATAACAGCTTTGACACATTCTAACCATATCTCTATCAATGTAAATTTTTTATGATTGCACGTTGATTGATTCCGACCTGAAAAATAAAAATTAAAAAAAGAAGACACCTATTGAGAAACCAGATCATCACATCACAGCGAGTGTTATGATTGGGAGAGAGTCACATGTGATCTCACCACGGGGCACGTTTCAGAGCTCTCTCTACATAATATAAAATATGCACACAACAATATTTGGCTTATCTGACAATGAAGGTATACATATCAACTACTATAAATCAATGAATATTTATATTTTACTTTTCTAAAAGCACTACTTTCTATAGTTGGCTTAACGGAAGAAACAAAAAAAACTAATAGAGAATAATTTTTAACTGAAAATATTAAACATAAAATTTTTCTATACAAGTCTTGTGTTAGAGAAGGGGTGAGATTTTGTCCCAAAGACTACTTGTGAGGTGGGGATGGGTAGAGATTTTGGGATAGGTGATTTATCTCATTTTTCAAAATTTTCATGCAGGTTTTGAAAAGCTATCAGCTTTGAGAAAATTGGAGACTCTAAATCTTGAATGGAACAAACTCGATGATAGCATTCTTCCATCTTTGAGTGCACTTAGATCCCTTAAGATTCTTAATCTTCGTGCAAATAAAATCAGCGGATTATTTCCAGCTCATGGTAACTTCAATTGTGTCTGAAAATTCATGATTGTTTCTTATTTGTACAGGGAGTTGAGAATTGTTAATCATAATTGCAATTACATAATTATTCTTACAAATCTTTCTATTACTATGTTGTAAACGCATCACTTTGTTGTTTCTTTGTGCAGAGTTAGCTTATCTTGGGGACCTGGAAATGTTGAATCTAAGTGAAAATCAACTTACTTGCATCCAAGGTAAAACCTAGGGCTTGTTTGGTTTATATCTCAAGAGACAATTTTTGAGAAAAATTTTTAAAATTTTGTTTGGTTCAAATTTTTTGAAAGAAATTTCCAAAATCATTTTCTCTCTCCTACACATCAATCAATCACTTTTTCTCACTTCTCTCTCATTCTCAATCATTTTTTTTTCTCACGTACTTCTACTCAACTACAACAAAATATCAAATCATTCCAAACTCTCAAACTCCAAACTATTTTCAAAATATACAACCCTTAGTTGCAGGAATTGTGCAACCAAATGACAAATCTTCGTAAAAACGCGATTCTGCATTTCTTAGAAAGAAACATGTAAGAATCACGTTTCTGTAAAGAGAGAAACATGATCCTGTCCAAGATGGGATCGTTAGTGGCTATGAACAAAAATCCTAGCTTGTTTGTGATAACACTGCTCTGTGTTATGTTAATTAATCTTAATTATGATTATGATTATGTGCTTGATATGATTTTGAGTGCCATTTATATGGTTACATGTGTTTTTGAATCTCTATCTGTTCATCGTAGAAAAATCTATTCGATTTTCTGTTATAAAATCTAAATTGAAGGCCGTAGAGGCGTCAGAAAGCAAAATTGACTGTATTTTTGTGTTTAGCATGATTTTTAGAGACTACGGTGGAATTTAATTAAAAATTGATTCGGATCAAAATGATTAAATTAAATCAATTAAATTATGTACAATTGGTTAACCTTAATTGAGATGGATTAGTTTAAACTAATCATTTAGTATATATATGGCTAAACACACTTGGGCTTCTCATTTTAACCTCAAAAATGTAACACCCTCAAAACATGAAATAAAACAACCATTCATAAGATCAACAAATATAATAGAAATTTTATATTTTCATTCATGAAAGTCTATATTACAAAAGATATTACATGCATTACACTTTCGTTAATGTTCATCTTAAAACCATAGCATGTAACTCTAATTGATAATCAACAAAATAAATGCCCCTACGAGTTTACATCTTTCCAAGACTTCGCTTGGTTACAACAAAATAAGAGTCTAAGTCTCTATACATATAAAGCCCTTGGCTTGAATAAACATTTAACACAAAACAACATAATAAAATGGAGCCTTCAGCCCCTAAACCTCCCAAGCTATGTTCTTGGAGGCGGCATGTCACCTGTACCTGAAATGGTTTCCCAAGTAGGGTGAGCCAAAGCCCAGTAGAGACATGCTAAAACAATATATGAGATTTAACTAAGATATTAGCATTAGATAAACGTTCAATACTTGCAAACCAACTTACACCCTTTTCATAACCAATAAATATCAACATCTATATCTCAATCCATTTCTATTCATTTATCCACATCAATTCATTGGTATAGTTCATTGTAATCTAAACAATTCAAAACGAGACTACAACTCATTTATTAGCACTTCAATAACAACCATTATTCAAACACTTCCATTTTCTTACCATTTTACGGAATCACATCTGAGGGAACTAGCACCCAAATACATATAAGATTTCGGAACTTTCACCTTGGACACTCCGGCCAACTAAATTATCAATGGAGTCCATCCCCTATCTCCTCCCAAACAATGGAGTACATCCTCTATCTCCTCCTAAACAATGATATACATACAATGTATTTAAAAGCGTGTCACATACGATGACTACCAAATTCATACATTCAACAATTTAATCAAACCGTCATATTCAATAACATAACTCATATGACTAGTTTCAATTTACCTAATCCTCATACAGTTTTTACAACAATCATAGTTATCCTCCACCGATAGCCCAAAATAAATATTTCTAAACAGATAAACAAATCTATCAAACAGATAATTTGCCAAATTTTCCATAGGTGAATAATTTATCAAATCCAACTACACCTTTCATTTACACATCCTTTCAATTTCATATTTCTCGTATCAAATTCATTATTTATACAAATAATTTATTTAACTCATATTAGGACAAATCTCCCAATTTTTCAAATATTAACCCCAAGGCTCAATCTCACCACTTATTCCCATATAACATCATATTTAAGACCTCACATACATATATGGAGTCAAATATAGAAAACCCTTCTTTCAAAAATTCAAATCCAAACCCTAACTTCACCCAAATCTTCCCAGATTCCACCATTTATACAAAATGACAAACACGTAGGTTAAAACTCATATCAAAGGTAGAATATCCCTACCTCAAATGTAGAGCTCAAAGAGGAAGAAGGAGAAACTTAAAGATACCCAAAACTCAAACTTTTTGGATCAAATGGAAGCCCACGAGTTGCTCTACCTTTTTAACAAAGGGACTAGGGTTGAAAGACCCCTAAATCACGGTATATTTATAGAGAGAGAGAGAGAGAAAGAGAGAGAGAGTGAGAGTATTTTAGAGAGAGAATGAGCTAGGCTAGGGTTTTGGGTGAAAGAGATACAAAAAGTGATGTAGAAAAGCTCTGCTGCAAACTAATATACGCAGTCCTCGCTCAAGCGAAGGAGTCGTAGCTCGAGCGACCAAACACAACAGTGACCTTGCTCGAGCACAAGAAGCGTCGCTCGAGTGTAGAATGCAAAGCTTCAGGTCTGCCATAGATGCATACGCACGCTTGAGCGCAAGAAGTCATGCTCAAGCGAAGAAGCAATTTCACCAAGCTCGCTCGAGTGAAGAACTTCTTTTTTCTAGAAAAACTGCGTTTGAGAGAAAAGCCTGAAGACCCTCAAACCTTGCTTGAACACAAGAAACCCCGATCGAGCAAAGAAGCAAATTACACAAGGCTCGCTCGAGTGCAAGAAGTCTTGCTCAAGCGAAGAGGTCAAAATCTAGGCAACAACAATCTAAACCAATCAACAACCAACCTGTTCCACGCCCAACAAGTTTCAAAACTCAAATACAAAGAGTCAAAGGGAGAAAAAAAAAAAAAAAAGACACGGATACAATATTCGACCATGGAACCAAAGTTCGGGACACAATGAAGATCGGGGCAAAACCGGGATCGCTATAAAAAATCTGAAGTTACACTTTAGACGGAGAGAGGAAGCCGAATTGGAGAGAGAAGGAGCTCAAGATTGGAGATTTGAACTAAAAGCTTGGGAATTTGGAAGCTAGGCTCAAGAATTAGCCATAATTAGAAGGGTGTTGAAGCTTCTAGGTGAGTAATTGAACTCAAATTCATGAGTTTAAGTTCATAACTAAGTAAATTCAAACTATATGAGAAGTCAAATGCATAAATTAAGCTAAGCTTGGTGAATTTGAGATCATTGGATGCATGCATGTGAGCATTTACCATGATTATGTACATTTGAGCTTATGGCATGTTAAATATATAGAATTGAGTGTCAAATTACTCATGTATGTATAGTTTTGTTGAGCCTTATGACTTTGAGCCTTATTTGTATCATTTGAAGTGGAATTGGAGTAAATATTTTACATGCATACATGATTCATGAAGATTGGAGGCTTAATTGCATGAATTTTGAAATTACAAAAGAGTTTGTGATGATTTGAAATATGGATCATGATTTTTGGACAATTGGTTTCAAATTACTCATGTCTTCATGCTAGGCAATGTTTTTCTATGAATTGGCATTGATTTGCAACCTTTGGAGCCTTTGAAATGTATTTTTGAGCTTTAAGCAGAATTCTGGAAAACCCAAAATTCGACTTGTCCGCTTGAGCGAGGAAAGTCTCGCTCGAGTGTGAAAATCAAGCTCCCAGAAGTTTTACAGTAAATTGCACGATAGCTCGAGCGGTAAACTTTGCGCTCGAGCGGACCCTGTTTTACAAGACTCCTCGCTCGAGTGACAGAAGTCTCGCTCGAGCATAAAAGTTATGCAACCAAGATTTTTCTGAGCTTTGATCGCTCGGCGACCAAAGCAGCTTGAGTGGAGAGCCTTGTTTCAGAAATTTTGAAAAGTCTTTTTGTGTTTTGTTGTCCATTCTCTTTCATTTTTAAGCACTCTTAGGCATGCATTGGGCATTGTAAATGACCTAAAAGGAAGAGGCTTAAGAGCAATAAATAAATTAAGAATGGATTGAATCGCTTGGAACCCAATATGTTATGAAATGTGTAGGGTCAAGCACAAGGACAAATTCATCAGCAGAATACTGTGAGTAATATCTTAGTAAGGATATTTTGAAGCATGCTACTTTCCAAATGCCTACCTCCGTATAAGTTTTATGGAATTGTTGCTTTGAATTGTGAACAAATGTTCGTTATGCCATAGTTTGAATCAGGCCGTTGGAATACGATATGATTATGATCTCCAAATTGAAATGTGCATAGACATGAATAATTGGGTCAAATGCCGTTTGATATGATTAATTGGGCCAAAGGCCGTTTGACAAGAATAAGTGGGCCAAAGGCCGTTTGACACGAATAATTAGGCCAAAGGCCGTTTGCTATGAATAATTAAGGCAAAGGTCGTTTAATATGAACAATTGGGCCAAAGGCAGTTTGACATGAATAATTGGGCCAGAGGCCGTTTGACATGAATGAATTGGGCCCGAAGCCGTTTGATAAGGGTGAGTTGGGCCCAAGGCCGTTTGATATGTTGGGACCTGAGGCCGTTTAATGTGTTAGATAGAAATATGAATGGGCTTAAAACCGTTTGATATGTCCGTTACAAATCTCATTCATGTAACTTCCTTATTTTGATATTATTCACTAGGCTATTGCTCACTCTCATTTCTATGCATGTAGGTGGGCAAAGAGATGTCCAAACCTAGCCTCAGTGAAGAATGTGAGGGGAAGTCAGTTTTGCGGAGTCAGCCCGAGTGTCTTGCGTATGAGACTTTGTTTTGGTTTTGTTTACTCTCTTTTGCTATCTTGGTGAATACATTAGATCACCCATGTACATAAACTTTTGTTTGGCTGACTACTTGTTTAAAGTTCCTGGATGAACAAGATGTTAAATTTGCCTATATGTGTGGGTTATTATGATATGTGTTTTGGAATAATGTTGCTTTGCCATATAAGCACAGCTCATTGGACAAAAATTTTAAGTCTGCTTCCGTTTTAACCTCATTATTATAAAAAAAAAATATATAATATGTCTGATTTTGTTTGAGGCCGTAGGTAATCTCATGATTACTGGTCGATTATGACCTTAATCCATAGGGGAGGGTTTGGGTCATGACACTCTTGGTCGACAAAGAAAGAGAGAGGAGAAAAAAGGTGAAGAAGAATCTAAACATGTTAAAGCTCAAGAGGGTGAAGTTGAAGCCCTAGATCATGGTATGTCCTCCTTCTTTGCTTCATTTTTCTTCTTCTTTCATCACTTCGAAGGTCTCTCTCTCTCTCTCTCTCCCCTCCGTTTTATTTATTGTTTTCTTTTTCTTCTTATGAAAGCCTCTCTGTTTCCCTTTTTATTTATTTATTTCTTTTTGGTTGAGAATGAAACACAGATGACTTGGAGTACCCAAAATCTCATTTTTTGACACGTGGTGCAGTGCTTCCATCTAGAAGTGTAATTTAGGTTGCATATACTTATTTATTTATTTCTTTTTATTCTCATGAAAGATTGAATATACTTTTTAATTTTTTTTTAACAAAAATCTTATTTTTTATTTATGTATATCTGAGACCCTTTTTTTCCTCTTTTATTTTTTCTATTTTTTTTCAATTTTATTTAATATAAAATAAATAATATTGTTGCACAACCTTCATAAATGCAATAACAATAATTGTATTCATTTCATAATTATAAAAGATGCATGTTCATCAAAACAAATTGCAAAAACTTTTCAATGTTAATTTTATCATTTTTAATATTTTTAAAAGTTAAATCAAACCAAACTAACCATTTATATTTGGGCAAATTACCTACACCTCCCTTGAACAAAATTACAGATTCTCCCTTTGTAGACAGGCCCGCAGGGGGACCTCGCTACAGCTCGGACTCGATTAGTTGTCACGGTTCTTAATCTGAACCAAAGAGTCCAAATCCGGCAAATCGTTTTGAGAAAACAGATTTTTGAAAGAAGTGCCAAACATGGACTGCTTTGCCAGATACAGAGTCGCCACCTAAATATTTTATTTTGGGAAATTTAGGAAACCCTGACTCGTTGTTTAAGGCCACGTGTCCGTCATCACCAAAGTTGCCTCGGCTCGGGAACTTGGGTACGATTGGGGAAGGTCACTTCGTGAGCACCCCCGCTCGCCCGATCAAAGATCAGCCTCTACTAACCATGATATCTAGTTTTGAAAACATTGTGCGTTCTTATTCCGGTTATTAGCCTAGGTTACTATGTGATGCGCACAGCATACAAGTATAGATTGAGTCGTCTGAATTGGAACAAAACATTTCATGTTTGCTTTTGAAAGATTGTTTGCTACTCGCAGGTAGGCTTAAAATGCAGATTTTGCCACCTTCAGGTGGGCTTAGAAAACATGATTTTGCCACTATCTAGTGGGCTTAAAACATACATTTGATGAATTGTTTCAATCCAAGTAACCCAACCTCCACCCATAGGCATTCAAGGCAGTTATATCACATAAGCATATAGCCTCATGGTAAGCACGCTATTCATGGCAGTCACTCACACGCATGCAAGGATGCTAAAGCATAAAACTCACCGAGTACTCCAAGCCAAAACAGAAACCGATTAGAAATCATGCGTGATCCTAACTATACGGAAATGCCTAATGCAACACATGCAAAAATGCAACTATAGCAGGCTCGGCTATTCTAAACATAGCATATGAGATGCAACAGCTATCAAGTTTTCAACTCGGAATTGAAATACAAATGCAGTTAGTATGATGCGCCGAGCCCGGTGCATGCAAGACAGATGAATGAATGCAAACATGCTATCATACTGTATGCTAATTGAAACATACCCTAATCTAACCATCATAAGCAGGTAAATAAAAGGGAAGAAAGACGTGGGGTTGGAAGACATACATCACACACACACACACACACACACACTTATTACAACATTACCCTCGTGCAGAGGGTCCGAAAGAATAATATACAGTCCCGAATAGTACAGTCCAAATAAATAATGCAGTCCAAATATGTACAAAAATCCTGATTAATTACCAAATTAACTAAGAAAACAATAAACTAACATGCAAGCCAGGGACTGCCTTGACTCTTCTTCAGATGATGAATGATGCATATCCGGGTTGCCTTTGTGCGGAAATCCACTGTGATGCCCCAATTAGCCTCTGTTTTGCAATAGTTTTTGGGAAGCGCGCCAAGCCTCGGAAGACTGCTGATTCTTGATTTGCTGCAACAGAGAGCAGGAAAGGGGCATGGCAATGTATTTTCACAAATATATACATGCCTCGATCCTCGTGCCACCAATCACGCACTTCGACGCATGATGGCCGAGGAATCGAATTGCACAACTCAATATAGAATAAATGCACATGAAAACTCAACTAGACCTAACTCCATCATGGATAATCCGGAGTGTTGGTGACTGGGGAATTGAGACATCGCTTCCACCCAGTACGAACGCATTCGCTTCCCGTGCTCGGGCTAACTCCTATCCCAAACACAATGCAATATGCATGACATGCATGAAAGGCAACTAAGATACAACCTAATATGCAACATGCTATGAAATGGCATACACGATGTACGAGATAACATGGCATACACAATGCACTAACATACAACCTAGCATACACAATGCTATGGAATGAAATGGCATACACAATGCAATATGGACTTACACTAACATAAGTGGACCTCAGCCACACTCACATAAGAGGCCATTAGATGAAAATGAGACACTCGAAATGTGTGCACACGTGCACGCAAACCGAGGATCGACCCTAAGGCACGAATGCCACTCTAACATGACATGGAAAAGTATGGAATATGGCACACTATCATGCAAATTTCAATAGCAAAATGAGTTGCAAAACAGCCCCGAAACATGGCAAAATGGTACCCGATGCATGGAACGAGTCCCGAAACATGAAATTAGGCATACGGAATGACCTATAGCTATGCAATGCATGCATTATTTGAACATGGAATGTGAATACAGAGTCAAGACAGCCCAAAAATAAGCATCTTTATAGTTCTAAGCAAGGCCAAACAGCGAATGCAAATGGGGCTAAACTAGCATGCAAAAACAGCCCCGAAAGCAAGATAATTAAGCAAGTGCAAGCTTCTGACCCTAAAAAGAGAAGGGACCTTCTACAATGTTGAAGAGGGACCCAAAATATGATGTTTTACAGTTTACCACAAGCCACAAAAACAGACAAAAGTATGGAAAAATTCTCATGCAAAAAGTGGGCCTAAAAGAGGATAAAGAAGCAAGTAATGCATGCTGGCCCCAAACAGATGAAGGTCCTTCAACAAAGTTGAAGAGGGACCTAAAATATGACCTTTTACAGTTTGGGATCAGAGCCAAAACAGTATACAAGTATGCTCAAAATACCATGCAAGATTAGGCCAAAAAGAGAGCTATAACACAAAGTATAAAAAGGATGATTCAAAAAATAAAAGACCCTTGATGAAACATGAAGAGGGGGTCAAAATAAGGCCATTTTTAGTTCGGACCAGAGCCCAAAAACAGAAGCATAAGAAGCTAAAAAATCATGCAAAAATGGGGCCAAAAGGGGGATATGATGGCAAGTGACAAAAGGAGGCCCCAAACAGTGATGAGCCCTTCAACAATATTGAATAAGGGCTCAAAATAAGCCTATTTACAGTTTACAAGATGCTTCGAAACAGATTATACACAGGCCTAAAATGCTACACAAGAAATAGGCATACAAGAGGGATAATGAAGCAAGTGCAAAATGGGGGCCTCAAACAGTGAGAGGCCCTTAATAAAAGATGAAATAGAGCTCAAAAAAATGCTACTTTCAGTTATGGCCGGAGCTCAAATATACAAGCAAGAAGGGCTAAGAAAACTTGCAAAAATGAGCTAGAAAAGAGGGAAATGTTGCTTACCCTTGTAGACCAAGTCTTTGGCTGCCTTTGGACCAAGAAATGCTGCCTCCTAGCCTTTGAAAAGACCCTCCAAGCTGCTGGAATGGAGGTGGTGGTGTGGTGCTAGGTGATGGTGTAGAAATGGGGTGTAGGACTTGGATGTTTGAGTACTTGAAGTGAGGGAGAGAGGGGGGGTGCAATATATGGCTCAAAGGGAATTTTTCTAACCCTTTGCAAGGGTCATAGGGCTGTCAGATATATAGGCAAAAGGGGAGAAAAGAGGGGGAAAAAAGGGGGGGGAAACAATTCAAGTTTCCCCCCAAAAGTTGGCCCCCCAGATACAGAATTTAAGGGGAAAAAAAGTGTATTTTTGTAATGTACCAATTGTAAGGATTTTGCCGCCGGGTATTGATTTGCAGTGGTCGGGCTCTCCCATGGCTTGCCGGCTAGGGGTCAAAAAGGCCAAGTGTAATTAGTGGCCGGCCACCACAGATTGGTGGCCTCCCATGTGTTCTCAACACAACCCTGTGGTCAAAAATTAGAAACAGTGAACCAGGAGAGAGAACAACCCACTTTTCAAAGGGGTTCAAAAGGTTCAAAAGCAATTGCTGGCCGGCCACCAAATATTTGGGGCCTCCCAGATGTGTACATCACAAATATGGGGGTTAGGGTGCAAGAAAATGGCCCAAGGGTGGTCAACATTGGCTTTGAAGTGAGAGAAAACGGGCGACGAAGGAATATAACTGATTGCTAAAACAATTACTAGCCTCCCACCCTTCTACGACCTTCCTGGTGATGAAACAGAGGTCCCTGCCAAAAATGAACGAAAACCGATGCAAAATGAAGGTTCGGGGGCCGAAACGCGCAGTCCGAGGCCCCGAAAACTGACTGTTAGGCACCGGGAGTGGTGTTCGACCATGAAGTTGGTCTCGACTCGTGTCCCTTAAAAGGAGTAAATAAGATGCATGCCAAAAATCGGAGCAAACGGAGGTGGTTAGGCGGTCCCAACCGAGGCACTACCGACGGCTCAAAAACCGAATCGGGTCGAATGGACAAAATGGCCTACGACCACGAAATGTAGCGCACGGCCACTGAGAGATGGTCTACGAGACCTCTCCTTCCCTTTGGGAAGAGAAATAGGGAAAACCGAGCCTGGTTCGCAAACCGAGGCAAGGCACAGAAAAGCCTGGAAGTCCGGAGGCAGGGCTCACAACTGAGACTCTGAAACCTCTGGACGAGCACGATATGCAACATCACCAAGCGCTCAATCGGTGACGTCTGAGTCTTAAGGTCGGTCAAAAATGGGGTGTCTACAGTTGCCCCTCTTTGACAGAACTCGAAAGTCACAAGTGACGGGAGTGAATGTCAAAGCCCAGAAATGACCCATTTTTGACAAGGCCGAAGACTTAGACAAACAGGCGAGATAAACAAAGGTGTGCCCGCAGGCAGGGGGCAAAATGCAAAACGATGTGCACAAGGCCAGATGTAACTTGATGATCATGCAAGTGCAACAAGCTGTAATGAAGCAAATATGTGTAAACAGATGCAACAATTTTAAGCAAGAATGCAAAGCAACAACTACATTTCATGTAGTTTAGGAATGTGGAGAATTATTCAATTCTCGTCACGTCTCACACGGAGAAGATACGATACCTGCGCTATTTGTCTGGTCACACCAGCTTCAAATGAACCGTACATACAATATCGTGCCTGCAAAAGAGAGAAACGCAACAAGCACAACATACTAACAACATATGTTCAATGCGATATCGAAAGTTCGACAAACGCGGTGTCAGTGGGTGAGTGCACCGCAATGCGAGAAAGAAGTGTGCGTGATAACGCGATCTTAAACACACGGGCATGGTAATATCAAACAGACGTGCAAGTATGTTCATGAGAATGCAAGTCAGATGCACAATAATGCAGAACAATCGCAAATCAGGACGCGTGTTCGTCACAAAACGGCGAGCAAGGGAATGCGCGTTTCGGCGAGGGCGACTCGATCGCGGCCTCTGGTTCTCCTTCCAGAGAGGTTACAAAAGGATACACTTTGATTTTGATGAGTAATGATGAGACACATGTCAGAATTTGAAGCTGAAGTTCCGGCGGAGCAATTTCGCGACAGAAAGTGCACTTCTCTTGTACTTTTTCAGGTCCCGGGGACTCCAATTTTTCTCAAAATTTGCAGAGAGCTTGGGGAGGGTGTGGAGAACACCACCGGCTAGTTTTCTTTCTCATTGGAGGCCACCGGCCACTTTTCAAAAAGGAGATGGTCACCAAATGAAAGGTGGTCACCGCCACTTGTTCAAAACAGTGGGCATTTTTGTCTTTTCACCTCCTTTTCTTTAAAACCATTCGGCCAAACATTTTGAGCTCACAACCTCAGCTCCGAAATCATCTTCTCTAGCCTCCCAAACCATTTTCCTCCTCAGATCTGAGCTCTATACGCGTTTTCCAACGTCCCACGCAAGTTGTTTTTGCAAAAACTTTCAGTTTTAAGCACTTTGAACCGATTAAATTTTGATTTCGGTGCTTCTTTTCTCATTTTCGCTACTTGAGGTGAGTTTATCTCAACATTTGGAAGATTTTCTCAGGAGTTGACTTTTGTTGACTTTTTCATTTCCCGAGAGTTGACTTTTGTTGACATTTTCCAATTTTGGCTCATTTTTGCTCATTTTTGCTCCTTTTCTGAAATGGCCGGTCATCTTCCTCACGGTGGAGGTCCTGCGAATGCTGGAGGTGATCCCGATATCATGGCTCTGCCTCCGAGGGTTCGACCCTTCATACCCAAGAGGTACGCCCCGCCAGCACATATTCTTCCACGAGCTGTTTTCCATCACTTCACAGACTTTGACGGGCGAGCACCCGGAGATCTGCTTCTGCGGGAGCCGGAGTATCACCTCTCTCATGAGGCACGAGAGGTATTTACTTCGTTTTTACCTTTTCTGCAACGTATTCTGCATTTTTCGTGCATTCTGTTTACATTCTGAATACACGGTTCGATTATCTGAATTCCTGAACACTCAACCCATAAATTGATTGTGAACACACGGCACACACTGATTGAGATTTGAACACGCAGCCCAAACACTGATTTTCTAAACACACAGTCCGAACTGAAGGTGAACACACGGCACACACTGATTGAGAGTTGAACATGCAGTCCAAACACTGATTTTCTAAACACACAGTCCGAATTGAAGGTGAACACACGGCACACACTGATTGAGAGTTGAACATGCAGTCCAAACACTGATTTTCTAAACACACAGTCCGAATTGAAGGTGAACACACGGCACACACTGATTGAGATTTGAACACGCAGCCCAAACATTGATTTTCTAAACACACAGTCCAAATTGAAGGTGAACACACGGCACACACTGATTGAGATTTGAATATGCAGCCCAAACACTGATTTTCTGAACACACAGTCCGAATTGAAGGTGAACACACGGCACACACTGATTGAGAGTTGAACGCGCAGTCCAAACACTGATTTTCTGAACACACAGTCCGAATTGAAGGTGAACACACGGCACACACTGATTGAGAGTTGAACGCGCAGTCCAAACACTGATTTTCTGAACACACAGTCCGAATTGAAGGTGAACACACGGCACACACTAATTGAGAGTTGAACGCGCAGTCCAAACACTGATTTTCTAAACACACAGTCCGAATTGAAGGTAAACACACGGCACACACTGATTGAGATTTGAACACGCAGCCCAAACACTGATTTCTAGCACGCAGCTTACACTTTGAAATCTGAACACTCGGCTCATTCATTTTACTTTGTACGCAGCCCATTCATTTGCACACAGCTCATTCATTTCATTTGCACACAGCTTATTCATTTTATGCTGAAGCATGTATTCATTCTGAATGTAGGTGACTTCTTGCACGGTGCGGGGATACGGCTCCACCATAGCTAGAGATTGGTACGCCGAGCTCCCGGAGACTGTCCGGGATTTGGTTGATTTGGTAGGGTTTGGGCCTTTCTGTACTGGGCTTTCCCGTTGTCCCGCCAGGAGGACGTTGATGGCAGCTTTGGTGGAGAGATGGTGGGACACCACCAACTTCTTTCATTTTTCCACCACGGGGGACTTGACTATGACCCCGCTTGACTTCACTGTGTTGACTGGCCTCGACATGGGAGGTTGGCCCATTCCTTATGACGAGGATATGGGTCAGTAGGAGGCCGCTTGGATATATCTGCTGGGGGCTCGCCCACCTGTTGATAGAGCTTCGGGCAGAGTCCGATACACCTGGTTCTCCTCCCATTTTCGGAGGGTGGAGATGGAGCCCGGGACTCCCGAGGAGGCAGCACAGTATGCCCGTGGTTTTCTGATGTTCCTCTTCGGGACCACTTTGTTTGCCGATAGGGGGAACACTGTTGGGCTGTATCTGTTGAGCGCCTTGGTGAACCTATCACAGGTTAGACGGTATGACTGGGGTGGCGCCACCGCTACCCTTTATCGCTACATGAGCGCCTCTCATGACGGGGACTTACTTGGTGGTTATTGGAGAGCCTGGGAGGTACTTTTTGCCCTCTTGATTTACATTTCCGCCTTTCATTACTTGTACACCGCACACGCTGCATTTTACATTAATCGTATTTTGCCTTTAGCACTTTGCATTTACATTCTCGCTGTTTTCCACGCTTATGGGTCTATGCGCATTTCTCGACATTAGCCCCAGAGATGGTGGTGGAGGGCCCTCGTGACCCCGTGACTCACTTGTATTTGAGGGCCAAGACTGCCAAGACCTCGAGTCTCCTTTATCTACTAAGAAGATTTCGATACGGTGCGGTCGACGGAGGTATTTCAAAACTCTCAATTCTTTGTGCTTTCATCATTGATTTGTCTTGTACCTTCCTGATTTCTGATTGATTGGTTACCCGCAGATTACATGGGAGCCCTGGGCACCCTTTGGTGAGGGTCTCCGATACCAGTTTGCTGGAGGGCGGGGTGCCTCCCAGTACAGGATCCTATTCGAGGGGCCAGTTGGTAGGGCCTGGTTTCTGGGAGCGCTCGCGCTGTATGGAGCTATATTTCTCAGGATCCTCCCTCAGCACCCCCAGTCGAGATGCGGATTGCTGATAGGCTCTCTTCTCGGGATGTTGTTAATGCCATGCTGGGTACTGATGCTTTGCTTTATCTTGAGGATGGGGATTACGCTACTTACCGTCACATATATCTGATGCCTCCATTGACGGGAGTCCGCACTCCGACGATGAGGCCTGCTAGTATGCCATCTTCGAAGCCTGCCCCGCTCGGCCGCAGACGCCCTTCCACCAATAGGGCCGTACATCCAGAGGCGGGCGTGGATTTATTCCTCCGATCCCCCCGACTTGTCATCATCCTGGATGGCCGGATATGCCGACTGAGCTGATGGGGTGGCAATATGGGACTACTTCTCCGATTCCGATCCCGATAGAGCCTCCAGTACCTGGCCACCGCTACGTCAGAGACCCTGAGTCACCACCGGTATGTTTTACAGCTTTAATTCATTACTCAGATATTTGAACGTTCATTCCTTTACTGATACCCTTGCCTTTGTATCTGCAGCCCCCTGTTGAGTACATGGATCAGGTGCTCGAGATGGTAGCCTCGCTTGAGGGGATGGTCCTGTGGAGGGAGGCGCAGTTGTCCATCATGGGCTTCCAAGTACCTTTCAGTTTTCCAAAGATCAGATCTTCTCGATCACATGTCGATTTTGGACATTTTACTGCATTAATAGGCTACTTGTGTAGAGCACATCTAACACACACCATATTCATGCATTATTCTTGCGTACATCCACTCTGTGTAGCTTGCTTGCACCTGTATCTGATACACATGTTTTGGCTAATGTATTCAAACTGCATTTTTCATTTTCAGATGCCTCCAGTATATTCTCAGCCACAGGCTGGGCCACCTGGGCCTTCTCGGGGAGGTGGACCATCTGGGTCTTTTCGAGGAGCTGAGCCATCTGGGCCTTTTCGAGGAGCTGGGCCATCCAGGCCTTTTCGGGGGGCTGGGCCATCCGTCCCTTTTCGAGGAGCCAGTGGAGGAGGGTCGTCTCACAGGCGTAGAGCACACATTATAGAGGCGGAGCCCGATGAGGATGAGGAGGATGATGTTGCAGATCGTCAGTCGGAGACATCTGCTGACAAAGAGGAGGGCTCTGGTCTTGGCTCCGAGAGTGGAGGCGAGGGGGATCCGAGGATGGATCCGACTGACGGTGATGGGGGTGCAGAGGTTATTCCAGAAGAGGATGAAAAGGGCCTCTTATTCCCGCCTCGAGAGCATTGATGTTGCGTTCCTCGCTTTATTTACCTTTTTGCTAGTAGTTGTAGCACATTGTGCATTATTAGGCAATTTTTATTGTTGTAAAACTTGTGCCCTTTGTTTGCAAAATGAAGCATGATGGAATGAAACGACTTTCGAAAAAGGTGTTGTATTTTAAACTCTTAGCATCATATCGCATCGTTTTGCACCACAATAAGATTGAATGAAAATGTGCATTGTGCATTTGCTCAGTCAGGTAGTGAACCGACGCAACAACTTAACTTACTAAGATACAACAACACCTTAGCAAGTTTACAACTCGATAAGCAAAATACAACAGTGTTGACGACTCAATAAACAAGACTCAAATAAAAAATGCTTTAAACAAAGAGTAACAACAAAACACAAAACACGATAGCTCGACAAACAACTCGATAAGCAAAACGACAACTCGATAAGCAAAACAACAACTCGATAAGCAAAACAACTCGACAAAGTGTACTTCAGACGATCTGGGCAACGGAACACATCCGAAACAGAGGGAAATGGGGGCCTTTGACACATCCGTTGCATGGAAATGCTTGAGACTTTCTTCCGGAGGGTAAAACAGGACTAAAGGAACACAGCAGAGCATGGCCGGCCACTTTTGGGGGCCAGCTGGCCAGTTTTTTTGTATGTGAGGGGAGAAATGTGGCCAGCCAGCTAGAAAAGGTGGCCGGCCGGCCACTTATCCTGGCAACCGCCAAATTTTCGACACGTGTCCCCCTGAATAGTGTTCCATCCTCTTTAAAAGCCCCAACTTCGGGACTCATTCATTTCATCACTGCTTTGCACAAAAAATGGAGGCATTCCTCGTAGAAAATCTCACATCTTGGATCTCTTCTTTAGATGGCTCAAAAAAGTTGAACTTCCGGGGTTTTGGCTTGAATGCACTATTCACGCTGGGTCGTACTCCACTGCACCTTCCTTTCCTCCATGCCGTAGCAAGGTTCTGGAACCCAGTGACGCATGTTTTTAGCTTTGGCGGGCAAGAGGTATGTCCAACTTTTGAAGATTTTCAAGTTTTGATGGAGTCTGAACGTTCAGAAGAGATCTTGCCTCAGTTCCGCTTTGGCCACGCCCAAGCTTTAGGGCGGATGTGTGGACTTACTGCGCATGATGCTCGATCTTTGATCTATAATGGGGAACTGGATATCCTCGGTTTGATCCATCGCTTTTCTGGTGCTGGTGACCGCAGTGACCATCATTGGCAAGGTTTCTGACAACACGCCCTCTGCTTGTGCATGGTATCTCACTTTCTGCTTGCCCCGGGCCTGGGTGGACCCAACATCCGTTTGATTGAAGTTGCTCAGGGCTTGAAGGAAGGGAAGAGTTGTATTGCTATGGTATTGGCCGAAACACTGATGGGTTTGGACGCTTTCCACCGTCAGGAGACGACCAGATTTGCGGGGAGTCTACTACTGCTGCATGTAATGTTTCCCACCCAATCTCACATATGTATTTGCTCGCATCACTCGGCCCTCAGCCTCGGTTTTTCTCACAAAACCCTTGTCTCACTGTTTTCTCATCGTACATCTCTATTCTATTTTCTCTCATTTTACATCCCTCCCTGTATGGTTGATGGATAAACCGCAGTTGTGGACTCTTGCCTCGCTTACTCAAATTTCACTGCTACTTTTCGCAATGCTCGTTGATGCGCTTGATGAGGATGGTGGTTCAACCGATGTGCAATTTGTCTCGCCGACCGCATTGCTTGGCGCTGTCCTTGGCTCAATCTTCCGGCAATGAGCTATAGCATGTCCCGGCAGACTGGGGTTCAGCTAATTAGTTTGACTCACTGTGTGTTCTATTTTCCATTCCGGTTCCAACGCCAGTTTGGCCATGATCAGACTTGCCCGCCAGAGGGGATTGAGTACCCGACTGCTTTTTCGGTCCGAGGCGCACAGCTTGCCTGATATGCCACAGTGTGAAGGACTAGAGAGCTCCTGGCCCCTGCTCCCACTTTCAGTTGCACTTTGTCTGACGAGTGCTGGGATTGGCTTAATGAAGAGGCACAGGTTGGGCCTAGCTTGGCATCAGAGGCTTCAACTAGCTCTGGGAGGGGGCGCAGGGACACCTGACTTAACTATGCCCAGATTTATTGCTTTATTAGTACTTTTAAGTTTTCTTTATGAGTGTAATAAAAAGCAACTCCAATTGTATGCAAGAGCAAGAGAACTCTGTTTTGAAATCAATGAAATTGAAAGTTGTGGTACTGAAAATTTTCCGCTTTGGTCCAAAATGGTCTTAGTCGTAAAAAGATTAATTTGAGCAAAGTCAGCTTTTATTAAAACTTTTCAAAACTATTTTCGATATGGATCAGAACTGGACACGCCTGAGATCTGTCACTGAGATGCACAACCCCTGGATCCTAGCAACTGGAAAGTTGCCCCTAGTCTGAACGACATCAAGATCGGTGGCAACGAAAAGTTGCCCCTAGTCTGAATAGCACTGTACTGGAGATTGCGATAAATGCTGATGGAAAAGGATGACTGAGATGATCAAAATGGACAAAGTTGATCGGGAAAAGTTTATGGTCAACTTCAGATGAAGTTGCCACGATCCCAAAGATGGGAATCAAGCCTTACGTAGTTCAGCTCAGTTCGCCGGTATTTTCACTCTCCTTTTACGCCTAACTTTTGCCAAGGCCGCCTTTGCGGGTTTTCAACCTTGAGCTCGGCTTTTATGATTTCAAATTTTCTCAGCTCGAAGTTTTGCCTAGGTCGCCTTTTTCGGTTTTCGCTTAGTGAGCCTCTCAAGGGTAATATTTCTTCAACTTGTCCATATTGATCGGTTGTGAGAACTCCAAGCCATCTAGATCCATCGTAACCACAACTCCACCGACTGCATTGACTTGATGATGTAGGACCAAATCCAATTGGGTCCGAACTTACCCTGGTCGTGGATGGGAGCTCGGTTGTCCTTGAGCACCAAATCTCCTTCTTTTAAATTCTCGACTTAACCTTCTTATTGAAAGCCCGCAATCTGCGTCATGATAACCTTGGACATGGTACATGCTTTCATTTTCTTTCATCAAAGAGCATGAGTTCTCAAATCCGCTCACGCTAATCCGCTTCGCTATCCGACACTTAGCCAATACTGTAATGACGGACCTCAATCTCAATAGGCGTAATGGCCTCCATCCCATAAACCAATGAGTACGAGTCCCCAAAGAGAAGTTCTCGATTGAAGTCCCAGAGCCCCACGAGCTTAACGGCAATTATCCGCCGCCCCGAGGTTTCACCATCTTCGCAAAGATGTGCTTGATATTCTTGTTGGCCTCAACCGCCCATTGGTCTGCGGCCGATAGGTAGCTGACTTATGAAAAGCCACATTGTATTTCTCCAACAAATCAATCACCTCCTTCTTGGAGTGGGAACCATTATCTGAAATTATTTCGGTTGGGACCCCGTAGCGACAGATGATGATGTTTCTGATAAATTTTATGACGCGAAGCCTTCAACACCGCATAAGATTGGGCCTCAACCCACTTTGTGAAATAATCTATCGCTACCAAGATGAACTCATGCCCATTCGACTTCTTCGGTGATGTACCGATCACATCGATTCCCCAGACCGAAAATGGCCATGGCGGTCATGTTATACTTTTGACGGCGAATGTTCATGCGATTTGCATGAATTTGACACTTGTGGCATCGCCAACAAAACCGATACAATCCTCCTCCATGGTGGACCAAGAATAATCGAGGATCTTTCGTACAAGATTACCCCATTCATGTGCGCACCACATTCTCCCCGTGGATGGCTTCCATCGACGCTTTGACTCTTCTAGATCAATGCACGCTTTATGCATTCCCAAATGACCCCTTTATACGCTTTACCCCGCAGATGATGAACCGAACGACCATTCTCCGATTGCCCTTTTGTCTTTGGTATTTACCCTCGGCGGTATGCTTTTTCTCCAAGAAGTTCTGGATGTCGTAATACCAGGCGTTTTCGCCCTGAACTTCATCTATAGCGCAATCGACTCAGGCAGTGCAAATTTCGTCGATGATGACCGGACGATCCGACTCCACACGGATGTCTATCATAGAAGATAGAGTTGTTAAAGAATCATGAACTCGTTGTTCTCTTAGTAGATGAGTAAAACTTAGCTTCTCAAACCGAGGAATCAAGAAGTCCAAGGTCCGTGATACATCATCATCTTTTCCTCTTTCACTTTCTAGTCTCCTTTAGCTTGAGACACAACAAGGTTCGAGTCCCCAATGACGCCCAACCGCCTTGCCCCTAGTTCCGTGGTTGCTTTCTAGACCAAATATGCACGCCTCATATTCTCGCTTCGTTGTTCGAGACTTTGAATCGGAGTTTGAAGGCTAGAGGATACGGAATTGTCGGGTGCTATCAAGAACACTCCTATCCCATACCCGTATTGATTTGACGCTCGCCAAAGTACATCGCCCAAGTTTCGCTGCCGATATGCAAATGGCCTCATCTCGAATAAGTACTGATCGCTTCACCCTTCCACCGGATGGTCACTAAGAACTCGCCAACGCTTCTTCCTTTGACCGACTTTATGGTTACATACTTTAGATCAAATTCGAGAGCAACAAAGAACCAACGAGCTAGCCTACCCGTAAGGGCTGGTTTCTCGAAAAGATATTTGATGGGATCAAGTCGTGAAACCAACATTACAGAGTGAGCTAACAGGTAGTGCCGCAGCTTCCTGGTAGCCCATACCAAGGCTAAGCAAGCCTTTTCCAGCGGAGTGTAACGGGTTTCGTACTCTAGCATCTTCTTGCTTAGATAGTAGATGGCTCTCTCCACCTTGTCTTCTAATTCTTGCGCAAGCATGCAGCCCATTGTAGCCTCAGTTACTGACAGATACAAAATCAACGGTTTCCCTGGTTCTGGCGGTAACAACACGGGCGGGTTCCGTAAATATTCTTTAATCGATTCAAATGCAGCTTGACATCAGCCGTCCCATTGGAACTTCTTTCCTTTCTTGAGGAGGCCAAAAAGTGGTTCACAAGTCAAGGTTAATTTTGAGATAAACCGTCTTATGAATTGCACTTTACCCAGAAAGCCTCGCACCTCCTTTTCAGTCTTTGGTGGTGGCATTTCTAAAATGGCCTTGATTTTGGAAGGGTCGACCTCGATGCCCCTTTGTGTAATCAGAAACCCTAGCATATTTTCCGCTGTAACACCAAATGTACACTTCTGAGGGTTTAGCCGCAACCGGAATTCCCTGATCCTTTGAAAAAACTTGTGCAAGGCGGTGTAGTGGCCCTCTCTTTCTTTTGGATTTGACAATCATGTCGCCCACGTACACCTCAACCTCTTTGTGGATCATGTCGTAATATCGTGGTTATGCCCGCTGATAAGTAGCTCCAGCGTTCTTCAACCCAAATGGCATGACTCTATAGCAAGATGTCTCACGGGTGGTGAATGCATTTTTCCCTGCCTTCCGCGCCATCACTATCCGGTTGTAGCCCTAGAAGCCATCTATGAATGAGAGCAAAGCATGCCCTCAGGAAATCCACCAACTCATCGATATGCGGTAGGGAAAGTCGCCCTTCTGACTAGCTCGCTCAAATCCTCGAATCCACACACCCCGGATCCCGCCATCTTTCTTCTAAGATCGAACAATGTTGGCCAACCAAGTCGGGTATTCGATACCAGCAGAAGCCCGCCGATTTGTTTGGTGACCTCTTCCTTAATCTTGAGAGCCCAATCCGCGGATCCTTCCGAAGTTTCGCTTGATGTGCCGGCCTCGGTCAAGGGGATCCGATGTCAGATAATCTCAGATCGATTCTAGGCATGTCTTCGTGAGGACCACGCCAAAACATCTTTGAAATCTTTTAATAAAGCGACTAAGCGCCGCTCCTCGAAGACAACGTGGACCCGATCTCGACCAAATGTCCTCCTCAAGACTAATGTTCACGGTAGTGATTTCATCCATTAAAGGTTTGACAAATCTCTTGCTCTTGCTCAATTAAACGTTAAAACCGAGGAACTTCGTCCTCGCTTTTCATCAAAGTTTTGAAAGTTTGAATTAATGCAATAAATCAAGGGCACAGAAAAGTACTCAGAAACCACAGTTATTTGATTCTCATTAAGCACATCCAAATCGTCCGATTCATTTACAACAGACTCAAATGAAAAGGAAAAAGACGACCTAGACAGGACTGTGGTATCCGGGTTATCATCCCTAGGATTACCAGATTCAGACTCAGTCGAGCTGGAACCTGATTCCGACTCACAAGACTCAGTGGAATCAGATTCTGGCTCACTACCTGACCCTTGTCGCTGACAAAAATCCTCCTCAGACAAGTGAGAGAGGGTGCGATAGATGCATCCAAGATAGTCCGGTAGGCCCGCAAATGCTTTCATCCCCAATCATGGAAACCGAGAAGTTATCCCCAAGCACTTATGGTCGATCGGAGGATCAAAAGTAGACATGCCAAGCTACCCCATTTCAAATTTCAGGCCCTCAGATCCACCGCTTTACACCGCTCAACCTCACCGATGGGTCTGCTCGCTTCAGGCAACGTCATCCCCGGATAGTTGTAGGTCGAAGAAGATCTCGAAACTTGGCACGCGCTTCTTCTCCGCGTTTAGCCATGGCTCTGGGAAACCGCAAAATGGAAAGTCCTTCCCCTCCCGGATGAAGCGTCCATTGTCCGTTCAGGGTACCCTGAATGGGCCTATGCATTAACTCAAAAGGCTTCCACCGCTTTGCTCGCTCTTCCGCCATTTTTTTCCCTTCTCACCCAATTCTCTTTGGTGTAATAACCCAAGCCAAAGGTATGAGGGTTGTGTGGCACTTCGGCCAATGCTGCAACGCCTTTCCGGCTGCTCCTTCCTAATCCCATCCCGGGGATATGTTGTAGCTTGTTCATGAGGTAGACGGATTGAGCACTGACGTACATTCCCTCATTCACAGCCATGATATTCTACACCACTTGGGCCTCAGCGAAAGTGAACCCTGATAAGAAAACATTCTCCGTGCCATGCTCGATTTCCAAGACAGGTGTGGACACTTCTGGCGGCGGATGGATTGATGAATTCCCGAAGACAATAGCCATCCCCTTCCCGTGAGGGTATTTCAACATGTGATGTAGAGTGGAAGAGACTGCCTTTACTTGGTGCAACCACGGCTGCCCCAAGAGTAGATTGAAGGTTGCGGGAACGTCCAAGACATGAAACTCAATGTTATGTTGTCCCGGACCAACCTGAGTCTGAATTTTGACAGTCCCCATCACTTCCCTGCTAGTATTATCATATGCTCTGATCACCTGAGTAGTCGGCACGAAGTCCGCTGGCTTCAACCCAGATACGCCTGCTCGGGTCAAGTGACATTGATGGCGGACCCCAGATCAACAAGTACCACCAGATATCCACTTGTCTCTACATTCCACGGAAACGAGAGGGGTTTGTTATGATTTGTGCCCTCAGCGTAGTTCTTTGTCCAAAGGTTAATGCCGGAACCTCCTCCTGAAAGACCAAATTTCAACCACCGCTTCCGTGTAGTATCTATAGAGAGTTTGGCCTTGTCCATGGCGTATAGGACGGCCTGTCTGCGGTACCACGATGCCATAAGCAATCCCTAGATGGAGATGTCTCGCTTGTATCTTCTTTAATTGCTTAAGCACGCCTTCTTCTTCAACTGCTTTCTCTGCTTTCGCCTTCCTTGTCTTTCCCGGATGCCTCAGTTGGTCCAAGTGCGAGGCTTGAAATACCTCCCACTTCTTGTCATATGAGCGACCTCGTCAATATACCGTATCATCCGTTGATTACTTCCCCAATCCTCATCCCGTGGGCAAGACATAAATCATCGCCTTCCCACCACATTCGCTTGGCAAATGATGACACCGTCCGCCTCAGATGATCGTACTCAAAGACCTTCAAATTCATATGCCCGCAACATTTTCTCGCTCTGCACACAAGACTTTCGACCCCACATGGGCCTTAGCTTTTCTAATTCTCTAATCCTCAAATCTTTGTTGTTCCAACTCACAAGATACCGTTGTTTAATACTCCTCGTGATTTACAATGCCCAAATTCGAGTGAAATTCTTAGTGCCGGGAGCTCTCCGCGGTGTATTTCGACTCGCCCTTCCGCCACCATTGATATTTCTACCGCCCTCGCTCGTCGATATTCTACGATGTCCGGTTGATCATCTAACCATCCGTAACTTCGCCGACTTCATATTCGAACCACTTGATTGTCAGATCCCCGATTCTGGTCATCAAGAACCGGAGGTTGGCAAGGTCCTCTCCCATACCGTTAGATCATCCGCTCTGCTCAAATCGTCCCTCATGTATTACACATAATTTTGCTCTTTCTGGCGGCCCCACACTTAGCTCAGACCGGCCCACTGACTGGATGTATTCACTTGGATCATAAGCTCCTTCAGTGAGATTCCCAGATTGTTCAACCTCAGACTCAACAACCCCACTTTCCTCTGAAATCTGCCCTGTCCCATCTTCAATGGTCACCACCACTGGCTTAGATCGGGTTGTGGAGATGTCCATCATGCACAAGTCAGTGCAGACAGGAAGGATCACCTCCGGCTTAGGTAGGTGGGATGGGGTGATATAGATACTGGGATCGTAAGACACGACCCCAGTTTGGATGAAGTTGATTCTGTTGGGAGGAGGGGCTTGGTTATGTGGTGGGAGAGGATTTGTCGTGACGTTGGGTTTTTCGGGAGGCGCGATCACCTGCTTGTCAATAAGATCCTGGATCTCATGACACAATCTGTAACAACGGTCGATGTCGTGACCGTGCTGTTGGTGATACGCGCAGTATTTTGCCGGGTCATGAGAGGGAGGGAGTGGATTTGGCAGTGGCCTCGGCTCTAGGGGCGTCAAATGCTTCTTCCTGATTAATACCCCCAGAGAGCTTTGGACAGGGGCATATGTAGGGGTGTGAAGGTTCTTTGGCCTCTGGGTTGATATTTGGTGTTTTGGGTATTGCTTCCAGATACGCCAGAGAAAGGCGTGGCTGTCATGGGTCTTGGGGGAGGGGGAATGGTTGTGACCATGCTCACCTCTCAGGCAGCTTGCAAATCTGACCACTCGGCCTCGCGTTGTTGTTACGGTTGAAAGTCCTTCTAGGTTGCTCCCTATCCCGGTCGATCGACCTTGTTTCATGGCATCCTCGACCAGACCCCATCTCGTAACTGAGAAGGTAGGGAAGGAGTACGATCATCTTCGTGATCAATTTTGGTTGAGATTGCGCACAATCATCCCGATTTGATCTTTGTTTGTAGGCCTCAAAGTCATCATTGATGCCTTCGCCTCCATCGAAGTTACGAAGTGAAAAGTCTCCTTGGATTCTCGCCGCTCGTTTCGAGATCACGAGTTGTAATCTCGATCCGGTATTGTACGAGTATCAGGCAACAAAGGCCTCAGCCATCTCATCCCAACTTCTTTTTACCTCATCTTCTAACTTCGCGTACCAGATGGCTGCCACACCCGACAAGGTTCGGCCAAACAGGGAAAGCTTTTGTGGTCGGGTCAGGCCCATTGGCCGCAGAATGTCCGAGAATAGCCGAAGATAGACCATGGGGTCCCCGGACCCGTCAAAACGGTCAATTTGTGGCATCTTGAATCTATCTGGCAATGTCACGGCCACGTCGGTGTATCCGTCCTCGATGTCCGGAATGGCCTTCACCCCTTGTGATTTCTTGAAAAGCTTCTCAAGCTTGCTCGCTTTTAGAGTCAGATGGTCCATTTCGAACTCAAAGGAGAGTCCCGTGGTTGTGTGTATGGGTCTTGGATAGTTGAGGCGGAAGCGGGGGCGGAGCTAGCCCCGTTGGAAGATTCGTGTCCTCTTGGATGTTCTGGACATTTGGCATGGTGTTCTGGGTGTTTGGGAGAGCGTTATCGACAAGAGGTGCTCGCTGGGTAATGGGGGCCCCGTGGAGGAGGAACTCGATGTGAAGCAGATGTCGATTCTCGCTGCAGTCTAGTGATTAGCTTGGCCTGCTGGGCCATGATTGTAGCTTGTTGCTTGGAGAACTCTGCTTGGCGGGCAGCGTCCTCTTGCATCTGTCTCATGCTCTCCTGCATTTGGCGCATTAGGGCTTCCACCCTTGACGTATTTTGCTGATCCATCTGACTAACCGGTAGATCTATCTCGATAGTAACAATTGGGACCTCAATCCTACTATCCTTTGATGGAGTAACCCACTGTTCTGGCAACCTCTGTTCTGACACACTGCGCTTCCTTGGCTTTCTCCTGACAACGGGGGGTAGAGAATAGAACACTGGATGTCCGTCAACCAGATCTTCAGATCGATTGAGTCGACGACCTCGTGTCCAATGTGCTTGGGGAATATCTACTGGGTTGGAAGCAATGGTGCTAAAACTGCCCCTAGCAAAAGATAAATAAAGCGAAAAGGACATAAATAGCCAGATAAATGAACAGCATGACAGCTTAAAATAAATACACAACACACAGTCGGGCATACAACACACGGTTGATAAGTTGAAAACACACTGTCTCCAAATCGATCACCGCCCTCAATCATCGTTTCCCAAAGATCAATCGGATACTGCAGATAATCGATTCTCAAATCGACCGATGCCCGCAGTTCGATGTCCAAACTTGCAAACTGATACATGCATTCCTGTAGAGACGCACTCTAAAGCACATAACAGATAAGTGAGAGCCAAAACACCCCTATGTTGGGGTAGGGTTTCCCTGTCCTATTTTGTCAGGAGCTAGGGTTTCACTACGCACGCAGCGGCTTCAAACAACCTATATCGGGTAAGCAACCTGTCCTAGTTTGGAATGGTCACTACGGATTTCGATATGCACTAGGTCGAATGGTCAAAAAGGGTGCCCCGGTAAAACCGGGGTTTGTGTTCCCATACTGGCAGAGCCCATAACCGGTCAGCCTTATGGTCATGCCTTGACAAGACAAGCCTCCGGCAAACCGTTCAGGAATAGCAGATGGCAAACACGGTGTCCTAGGTGCACCAATGCAAATGCAATGCAAAGAAACACACAAGTGTAGTCAAAACCAGATATCATGAGTTCGAGTCAAGTTCTTTAAGTCCCCAGCAGAGTCGCCAGAAACTGTAGACAGGCCCGCAGGGGGACCTCGCTACAGCTCGGACTCAATTAGTTGTCACGGTTCTTAATCTGAACCAAAGAGTCCAAATCCGGCAAATCATTTTGAGAAAACAGATTTTTGAAAGAAGTGCCAAACATGAACTGCTTTGCCAGATACAGAGTCGCCACCTAAATATTTTATTTTAGGAAATTTAGGAAACCCTGACTCGTTGTTTAAGGCCACGTGTTCGTCATCACCAAAGTTGCCTCGGCTCGGGAACTTGGGTACGATTGGGGAAGGTCACTTCGTGAGCACCCCCGCTCGCCCGATCAAAGATTGGCCTCTACTAACCATGATATCTAGTTTTGAAAACATTGTGCGTTCTTATTCCGGTTATTAGCCTAGGTTACTATGTGATGCGCACAGCATACAAGTATAGACTGAGTCGTCTGAATTGGAACAAAACATTTCATGTTTGCTTTTGAAAGATTGTTTGCTACCCGCAGGTAGGCTTAAAATGCAGATTTTGCCACCCTCAGGTGGGCTTAGAAAACATGATTTTGCCACTATCTAGTGGGCTTAAAACACACATTTGATGAATTGTTCCAATCCAAGTAACCCAACCTCCACCCACAGGCATTCAAGGCAGTTATATCACATAAGCATATAGCCTCATGGTAAGCACGCTATTCATGGCAGTCACTCACACGTATGCAAGGATGCTAAAGAATAAAACTCACCGAGTACTCCAAGCCAAAACAGAAACCGATTAGAAATCATGCGTGATCCTAACTATACGGAAATGCCTAATGCAACACATGCAAAAATGCAACTATAGCAGGCTCGGCTATTCTAAACATAGCATATGAGATGCAACAGCTATCAAGTTTTCAACTCGGAATTGAAATACAAATGCAGTTAGTATGATGCGCCGAGCTCGGTGCATGCAAGACAGATGAATGAATGCAAACATGCTATCATACTGTATGCTAATTGAAACATGCCCTAATCTTACCATCATAAGCAGGTAAATAAAAGGGAAGAAAGACGTGGGGTTGGAAGACATACATCACACACACACACACTTATTACAACATTGCCCTCGCGCAGAGGGTCCGAAAGAATAATATACAGTCCCGAATAGTACAGTCCAAATATGTACAAAAATCCTGATTAATTACCAAATTAACTAAGAAAACAATAAACTGGCATGCAAGCCAAGGACTGCCTTGACTCTTCTTCAGATGATGAATGATGCATATCTGGGTTGCCTTTGCGTGGAAATCCACTGTGATGCCCCAATTAGCCTCTGTTTTACAATAGTTTTTCGAAGCGCGCCAAGCCTCGGAAGACTGCTGATTCTTGATTTGCTGCAACAGAGAGCAGGAAAGGGGCATGGCAATGTATTTTCACAAATATATGCATGCCTCGATCCTCGTGCCACCAATCACGCACTTCGATGCATGATGGCCGAGGAATCGAATTGCACAACTCAATATAGAATGAATGCACATGAAAACTTAACTAGACCTAACTCCATCATGGATAATCCGGAGTGTCGGTGACTGGGGAATTGAGACACGTTCCGTCACCCGGAGTACGAAACGTACCTCGTTTCCCGTGCTCGGGCTAACTCCTATCCCGAACACAATGCAATATGCATGACATGCATGAAAGGCAACTAAGATACAACCTAATATGCAACATGCTATGAAATGGCATACACGATGTACGAGATAACATGGCATACACAATGCACTAATATACAACCTAGCATACACAATACTATGGAATGAAATGGCATACACAATGCAATATGGACTTACACTAACATAAGTGGA
The DNA here is from genome assembly GCA_025200525.1 of Camellia lanceoleosa. NCBI lineage: Eukaryota > Viridiplantae > Streptophyta > Magnoliopsida > Ericales > Theaceae > Camellia > Camellia lanceoleosa. Next base: position 106,326,485 of record CM045772.1, on the reverse strand, counting down.
CCTCAGCCACACTCACATAAGAGGCCATTAGATGAAAATGAGACACTCGAAATGCGTGCACACGTGCACGCAAACCGAGGACCGACCCTAACGCACGAATGCCACTCTAACATGACATGGAAAAGTATGGAATATGGCACACTATCATGCAAATTTCAGTAGCAAAATAAGTTGCAAAACAGCCCCGAAACATGGCAAAATGGTACCCGATGCATGGAACGAGTCCCGAAACATGAAATTAGGCATACGGAATGACCTATAGCTATGCAATGCATGCATTATTTGAACATGGAATGTGAAGACAGAGTCAAGACAGCCCAAAAATAAGAATCTTTACAGTTCTAATCAAGGCAAAACAGCGAACGCAAATGGGGCTAAACTAGCATGCAAAAACAGCCCCGAAAGCAAGATAATTAAGCAAGTGCAAGATGCTAACCCTAAACAGAGAAGGGCCCTTCTAAAATTTTTAAGAGGGGCCCAAAATATGATGTTTTAAAGTTTACCACAAGCCACAAAAACAGACACAAGTATGGAAAAATTCTCATGCAAAAAGTGGGCCTAAAAGAGGATAAAGAAGCAAGTAATGCATGCTGGCCCCAAACAGATGAAGGTCCTTCAAAAAAGTTGAAGAGGGACCTAAAATATGACCTTTTACAGTTTGTGATCAGAGACAAAACAATATACAAGTATGCTCAAAATACCATGCAAGATTAGGCCAAAAAGAGAGCTATAACACAAAGTATAAAAAGGATGCTTCAAACAATAAAAGACCCTTGATTAAAAATGAATAGGGGGTCAAAATAAGGCCATTTTTAGTTCGGACCAGAGCCCAAAAATAGAAGCATAACAAGCTAACAAATCATGCAAAAATGGGGCCAAAAGGGGGATATGATGGCAAGTGACAAAAGGAGGCCCCAAACAGTGATGAGCCCTTCAACAATGTTGAATAAGGGCTCAAAATAATCCTATTTACAGTTTATAACATGCTTCAAAATAAATTATACACAGGCCTAAAATGCTACACAAGAAATAGGCATACAAGAGGGATAATGAAGCAAGTGCAAAATGGGGGCCTCAAACAGTGAGAGGCCCTTAATGAAAGATGAAATAGAGCTCAAAAAAATGCTACTTTTAGTTATGGCCGGAGCTCAAATATACAAGCAAGAAGGGCTAAGAAAACTTGCAAAAATGAGCTAGAAAAGAGGGAAATGTTGCTCACCCTTGTAGACCAAGTCTTTGGCTGCCTTTGGACCAAGAAATGCTGCCTCCTAGCCTCTGAGAAGACCCTCCAAGCTGCTGGAATGGAGTTGGTGGTGTGGTGCTAGGTGATGGTGTAGAAATGGGGTGTAGGACTTGGATGTTTGAGTGCTTGAAGTGAAGGAGAGAGGGGGGGTGCAATATATGGCTCAAAGGGAATTTTTCTAACCCTTTGCAATGGGGCTAGGGCTGCTGTATATATAGGCAAAAGGAGGAGAAAAGAGGGGGAAAAAAGGGGGGGAAAACAATCCAAGTTTCCCCTCAAAAGTTGGCCCCCTAGATACAGAATCTGGGGGGAAAAAAAGTGTATTTTTGTAATGTACCAATTGTAAGGATTCTGGCCGGCCAGGTATTGGATTTGTAGGTGGCCGGCCGGCTCTCCCCATGGCTGGCCGGCTAGGGATCAAAAAGGCCAAGTGTAATTAGTGGCCGGCCACCACAGATTGGTGGCCTCCCATGTGTTCTCAACACAACCCTGTGGTCAAAAATTAGAAACAGTGAACCAGGAGAGAGAACAACCCACTTTTCAAAGGGGTTCAAAAGGTTCAAAAGCAATTACTGGCCGGCCACCAAATATTGGGGGCCTCCTAGATGTGTACATCACAAATATGGGGGTTAGGGTGCAAGAAAATGGCCCAAGGGTGGTCAACATTGGCTTTGAAGTGAGAGAAAACGGGCAACGGAGGGCGACGTGTAACAACCCCATATTGTTTACCGAAAGTTACTGAATTACCTACTGATTTCTGCTAAACTGGAATGCTTATGACTGATAATTGAGCTAACTGAAGTACGGAACGGACTTATTGAAAATTTAAACTGAACTGACTGAACATGTTTATTGTATTGCATTCTTATCTGTTTGATTATTTGATTATCTGTTCGTGTTTTATGTTTAAACCGTAAATTGAAGGCCTTATCAGCGGTCGAATCCGGAACTGATTGATGTTTTAGGATCCTCATGATTTATGTGAATTTATGGGATGATTATCTGAAAATTGATTAGGTATGATTAAATTAGATTAAAAATGAGTTAATTGCAAACTTGGACTTAATTACCAATTAGACCACTTAGTGGGCCACTTAGTCTAACATTGTTTGAGCCTTACACTTAGAGACAACATTTCCCTCAGCCATATTTTGAGTATACAGCCGGCCTTAGAGAGAGGAGAAGAGAGACTTAAGTTCATTTGTTGAATTAGCTTGAATTACTTGGAATTGAAGTGCAAGAGGCAAAGATTGGGCTCCTAAACCTTGAATACAAGATTAAGGTAGGACATTCATCTCCTTATTGTTGTCTTTGAGCTAAGTCTTGCATGATTCTTGCATCATTGTAAAATTAAGTCATGAATTAGTTCATACATGTTGAATTAGAGCATAATTCATGCATGCATGTTTGAATTGGTGAGTTTTGAGTTGAATTCATGGTAAAATTGTGCATGCATGTTGTTAATTAAGCTTGAGTCCATGAATTCATCATGTTATTGAAGGAATGAGTCCATTTGGACAAACTTTGAAGGTTGAATTTGGTTTGAATCCATGCATGTTGCATTTCCTCCATGTTCATGAAAAATGGGTTTGAAAAATGGTTTTAATTGACTCACTCTTGGGCTTTGAATTCACAAATTGAGCTTTGAAACTTGTTGTACATTGAATTTAGATGTGTTTTCCAGAATTTGGGCCCAAGAGGTCGAGTTTTGAGTGAAAGAATGCTTGGTTTGAGCTTAGGAGACAACTGAAATTCCGAATTGGCTTCGCTCGAGCGAAGATTCTTCGCCGGCGACCAACCTTTGTTGAATTACGCTCGAGCAAAGGATTGGTGGCTCGAGCGTAAAATTCGAACATCCAAGATTTTTATTGTTTATCGACCGCCGGCGAAGGATTCTCGCCGAGCTAAGCCTTTGATTTTGGAAGCTCGCTCGAGCGAAGGAAGGCTCGCTTGAGCGAGGGTCCTATTTTCAGCAAACTTTGCAAAATGTTTTCTAAGTGTATTTTTGCATCCTCATCCCATTCTAGGCATTCTTAGGCCTAGTTTAAGGCATCTTATTGAGGTTATTGATGTAGAACACACCGAGGGAAATTAGGGATTAAATTATGATATCTCCCAACTGTGTAGCTTAGTGTGTGTTCAACCTGTGAACTGTGTAGGGTTGGCGATCGGGGAGACACGCCTAGCATAGTGTAGCCCAACTCGTGAGTAACAATTGTGTAAAGATATGTTCAAATGATTATCTTCTCGAATCTATCAACTGCTTTCAATCGGTATTATTCTTGAATGAATGTATGTCCTTTATTTCTGAACTGCTTGTGGCATCCTTTAGCACCCTCCGCTATCAATTACTAGATCTCTTTGCCTCGTGGAACCATTATCGCATTCGATCGATGGCCATCATTACTGTTCGGTCTTTAAGACCTACTATTTACTGTTATGCTAATGGATGTACCACATATGACTGAATAACTGTTCTGACTGAAAGACTGAAATACTGTTTAATGAACTGTTTTCACCATTGTAAGGACATTTCATTCTTAACCTCTTTACGCATTATGTTATTCACTGGGCTTTAGCTCACTGTTTATATATATATGTAGGTGCTCAGCCACCAGACCGAAGCTAGACGCGTCAGGGTTATTCCAGTTTTGTCAAGCCAGCCTACGTGCCTCACTGCGAGGTTCCAAGCCTATCATGCCAGGGCTTAGGGGTGTCTTAGCATTCCCCTTCTTGTCTCCTCACCTTTTGTATAAACCGAATGCTTATCGCATCGTTATCAAGGGATTAGGTCCTCGCACCGCTTGATCAGTAAATGTTGTATAGATGCATCGCTTAAATGTATAAATGCATGAAAAATCTTTTGGCATACTGATCATCACTCAATGGACATTATTTATTTATCAGATTGGCTTCCGCCAGTTCTCAACTCGCTTTTATCAGTTATCATAAGCAGCCTTGTAATCTCGGATTCTTGGGTTCTGATTGCTAAACCCATAGGGCCGGGTTTGGGTCGTGACACGACGAAGGAATATAACTGGTTGCTGAAACAATTACTGGCCTCCCACCCTTCTACAACCTTCCTGGTGATGAAACAGAGGTCCCTGCCAAAAATGAACGAAAACTGATGCAAAATGAAGGTTCGGGGGCCGAAACGCGCAGTCCGAGGCCCCAAAATCGATCATAGGGCACCGGGAGTGGTGTTCGACCACGAAGTTGGTCTCTCGGACCTCAGTGTCCCTTAAAAGGGAGTAAATAAGATGCATGCCAAAAATCGGAGCAAACGGAGGTGGTTAGGCGGTCCCGAACCGAGGCACTCGGCCTGACGGCTCCGAAAACCGGGAACCGGGCTCCGAAATGGGCAAAATGGCCTACGACCACGAAATGTAGCCCACGGCCACTGAGAGATGGTCTACGAGACCTCTCCCTCCCTTTGGGAAGAGAAACAGAGAAAACCGAGCCTGGTTCGCAAACCGAGGCAAGGCACAGAAAAGCCCGGAAGTCCGGAAGCAGGGCTCACGGCCGAGACTCTGAAACCTCTGGACGAGCACGATATGCAACATCACCAAGCGCTCAATCGGTGACGTCTGAGTCTTAAGGTCAGTCAAAAATGGGGTGTCTACACCCTTGAGGTTTCAAAAATTACATCCCGCCCCATCGCAATTAATGCCGTTAGCGGACATCATAAATTGACTAAAATGCCCTTTTGACAAATAATGCGATTTTGGGATAAAATTATTTTTAGGGGACCAAATATTTCTGTTGCGAAAAGTGTCGTTATTATATTTTTAATAACGAAAATTGAATATTAGTGATAAATTATTATCTTTTTGGTATCAAATATTTTGTCTAAAAAAATAAACCATTTTTAGACCAAATTATTTTGTCCTAAAATTTTATTTATTTTTGACATTTTTGAAATTTTATCTCTAAAAGCCTTATTTTTGACTTTTCAAGGCAACCTTTAGCGATTATCCTCACAACGATAGAAATTAGTTCCTAAATGTCTTTTGCAACAAAATTTTTACTTTTAGAGATCAAAAAAATTAGTCTCTACAACTCTTATATGCTGTAGTGTCAGATGGTGAAAATATCATAAAATTAACAAATAATTAAATAAGTTAAAATACAAGGAATAGCTTGTCGAAAAATTCTTAGAATATGTTTGATTTGATTTTTAGAAATTTTTTTAAATGTTTTTTTAAAAAAACTAAAAATTAATTTGGTTAAGAAATAAAAAATAAAAAATAAAAAATAATTATTATTTTTATATAATTTTATCTTTTGAGTGGTTAGAAATAATTTTTACAAATTAAATATATTTTTTCATATTTATTTTTATTAAATTTATTTTATTTTATTTTTTTAAATTCTGAAATTTTTTTCTAAACAACAAATCAAACATGGTTCCAAAAACTTAAGGCTCTGTTTGGAAGAGCTTTGGAACTTTAGTTCCATCATTTGGTTTGCACGTAGTGTTTGTTTACGGTTTTCAAAAATTAATTTCACTCTCATTTTTGAAAACTTTGTCCAAGGCGGGAAAATTTGGGCTAACCAGTCGTCCTCCCGAGCATCCGAAAAATTAATTCCACACTAATTGGAACCCTCTCAAGTGGACGGTGAGATTGGTCCCCTGAATTAGTTGTTCCAATAGGTTGGATACGAAGTTGTCAAAAAAACAAAAGAACAAACAAACGAACAAACAAAAACGTTATTTCCCATGAGTAGAAATAAATGAAAGTGTATTGATTCTTCGATTAAATGACATAGCTAGTGGTTTGTGGTTTACCTAATTACTGTTTTTGGTGAAATGAGGTGTGTGTGCACACACGCGCTCATTCCATATCATTATATATCATCCACAATTGTGAATCAGACTAGAGTGAACATCTTTTTAAAAAGTACCTAATTACCTGTAAAAGCAATAAGTTCGTCACTTTCATTACTATGTGATGCGTGCACATAGTAATGAGAGAAGAAGGTCATGAATTGAGCATCCCCGCTCGGGAACTTAGGTATGAGAGAAGAATGTCATGAATTGAACATCCCCGCTCACCTGATCAAAGATCGGCCTCTACTAATCATGATATGAATTTTATTTACATTATATGCTCTTGTTCCGATTATTAGGCTAACATTACTATGTGATGCATGCGCACACAAGTATAGACTAATTTGCAAGAATTGGAACATTTGATTCATGTTTGTTTTGAAAAGAGTTTCAAATATGTACCACTTGAAAAAGTGATCGCATATAAACATTACTCAAATTATTCCAATTCAAGTAATTAGCCTTCATCCATAGGCATTCAAGCAGATATAGCAATTAAGCATTTAGCCTCATGGTAAGCATGCTAAACATGGAAGCATCAACATGCAATGCAATATGCTAAAACACAAAAGAGCTCACCTAGTACTCCAAGTCAAGCCAAAAGAAACAAAAGAGTTAGAAAACATGTATGTACCTAACAAATGCACCATGACTAAAGCAACACATGCGATATGCAATAAATGTGTTTGAATTATTTTGAATGGGGAATCTTCGTCCTTACACGCGGGCCAGATTGGCTATTTATTTGGTACCAATAAATATTTTTTGACAGAGAAGAATATGCTTTTGTAGTGAGATAGCTATTGTGGTGAATTTGTTTTCTGGTATGTTGTTTCGTCCCTCCTTTTCCGTCTTTTTTGTTTGTTGATTGTTTTAGTATACAATGTTGTACTCCTCTAATCCCTTCTCTAACTAGCATGTCAACCGTACTACATACTTGTCGCACGGGAGCTCCATGAAGATGGAAACCCTCACCTTCATGCCATGGTTCAATGCACAAAGAAGATCCAAACCTCCAACCCGAGATTTTTTGATCTCACTGGAACCAACGGGAGGATCTACTATCCAAATATAGAAAAACTCCACTCGCCAATAGCAAGTCGACAGTATATACAGAAAGGGGGCGAGTTCGTCGAATGGGGAGAATTTTCATCTAAGGGGAAAAGTCCTTCGAAAAACAGAAACGAACTCTAGCGAGGAATACTTGGCGAAGTAGAAACGGAGGAACAATTCTTTGCACTCTGCAAAGAAAGATGTCCCTTCCGATTACGTCACAAAATACCCCCAACTAAAAGCATTTTCGAGGGATCACTACAAACGAGAACGACCCCCATATACTAGCCCCTTTAATTCATTTCCTTTTTTAAATGAAGAAGTAAAAAAATGGGCAGAAAATAATACTCCCTCTGTCCCAAAATAATGGTCCCTTTTGGGGAATCCAACTTTTTTTGGTAGTACAATTATTGCATTTGAAAAAAGTTAATTTTCCAAAATTACCCTTTTGATAGTACATTTTTTGGGAATATCAATGTCATAATTATATTTTTTATATTGTTTATTAATTTAAAAGAAGGACAAAATAGGAAATTTACATTATTTTTGTACTTGATTTTTGAAGAGGGACTAATATTTTGAGACAATGAAAAATGGAATAAGGGACTAATATTTTGGGACGGAGGGAGTATTTTATTTGTAAGTCAAAATTTTGTAAAATACAAACTATGTCAAAATTGTTATTTCTCTGTTTACAGTGAAGACGACAACATTAGATTAGGGATACGCAGGAATAATATCCACGATTTATATACTGACGAAGAACTCTCCTCCTCCTCTGATAACAGGAACCAGAACAACAGCCCATCCACCCAGTCTCCCTCTACCTCGAAAGACCCTCAAGAACAGGCAAAATCACCTAGGCCAGAAGTCTCGGACGACACAATTACTTCTCTGGTAGAATAAGCTTCAAGGACTACAATTAAGATGCCGTCTACAACGTCATAGACAACATCAAATACGCGACAGTTCCTACCAAATTATTGAAGAATTTAGTAGGTTGCTAGAGAGATTTCCATGTATTTGTTAAATTCCAACCAGATCTCACTATTAGAGGAGGAATTCCATGTATTATATTAACTAATGGGGATAGTAGTTGGTTAGATGCAATGTCCCCAAAAATGAGAGAATGGTTTGATGTTAATGTTACCTCTGTCATGATTAATGAAAAATTTTATTAATTTTATTTATGAAACCACTCAAAGTTCTATTTACTTACTACATTTCCCTTATCATCAACTATTACATCTTGAGTCACATCACTATTTTTTACACTGATAATTACATTTCGTAAAACATTAGAAAATTATGCTGGATCCATAACGACTGATCCTCTACGATCAACTTCCTCTTTGCTAACACTAACCTCCAAAATCGACGGACCAGGATCAACATCACTAGTTTCATCACCACCTCTGCGTACATCAATATCTGACAAACTCAGACGACCTCTGCGTTCATGAATAACTGAACCACTTTCCCTAAAACCTCCTAACAACAAATCTCTTCACCTCTCCGGTAATCCCACAGACTTAGTCCGTGTCAGAATCGGAATGGCCTTCGTTGGAGGACAATGCCAAACATCAATATTTTCATTAGTATATTTTTTAGATAACACTACAATAGAGGGGGGCCTCATTTGCAAATCTTCTGGCATGTCACTCGTAGAATACTTTAGATACCCCTTCATTTTACAATACGTAATCCCCTTTTTAATATTCGAATTTTCAAGTCGATACTTCACCATCCATGGCACTTGTTTGTCGTTAATTGAACAATAACCATTCCCATAATAGACTAACTCGCATTGACAATCTACAAGGAAAATAAACCCCGCCTGCAGACTGTCATTACTATCTAACCTCCGATCATAAACATTTACTCTGACCAATCCACTAGCATTGGGTGCGCAAATGGGGGAATATTGTATTAATATTTTATCGACCTTAATACTTTTTTGTTTGTATCTTAACCTTAATTGAGAAAATAAATTAGACAAAGCAAGTTCAATACAACTGAAATCACTTACTGAAACACCTTCAACAACACCAGTTTTTATATCGTCCACCTCCATTCAAAACCTGAACATTACAAATAAAAATACACAAATTATAATTCTAAACAGTCTTAAAGTACATTTGACTCCTTAAAGTAATTTTGCATTCTTTTCCACTAACAGTAGCAACAACTAAATATATGGCACCCTTCTGAATACTTCCAACATTTCCCAACAGCGTATCTTTGTAGTCCGTCCAAACATCAACTGGGAAGAACCGGTCCACAACTTCTATCCCGTGACAAATGTACTCTTTGTCCTTGCCACCAACGAGCTTGAATCTCATTTTCTTTAGAATGCGAAACTGGTCGGACTGGTCAGGATCAACAATCCAGGTCTCAGGATTACCCTCGCCAACTCCAATAAATATCTTGTCAGGTGTGGGGACGGAATCTGACAGAGTATTATCACTTATGAAGAAAAACAAAACGTGGTAGACCACATCTTCATCTTTAGCATCTTGTCCCAATTGAACATTCCCAATTAATTTTATACCCTTAACCACGATCTTGTCTGATTGACAGTCACTTCTCTTATTACCCAACTCAATACCATTAAGCAATCTCGCCACACCTTTATTATCAAATATAACGTCCCTTAATTGTTCATCGTACAGTTGTAACTTCCTTACTCCCCAGATGTGGGGTTGGAAGGCATACACATTATTACAACATTGCGCTTACACACAGGAGGGTCCGAATGAATAAACTAACTAGTTAAGCTAAGCTAAATAATTAACTATTACAAACCCAAATGAATAATTTAGCTAAACTACTTAACTAATTATTACAACAACAAATTAATTAACTATTCTAACTAACTAATTATTACAAGACAAACTAAGCTAACTAGTTAATTACAAAACGAAGTAACCAAATTAACTACTCTAATTACTCCTCTTCGGGAAATGAAGAATGCTCATGCATACACGGACTTTCCATCCAAAAAAGCCACTGTTTCTGCTGCTAAATGCCTCTGTTGCACAGTTAAACACTTGCACTGTTTTCCACCTCAGAACCAACTATGTTCTGCCTCAAAAGTACACTGTTGGATTTGCACAGGTGGCCGGCAGAGGACCTTCCGTCCACTGATGATGGCCTGCTGACCACTAATGACTGGATTGTCCTGCTTCAACAGAGAGCAAATAGAGCAGGGATACAGTATTCTCAAGGGTTTGTTTGTGCAACTTACCTCTCCTTATCATTTGAACAGTTGAAAGGAGTAGTAAGTTTTATTCGCAAACCACCAATGAATACAATTTCATTGCATGATGGCTTATGACTCAAGTGTGCAAGTTCAATGAATGCAATAAAACAAGACTCTCAAAACCACCTCCCTATCATGAATGATCAAGGGAAGTAGTTGACAATGAATCTTGAACCGTTTTCATCACTAATGAGTATGAAACGACTCAAGACTCAAGGGTTCAATTAACGTCTAATTGAACCCTAACAAAGTTATTATCTTGCACCCTTTTTTATTCACCAATTTTATTACTCCATTTTAGATTACCATCCATTCTTTAATCAATTAAGTCCACAAGTGAATTTTAAGTCCTCTAATGGAAAGAGGGCTCAAACCAAGTGTTGCCTTGGGCATGAAAGAGACATCATACCGTTGGTAATGAACCCCCAAAGGGATTAAACCATTAAGCATGACACCTCAATCTCATGCTTGAACAAACAAATAATTTGAAACCACTTTCAAGGCAAAGAAAAAGCCAAGAAATGAGGGAGGTTGCAAAGGTGATTAAAGGTGTTCACAAGTATGGAAAGCCATAAATAAACACTATCAACTCAAATAAGATGGTGTCTAATGCCTAAAACACCGAGCTTATGAGGACAATTACACTACAAGCATGTAATATAAAGCTCAAATGCAAAAAAAAACACTTAAAAATAGTCCTAAAACAGCCCTAAATAAGTCCTAAAACATGCTAGAATTAAGACAAAAATAGTTAGAATAATAGGCTAAAACATGGAACATGCTAGGCTAGTAAACAAAACACAAGGAGATGAGGCTAACCCCTCCAATTTTGGACTTCAAAACATCATTTTGGCCACTGAAATAATTCTGAAAGTCAGTGTTTAAAAGCTCAAAAAAAAAAAAAGATAGTGTAAGGGTGGAAAACACAAGGGTAAAGGCCTTGAGAGCAAGGTGTAAAGAAGGGTAAACCACCCCTCAACCTTTGTTGGCCTTAAAACCCAAGTTTTAGCCCAAAAATACAGAGTTTTTACAGCCTAAAAATAGTGGGAAAACAGTAAGAAAAAGAGAAATTAAAGCAAGTAAAGAAGCAAAGCTTATACCTTTTGAAGATAAGAACCAATTCTAGGCAATAAAACAAGTCAAGCACACCCTCAAGAACTCAAACAAGGCTCAAAGGTACCTCAACTCAAAGATGGAGAGGTTTGGCTAAAAGTGTATAGGCAAAGGTGATGAGTATATAGGCAAATGTGAAGAAATTTGCAAGAGAGAGAGAGAATTGTAGAGAGAGGAAAAATTTTGCTCCAAAATTTTTCTAACCTCTAAAGCAAGAGGGGAGGTCCTCTATATATAGAGAAACATGAACCTCCTTAAAAAACATCCAGTCATAAACGTGGCAGCAGATGCATGCATCTGTGCAAACAGCTGGCACAGCTGTCACAAAATATCTGTAAAACACATTGGTGGCTGACGGGTCACTAATGGTGGCCCGCAGGCCACATCAGTGGCCTGCAGCCAGAAGAAGTGGCTGGCAGCCCATAGCAGTGGCCGGCAGGCCACAAGAGGTTGCAAGCATAAAAATCATTGGGTTTGGTCCAAAAATAAGGCAATACGTGTGTAGGGTTTGAAGGCTCACGATTGGGTTGGTGTTCAGTGTACCTGATCATCGAAAAGAACCGACCCCCACCTGCTCACGACCATTCTTAAGAGTTTGTGCTCGACTGGCCAATCAACTGATTCTTGCCGCTTCTTATTTTCATATAATAGGTTGTTGGATAAGTTGAGGGTCAACGAAGTTGAGTATGGAAAACTGTGGCATTTCGCTGAGGACTTCAAGCACTTATCAAGTATATACATTCATCATTGAATGTGCAAGCGATAACGTCCAAGTCGTAAGGGTCGTCGAAAATGGGGTGTCTACACATGCAAATGACTGCACCTTTGTTCAATTGGCATACATTTTACAAATATAGAGGTTTCCTAGAAAGGAATTTCAATATCCCTCACTAGAATACCTTGTTTGCCAGTGCCATAACAGACGGAGTTGAGTTTGTTACTAAAAGAAGGACTTACTCCTACAGGGTTGGCAACATCCTTAATTTCATGTCTGGATTGGATTTGTCATGTAACAAACTACCAGGGGAAATACCTTTTGAACTAGGGAAGCTAAGTAGTGTTCTTGTACTGAACTTGTCTTACAATCTCTTGACTGGACCCATCTCAAAGACCTTCTCAAACTTTGCCCAAATAGAGAGTTTGGAGCTTTCTTACAATAGTTTGAGCTGAAAAATCCCAACAGAACTAATGAATCTAAATTTTTTGAAAGTGTTCATTGTGGCTCATAACAATTTATCAGGCAAAATATTAGACAAGAAAACACAATTTAGGACCTTCGAAATGAGCAGTTATGAAGGAAATCCATTTCTTTGTAGACCGCCATTGGAGAAAAATTGCATAGCCATCATTGATTTGTCATACTCGCTAACAATAACATCCTCAAACGAAACTGAGGAAAAATGGTATGATATTGATCTAGTGTATTTTTCTACAAGTTTTGTCAGAAGATACATCACTTTCTTGTTTGGATTTGTTATTGTTCTTTACATCAACTCATACTGGAGACAAAGGTGGTTCTATCTGATTGAGGAGTGTATATGTTCTACTTATTATTTTATTTTTGATACTCTTTACAAGATATTAGGCCTTCTCAATAATTAACTATGGTTTGTTTCCATGAACAAGTATTGCTATTGTTTGTTTCTTTGGACAAACATGGCTAATGTTGTAAATAGCATTTGCTTTGTGTTGCTTATGAATGAAGAATAGTGAATTAATAACAATTATTGATAACTTAGTTTCATTTCCTTTGTTTTCTAATTGGTATATTGCAAGGAGCTTTTTATATTATCCTATTTGTTGTTACTCATGAGCATGCTGACCAATTAAACAAATATCCTTACCCTGTCCCACAAGAGTAAGACTTTTGTCCCTCTAGATGCATGCCATTGTTACTCTGATTTCCTTATGGCGAAAGTAAATGTGGGAATTGTAACGCCCCAAAATAAATGCCATAAATCCATCCAAGACCATATAATAATATGAATCAGAGTGTAATGTTCTTCCATTTCATGAGTCAATAGTATAAAAGAGTTTAACACATGTGATTATACATCCATAAGCTCTACTCTGAATCTATAGCATGTGGTACCAATTTAATGACATGGAATAAGAGACCAACAAAAATAAATGCCCTATAGGCTTATATATTTCCAAGATTATGCTTGGTTACAACAAAAGTGGATATAAATCCAATACAAGTAAAGCCCTTCACTTGAATCAAAACAATAGCATAGTACACAAAAGAGAAGCCTTCAGCTCCGATTCCTCCCAAGCTATTGCCTTGGCAGAGACATATCACCAACACTTGAAAATGTTTTCCCATATAGGGTGAGTCAAACCCCAGTAAAGATAATCCAACATAATTTATGAATCTTAACAAGTATATAAGGTTTAATGCATATGCAATGCTCGTAACAAAACATTTTTATCATTCTTTCCTAAACCATGCAATGCCAAGTATTATATCTCATTCCAAAAACCATTTCCATTACATTTAGAAAATCAAACCGTGAATAGAACTCTGTGAATCTCTAGATACGTATCTACAAGTAAGCGATGCAAGCTCTACCAATTTGTCATTTTTACCGGTATTAACCGGAAGACTCGACACATATTCGTGATGTTCTGGTCTTTCACCAAGGACACTTCAGCCAACTTAACATTGTAACCACACCCCTACCCAGATTCACCAAGTATTAACCTCATTTCTCAAAACAGTAAACATTTTCCGATGTGCTCAATATGCAATAAATGCTCAATGCCATGGATGAGAAAATAGTTTCAATTTACCTAATTCTCATGCAAGTTCTACAACAATCATAGCTATCCTCCACCGATTGCCCAAAATAGATATCTCTAAACAGATAGTTAAATTTCATAAAGATACACTTTTCAATTTCCAAGATGTGGGTGGTAACGCATACCCAACCCCACCATCATTATTATCAACAATCCAATTCCAATTATCATTCCCAAATTCCATTTCAAAATCAACATTTGACATTTTAGGGCAAAATCCCCTTTTTATCCAAATCAAGTTCAAGTATCAAAACTCATCATTTTATCACATTCAAAACTCACTTCCATCCCCACAACCATTTTAGAGAATCTAGGTGCAAAACCCTTTTTTTAAATTTCAAAACCAAAACCCCTTGTTGTTCAAAACTCCCAAATCTCAATGTTGTTGAGAAAATAGCAAATATACAAGTTAAAAACCATAAGAAGGTGTAAAAAATCTCTACCTCAAGCTTAGAAGAGCAAAGGAAGAAATGGAGAGACTTCAAAGATGCCAAAACTCAACTCTATTCGGATCAAATGAGAGCCCTCGGAGTGCTCTATCTTTTTATCAAAGAGGGTAGGGTAGAGAAATCCTCAAATCTAAATGTGTTTGTAGAGAGAATTTGAATTTTAGAGAGAGAGTCGATCTAGGTTTTTGAGAGAAAAAGATATGAAAAAGTAATGTAAAAAGGTGTTTCTACGAACTGAAATACGCATAGCTCGCTCAAGCGAAGGAAGTCTCACTCGAGCGACCAGATACAAAAATCACACTCGCTCGAGCATAAGAAGTTTCGCTCAAGCGTAGAATGCACCCTCTCAGTATTTTTGCAGGTTTGCAAAAATACTGAGAGTTGACAAAACTCGTTTGAGCGAAGGAAGTCTCGCTCGAGCGAAAAAGCAAAATACACAACTCGCTCGGGCACAAGAAGTCTCGCTCGAGCAAAGAGCCAAAATTCTAGGCAACAACAGTTTGGACCAACAAGCGACTAACCTGTCCCAAACGCAACAAACACATCCCAAAAGTCAAACTCAAAGCGGAGTAGGGAGAAACAAGGCATGAACAATCAAATGAGGCAATGAAACCTGAATCCAAGACATCAATGGGTCGGTTCTAAACCAGAATCGCTATAGGAATCATGTTGTGTAAATCACATTTGTGTTGTGTCATCTAGGATTCGTATTGGAATTTTCTCAATCGTATCTTAACTGATTTATTTTTCGTGGTATTGTGTCATGTTTATGTCTAGCACATACCGTATTAACATTTAATGTATTAAAACTCAATTTTGATACTGAAAATTGAATTATAGTGCTTGAAGTTCTTACGTTGTATGGAAATCAGAGGGGCTGAACAGATGGAAATATTTTATGTGGATTGTTTGGAATGATAGATTGCACTAACAATCAGAAATACCAGCGGCATTTAACGGATGATAATACTTGTCCTATTTGTGGATCGTCTACTGAAACCACTTTGCATACTCTACTGGATTGTCAAGTTCCTCGAAATATCTGGACAGAGTTAGTAAAGCCTTCTATCTAACTAGTATTTTTTAAGAAAATTACTTCGTAGCTTGAAATTTTAGAGGCTCGAGTGGCCCGAATTCCAAAACGACGTCGTTTTGCGCTTTGGCCATTTTTTCCCCCTATCTTTTCTCTTTGAAATAGAGAGACAATAGAAGAAAGAGAAGGGGAACAAAGAGAAAAGGGAGGAAGAAAAAAAAAAGAGAGAGAACATAGAGAGAGATATATATATATACACAGATCTGTGTATATACACAAAGGAGAGTCGCAATGGGCGACAATGATAGTAACACTGATGGGTGGAGGTATTTGCGATGGTGATGGTGATGATGATAGTGATGGTGATAGCGATGGACGATGGTGTTGGTGGTTCCAGTGGATGGGAGTTCTAGCTCTTTCTCTCTATGTTCTCCCATGTTTCCCCTCCCTATTCTCTCTCTCTCTCTCTGTGTTCTCCCCCTCTCTCTCTCTTTCTCTCTGTTCTCCCTCCTCATTCTCTCTTTCTTTTCCCCTCTTCTCTTTCTCTCTCTTTTTGTTCCCTCTCTCTTTTCTCTCTCTCTCTCTCTGTGTTCTCCCTCCCTCTCTTTCTTTCTCTCTGTTCTTCCTCCTCATTCTCTCTCTCTTCTTCCCTCTTTTCTTTCTCTCTTTCGTTGTTCCCCCTCTCTCTTCTCTCTTTCTCTCTCTTTTCTCCTTATCTCTTCTTCATCCTCTCATTCTTTTCTCCTTCTTCTTTTTGTTTCAGAGAGAAAACAGATAGAAAAGTCGAAAAGGAAGAAGAAAAAGAAAAGGAAAAAAAAAAATGCCACGTCGTTTTGGCACCTCAAGCCATTCGAGCCACAAGTTATTCAAGCTATCTAGCGGGATTGATATTTTAATTTGCTACTTCAACAACGGTTGGACAGGAACTTGAAACAGAATGAGTGGCCTTTGAATATGGATCATAATTGGGGAATGGTATTTTAGTATGCCATTTATCTAATATGGTTTTGACAAAATAAGACAGCTAATGATAGTTCTTTTGTTATTCATTTTGGCATGGTTCAATAATCAAGTGCAGGAAGTGCAGATGGCTCAGATTTTTTTGAGAAAGAAGTCGGGGAATAATGGTCTGATTCGATGGGATCCTTCACCTCTAGGTTGGCTAATGATAATGGCTCTTTTGTATCATGTGGGTGATGGATTTTTGCCAAAAGGTCGGGTGGGCTTCAGCAATTACGGCAGAATTTTGGGCGCTATAGTAAGGGATCAATATTGCATGGTCTCGAGGATATCGTAATGTAGTCATCGAGTCCGATTCTCAAGAAGTAATAACGGCAATTCACATAGAGGCTAGCAATCACCCAGACCGGAATTTAATTTTGAGTATTAGGGCAATATTGGGGAGAGATTGGGAGTGCTCTTCTATTTTGCTCCACGTGACGGAATTATGTGTGCTAATTTTTTAGCACCTATTGGGGATCAATTAGAAGGGGTAGTTGAATTTGACTATCCTTCGGTAGAGTTACATTATATATTGGCTTTAGATACCCTTGATTGGGGGAAGAGTTAGTTTTTTGTGTTTTAGCTTCAGCCCCGAAAATTAGAACCGTGCAAAATACCGTCTAATCTGTAAAAATTGTATCGATCCGTATAAATCTGCACCGCTCTATTCACTAACTTCGATTTAAACTTTAAAATTTCTAATCCGTCTTTGAAATCATTCCGTTCCGTTATAGTTAATACATATATTTTTTTTAACCTATAATGAAATATTAAAGTAAAAATAAGTAAGAGATTTAAGATGTAAAATTTATTGCTAATTAATAGTTATATATAGAGAAAATAAATGATAAATCCAATCTAAAGATGGTGTAAGGCATTAAGCCTAGTGAATTTTTTTATTGGTCACGTTTTGTAAAATAATTTGTGAGAAGTCCTAAAAGAAGTTTTGTTTCTAATTTTACCTTTGACTTTTTTTTATCTATTTGACTTTTCATTAACAATCTGTTCAAATTTATATCTATCCACTCAAATTTTTTAGTGTATCTGTTCAATTTTTTCTCCTATATGTTCAAATTTTCTCATAAATTCTATATATCTGTTCTGTTTTTCCTCTAATTCTATTTAATTGATCAATTTTTTCTCCTAAATTCTATCTATCTGTTCAAAATTTTTGACTATCTGTTCAATTTTTTCCCTAAATTCTATCTATATGTGCAATTTTTTCCTAAATTATATCTATCTGTTCAAATTTTTTTTTTATATGTTGAAAATCTGTGTCAACTTTTTTGTTTATCTGTTGTAATCATCATCATCAACATCAATTTTTTTTCTAGATCTGTTTTATACAAACAAACACTCGCAGATATATATACATACACTCACAGATATACAAATAAAATTCAAATTCAACAACAACAAAAAACCAACAAGAACTACAAAATAATAATAATAATTTGAACAGATCTAGATCTGAAAAATATGTTCAACAACTCAACTTATCTGTTACGACAGTAACCACAAAAAAAAATAAAATAAAACAAAAATTTCACAGATCTAGATTTGAGAAATCAGTTCAAGTTTCCTCTTTTTTTTCTTCAAATCTCTTTCCTTTTGTTGCCTTGTATTGACCTAGATCAACAAAAAATCATATATACATACAAGTTAATCTATATTTATAAATATTGAAAAATTAGTAAAATGATACATATAAACAAAAACCTCACAATTACATAAATGTACATATATAGATAGATAAGTATAAATAGCAATAGATGTTTATCTTTTGATTTGATTGCTTTTTTTTGCTTCGGCGAGATATGGATGCCGTAAAGGCTAAACCACGGCGGTGAACGACGGAGCTGCTTTGTGGACTAGATCTGATCTCAAATTTGAGCACGAAAAAAATGGAGAAAGTTCGTGGCGTTGGTGGTGGTGGTGGTGGCACGGCGAAATGAGGTGATATGTGATAGAGGACAACGATGAGGTGCTAGATTGAAGGAGATCAGAGATGATGCATCAAACGGTTGTTGCTGCTGTTGTTGCTGTTCCTCTAGCGGAGACAATGAGATGGAGATGCGATCGGACGGTGAAGATTGCGGGGAAGAGATAGAGATGGAGACGGAGATGGAGAAAGTAAGATTGGACATTATGGTAGTGGTGGCAACGGGGACAGGTGCGGCGGCGTAGCAAGGTCGATGAATTGACGGTGAAGTAATGAGAGAGAGAGAGAGAGAGAGAAAGAGATGGAGGGACTCGTTTAGGGTTTTGACCGAATGTGTGATAATGGTGTTTTGGGAAGTTAGTAAAAAATTGATTTTTTAGTTTTTTTGTGATTTTTTGGCTTTTTTGTATTAAAAAAGTAGAGAAGTGATGTGACTCAAAAAAGTCAAAAGCCAAAAAGTTGGCTTTTTACTATGTTGCCAAAATGCATAGGCTATGTTTGGCATGGGTTTTTTTGGTTATTTTAGTCACAAAAAGACAAAATTGGTTAAAAAATCAAAAATAAAATGTCACATCCAAATTATAATCATTTTATTTTTTCTCTCACAAAAGTTTAAAAAGCCAAAATATCTATCCCAAACGAGGCTTTTTAGCTCCTAGCTAAAATAGCCCCAAAAAAATCAAAAAGTCAACCCACAAAAAGTTGGTAAAAAGTTAATTTTTTGGCTTTTTTATGATTTTTTGGACTTTTTTGTATTAAAAACGTAGAGAGATGATGTGACTCCAAAAAACCAAAAAGTTGGCTTTTTACTATGTTACCAAAACGCATAGGCTATGTTTTGGCATGGATTTTTTTTGACTATTTTAGTCACAAAAAGACAAAATATGTTAAAAAGTTAAAAATAAAATGTCACATCCAAATTATAATCATTTTATTTTTTCTCTCACAAAAGTGAAAAAAGCCAAAAAAATCTATCTCAAACGAGGCTTTTTAGCTCCAAGCTAAAAAAGCCAAAAAATCAAAAAGTCAATCCACATCCCAAACGAAGGTTATATAATGAATGGTATTTTGGTCATTTTGCTTCAGCTTGTCATTATGGACAAACTATTTCAAGGTTGAATTTTTGCCAAAGAAAATTCAATTTTGGATTTTTGGTCCGAACGTTCTTATATATATGAAAAATATTATATAAAATTAATTTGTGTTATATATATATATATAATATTGTGCAAATTAGTGTTAAATATTATACAATGGCTTAATAATTAATTAGAATATTCTTTAATCCATCAATCCGCCCAAAACTACTCAAATCGCAACTTACTAATCCATTATTCTATTTATAATTTTATTCTCAAATTATCCGAATCGCACCGTACACACCCTACCCAGAATACCAAAAAAAAGAATATTCTAATTTGAACTGAAATTTTAATTTGAACTAAAATTTTAATGATTATACGTTGTTAGGAGTGTAAAAATGACTCGCAACCTGTTGGCAGCTCGAAACCTACCCGCGGCCCGGGGTGGGCCCGAGCCTAGCCAGAGTCCTTGGGCTTGGGCTTGGGCCATCATTTTGTAGATCAACCCGACCCACCTGGCTCGTCCTGTGGCCCAGCCCATCAAGCCGCTTAAGGCCCACTCAAGGCCCTGCCCGAGGCCCGACCCGCTCAAGACCCAGTGGCTTTTTTAGTGAAAAATAATAAAATTTTGGTAGAAAAAATTTTAAAAAACAAAAAAAATGGTCAGGCCTGTCCAAGCCTGAGGTTAGGCCTAGGCCCGGGATCCGGCCCACTAGCCCGCCCAAGGCATGAATACCCCTGGGCTTGGGCTTGGACTTGGGCCTGGGCTTAATTTTTTAGCCCGCAGGTCGGCCTGGTTCAGCCCGAATTTTGACGAGAACTCGCGAGACCCAGCGTGAGCCGAGTTGGGCGCGAGCCTGGGTGGACCGGGCCAGACCAGGCCAGATTTACACCTCTATACGTTGTTAATTTGAACTAAAATTTTAATGATTATACTTTGGACACAGTTGTCGTGAAGCTCATATAACGAGTATTCTACTATTAATTATGTTATTAATTTTGTACCTGTAAAATGGTTGGTTTTCAAAAACCTCTTTGAAACTTGAGATTATAGTCAGCCCATCCCAATTGTTTTGTTGTTTCCTCTACAACGTACCACTTACTTTTTACCTGCTACTTTCCACGTTCAAAACTTTTGTGACTTCTTGTTGAATAAAATGATTAGAAAGGCAAAAAATTCCAAGTGATGATTCAATTGAGTAAACTAATAAACTTGAGATTATAGCCAGCCCATTCCAATTGCTTTGCTGTTTCCTCTATAACGTACCACTCACTCAACTCACACTTTACCTTCTACTTCCTACATTGAAGACTTTTTGTGGCTTCTTGTTGAATGAAATGATTAGAAAAAATTAATTTTCAAAGGCAATAAATTCTAAGTAGTAATTCAAGAATGTTTTGGAAAGATGGTTAAAAATTAATTTTTTAACTTTTTTAGCTTTTTGGCATTTTTTGTAAGAGATGAAATGGGCTAAAAGTTAGAAAGTGACTTTTAACTAACTTCCCAAAAGATGCTTCAATTGAGTAAACTTATAGGCTCCGTTTAGTTTAGTTTTAAAATTATGATTTAAGTGTTGAGTTGTGATTTAAGTATGGAATTGTGAGTTGAGTTTTAAAAAGAAAAAATTTATTTGGTTATAAATTTTAAAAAGAGTTTTGAGTTGTATTTTGAGTTTTGAGTTTTTGAATTTTGAGTAGTATTTTGAAATATTTTGGATTTATTTTTTTAAAATATTTTAAAATGTTTAAGAAAATTTTATTTTTTATTTTAAATATGTAATTTTTATTTAATTTTTTTATTTTAAATATTTAATTTAATTTTTAATTTATTTAATTTTTTTTAAATATTTTAAACTCAAAACACAATTCTACACTCAAATCATAATCAAACACATAACTCAAAACTCAATTAAAAAACTATTTTCAAAACTCATAACCAAACATATAACTCAAGAATAATGCTTGAGAGCTCGAAAATGAGTCCCCCTAATCCCCTTAATGCCCAAAATGACGTTTTGGGCATTAGGCTTTTTTCTTTTTTACGCCATTTTAGATTCGACTGAGGAGGAGGAGAGGAGAGAGGAGAGGAGAGGGAGAGAAAGAGAAAGAGGTCGCCGTCGCCGTCGTCTCCGATCCGTCGCAGATCCGTCGCCGTCGTCTCCGATCCGTCGTCGATAGCCACGCCTCCATCTCCGTCGCCGATCGCCATGCCTCTGCTCGTCGCCTCTGCCATCGCCGATCGCCACGCCTCCGCCTCAGCCCATTTTTAGGCCCTCGGTCCCCTCCTCCGTCTTCTTTTTTCTTCTGCTGAAAAAAAAAAGAAAAAAAAAAAACAGGAATTCGGGGCATTCGGGGGAGCTCAGATTCGAGCTCCCTAGCACGACCCATAACTCAAAATTCCATACCACTTTCAAAACTTCACACTTAAATCGTAACCAAATACATAACTAAAAAATTAAAATATTCAAAAATATATTTATAAAATAAAATACAATATTTAAAATAAAAAAATAAAATTTTTAAATATTTAAAATATTTAAAAAAAAATACGACACATAAATGTATGAAATACAATGCACATTAAAATAATTAAACAAATATTTAAAATATAAAATATTTACCCTAAAAAATTAAATTAAGAAAAATTTTAAATATTTAAAAAAAATAATCTAAAAAATTTCAAAATACAACTCAAAACTCAAAATATAACTTAAAAACTCTTTTCAAACTCAACTCAAAACTCATAACTCAAAACACGACTTCACACTCAAATTATTATTCTAAAAATAATTTTTAAAAAAACATAAAAAAATATTTTTTGAATTTTTTTTTTTAAATAGAGTTTTTGAAAAGAGTTTTAAGTTATATGTTTGATTATGAGTTTTGAAAATATTTTTTGAATTGAGTTCGATATATTTTTGAGTTGTGTGTTTGGTTATAAATTTTAAAAAGAGTTTTGAAAACTTTTAATTGCAATCACAATTCCAAATAGAACCAAACGCGGCCATAATTTGGCTATATTTAGCATAAACGTTTTTGGCTATTTTAGTCAAAAAAAACAAAATAGACTAAAAAGTGAATAAGACAAAATATCACATCTAAATCATAATCATTTTATTTTTTCTCTTATAAAAGTCAAAAAATCCAACCCAAACGAAACTTTTTTAATCCTAAACTAAAATAATCAAAAAGTTAAAAAAACCAAAAAATTAACCCACATCCAAATGAAACTTTTATCTAACCAAAGAAAATCATACCTGAATGAATAATACAAGATCGCGACACAAAAGTTAAAAAAAAAATTTATTTGCTTAGGGTTTACTTTTTAGTAACTTTTTGTTGATTTTTTTTTTTATAAAAGTAATTTTTTTAAAAAGATAAAAAAATCTTTACACTTTGAAATTTTACTTGATTAGACCAATTAAAAAAATAATAAATAATAAATAAATAAAGCCAAAATCAACCTTTATTTTCTATTATGGTTACAATTTTCTTCACAAATTTAAAATCAATTATTATAAATACAATTTGAAGACAACTGTCAAAGTCATCTTTGCCGGAGGGGCGACGCCAGTATTGCACTCAGGGTCCTATCTCCCGTCAGGTTGTCAAAATTTTTGAAATTTTTATTTTTAGATAAATTATGACACTCTCAAAAGTTTTTGTTTAATATAAATCTCGCTCAAATTTAAAAAATTATATTTTTTTCCTTGAGATTTATAACCTCAAAATAAATTGCCTCTTGAATTATTAATGTCAAACTCTAAAATTTTCTAAATAATCATCATGCTAATTTTCTTATCATTTTTTCTACCTATTATCATAACTTCATTCTATAGCTTTCTATCTTTAATTCTACTTGAATATATTTTTATTAAGTGATAATATACAAACATAAATTTTATACTCCCTTCGTTCCAAATATTAATCCCTTATTCCATTTTTCTTTATCCTAAAATATTAATTCCTTCTCAAAATTTAAAGAATAAAATAATTTGAATTTACTATTTACCCTTCTTTTAAATTTATTAATTACACAAAAAGTATAATTATGATAACTGATATTCTAAAAAAAATGTACTATATCTAAGGATAATTTTAAAAAATTAAAATATTTTTAAAATATAATAATTATATTATTAAAAAAATTAGATTCCTAAAAGAGGCTATATTTTGCAGTAATGATAGAGACTCCCACAAAACACAATCCGCACAACCCTCAAAATGATCTAGACCATTCATGTCACTGTCAGAGATAGAAAAAAAAAAATCTAACACATCTATGATCAATATATCAGTAAGGGTCGTGAGAATCCTCCTTTGTGAGGATCCCAAATATTTTCCATTATTTTGGGAAGGAGACATTACAAAATTTTCAAACATAAATTTTGAAGTCAACTATCAAAGTCATCTTTTCCAAAGGGGTGACGCCAGTATGAGTCCAGATCCTCTCCAGCCATTCCTCATATCAAGGATTAAGATTTGGCCACGTCACTTTGGAGAGATTGGATGGCTCAGATCAAATTAGTTTAAAAAAAAAAATTGAAATTCATTTCATTACACAGCAAAACTGAGTTCCTTCCCATTCACTTTTTTTCTCCCTCTTCAGCTTTGGTAAACAACGACGCCATCTCGTGACACCGATGGTGGCGAATCCAAGTCGGCGGCGAACATCGACGGAGGATAAGCAAATTTCATGGTTTTTGGTTTTCCTTGTTTCACTCTCTTCTCTGCGTTTGTTTTTTTTTTTTTTTTTTAGGGGGGGTGCCTATTAAACAATGAAAATGGTAGATGCAATACAAAAACTGAGATTTGCATCATAAGAAATTCACTAAAAAAAACAAAACAAAAAACAAAACTACAAACTCATTTCCCATTTTCAACCATCAAAATAATAATTACTTAATCAAGCTGTCTCTCTCCCTTCAATTTAATATTTCAATTCTTGGAACCAATTAATAAGAACCAACAAATAACAATTGTGCCAGTTTCAGAAAATGATTTTATGAACCACATTATAGATTATATATATATATATATATATATGTATGTATATATATGAAATGGGAGCAACTCTTATCAAATTTAGAAATCTTCGGAGTAAGAGAGAGAGAAAGACTGGTGACTGAAATCTTCAAAGTAAGATAGAAGGAGAGATTGTCGATGTTCGCCGCCGACTTGTATTCACCACCAATCGTCATTCACCAGAGCTTTGAAGAGGGACGGAAAAAGTGACTGGAAGAGAAGCTCTGTTGCTAAGAAAAATGAAATGAATTTCAATATTTTTTTTTAAAACTAATCTGATCTAAGCCGTCCAACCTCTCTAAAGTGACATGGCCATATCCTAGCCCTTGACCGGAGAAATGACTGTAGAGGTTGGATAGAGAGGATCTGGACTGCGCCAGTATTGCACTTGGGTCCTGTGACACCCTCAAAATAATATATATAAACCCCACATTCTTGACATGTATAGACATACGAGAATAAAACATATTTCCATTTATCAAAATATTAAGTAAAAAAATATTACATATTGACATCAAAAGTAAATGCCCTACGGGCTTACAACTTTCCAAGTTAACACTTGGGTACAACAAAAGAAGAGTTCTAACTCTTTATACAAAATAAGCCCGTGGCTTGATTTACATGTAATACAAAAAGAAAACAACAAAATAGTCATTCAACCTCTAAGCCTCCCAAGCTACGTCCTTGGAGGTGGCATACCATCTGTACCTGAAAATGATGTCCCATAAAGGGTGAGCCAAAGCCCTGTAGAGATATACTAAACCAATTATGAGAAATAACTAAAACATTAGCATTCGATAAAAGGTTAACACTTGTAAACCAACTTGCAACACTTCCCAATTTCATGACAAATACATTCGTGTTTCATTCCACTTTTCTTTACTTATCCAATTAAAATCATAAACATGGCTCATTATCTAGCCAAATAATTTAAATGAGACTACAACTCATATTAAAACACTTCAATTATCCACAATTCAAATGAGACTACAACTCATATTAAAACACTTCAATACTTCAATTGTCTACGTTATGCAAACGCAATTGGGATTTCGGGACTTTCACCCTGGACACTCCGGCCAACTTAGTTATCAATGGAATCCATCCCCCTATCTTCTCCCAAATAGGTTTGAGAGTACATCCCCTATCTCCTCTCAAACCATGGACTACATCCCATATCTCCTCCCAAACAATATACATAAACAATGTATTTAAACACTTATCATATACAATGATCAATCAATACACATATTCGATGTATTATTCCAACCGTCATATTCAATGACATATTCCAGGTGATTAGTTTTAGTTTTCCCTAATTAACATATAGTGTCTACAACAATCAAGACTATCCTCCACCGATAGCCCAAAGCAGTTATCTCTAAACAGATAATAAATTTATCAAACAGATAAAATATTAACATTTTCATAGGCGAGTGATTAACTAATCCAATTACACCATTCAATCCCATAATTTTCCCAATTTCATGATTTTCAACTCAATTTCACCATTTCTTAAATTAATTATTCAATGTAACTAGGGCATTTTTCTCCCTTTTTCAAATATTGATCCTAAGACCAAATTCCACCAATTCGACTCACAAACCCCCATTGCCAAGGCCTTATATGCACAGGGAGCTTTAAAACACAAAATCCCCCTTTTTATAATTTCAACACAAACCCCACTTTTATTCTAAAATTACCATAATTCACCAATTAATCAAAATGACTAAAATTTATGTCAAAACCCATAAGAAGGAGTAGGGTATCCCTACCTCAAATTGAGAGACTCAAAGAAGAAGATGACGAAACTTAAGATGCTTCAAATCCAAAGATTTTCAGATCAAAACGTAACCCACACCAAGCTCTACACTTTATACAAAGGAACTAGGGTAGAAGGCTCCTAGAACATGGAGTATTTGTAGAGAGAAGGTATGTAGAGAGAGAGAGGGAGCAGCCGTTCTAGGGTTTGAGTAAAAGAAATGAAGAAAAGTGAAGAAGAAGCTCCTGCTGCGAACTAATATATTCGAGCTTCGCTCGAATGAAGGAGTGGTCGGTCAAGCGACTAGACACAAAGAGACCTCGCTCGAGCGCAGAAAGCCCCGCTCGAGCCAACAACACGAAGCTTCAGGTCTGCAACCTAGAAGCACGCTTGAGCGAAGAAAATCTCGCTCGAGCGAAGAAACCCAAAACATACAGCTCACTCGCTCGAGCGAAGGAAAGTTCGTTCGAGCCAAGAAACACAACGTTCAGATCCAAACTTAGACGTAGACGCACGCTCGAACGAAGGAACCCTGGCTTGAGCGAAGGAACTAAAACACAGAGCTCGCTTGAGCGACAAAAGTCTCGCTCGAACGAAGACACCAAAAACTGGGCAGCAACCATTTGTTTCAAAACACACTTAACCTGTTACAAATCTGCCCAGTATATCCTAAAACCCAAATACAAAGAATTAAAGGACGGAAATGCAACATATATAACAACAAACATCTACGGAACCGAGTTCGGAATACAATAACAAAAGGAGGGAAAACCGGGATCGCTATAGGTCCCATCCCTCATCAGGTTGTCAAAATTTTTGAAATTTTTAAATTTTTATGATAAAACTTTTACTTAATCATCAAAAGACCCCAACAAAGTAAATAATAAAAACTCACCACCAAGGACTTACCAACTTCAAGGAACCAAAGTCTTACACGTTGCTTAAGGACTGTTGCCCCCCTTTCTTTCTCTCTCACGTTTGAGTCATTTTTTTATTTTTTTCCTTCAGAAGATTTTGACAACTTTTAGGCTATGCTAGGAATATTCATTTGGGCTAAAATGATTACATAGGACAAAATTAGTTATTTTAATTAAATAAAATAAATGTCACATTTAAACCATAATTATTATTATATTTTTTTTACAAAGTCAAAAAAATTTTAAAAATCTATGACAAACGAGACTTTTTAGCTCCAAATTAAAATAGCCGAAAAATTAAAAAGTCAAAAAATCAATTCATATCCCAAACAAAGGCTTAAAGGAATGATTTAGGAGTTAAAAAACTGGAAAACGGAATGGCTTTTAATAGGTATTATTTTCATTTTGGACTAGCTTTGTTTATATAAATTTAGTGTATGTAATTTTTAATTTGGGCAAAATATAATTTGAGATTATTTTTGTGATTGTAAATATTTTTTTATGCTTTTTACATAAATTTTGTCATGGTTGTTGATTGGAACTTTGGTATTATTGCAAGAATCTGATAATTGCCGGATAATATTTGCCTAAGTTTTGTTATGCAGCATTTATTGAATAATAAGAATAGGTATTCTTAATTAATTTCAATATTCCATTCAACACTCTTCATGTATATACAATATATATACCTATTTACACACACGTATAGAACATGATGTGTTTGATACTATTGATAATGAGATTATCATGCAATGATTTCAAAAAATGGTACATCGTTAAATGCAATTGTAGAAATTTATATATATATTTTTATTTTGTTAAGACAGCAGTATTTTATTAAAAGTTTATTTTACTTAAAGTTAGAGAAGTTCAAATTTTAATTAGTTTAATTTTTTTTCTCATAAAATTTGTGAAATTGAGTTTTTAGAATGACCTCATCTTTATGAATTCCTGGAGTCGCCGTTGATTTTTTTTCTTCAAAAAAAAAAAAAAATGTCATCCGAGCCATTGCCCCTATCCAAAATTTCCAAAATGGAGGTTTGTTTGGTTTGTATTGTAGAAAAAACATCTGATTTTTTTTTAAATAAATACTAATTTGATAAAAATAAATATTATTTTTTTTAAATCTTTAAAAATTATTTATGTTCTCATAAAAAATAAAATTATATAAAAATAATAAGTATTTTTTTTATTTATATCACCAAATTGATTTTTAATTTTTTTTAAAAAAATTATAAAAACAAGTTTTCAAAACCAAATTAAATATGGGACATTTGGAGACCATGTCAATTACCAATGGGTCCCAAAATTATATGGGAAAATTATAAATTAGTGAGATAATTATAAAGTAATTGTATTATAGATATGATAATTGTTTTTATATGACTCTACCACATAAAAGGCGGTGTTTGGAAAGTCAAAAGTTAGTTTTTTTTTTTTTTAATAAAATTTACAAAAAGATAAAATAAGTAAAAATAATTGATAAAATAAAATGTCACACTAAATTTATAATCATTTCACTTTTTCTCTTACAAATATCACATCTAAGGCCTCGTTTCGAAACAGGTTATTTTAGTAATTTTTTGATTTTTTACAAACAAAATGTGTAAAAAAATAGAGAAAAAATATAGAATCTTTGACTTTTTGTATAGATTATAGGTCTTTTGATTTTTTTAGTAACTTTTTGACTTTTAGGCTAAAACTGTTGCACACCAAACGAGGCCTAACTATAAAAAAAAAATCAAACCCTCTTTCTGAACACAAATATTTTAATCTACTAAAATAGTCAAAAATTAAAATAGCCAACTTCTTAAATGAGGCCAAAATACTTACATTAAATATATAAATAGACTTGCACCATACATACATGTGGAGGGAAAAATTATCGACCCAGGCCCAATCAGCATATCTTAGCCCAAAAAAGGTAAAAGCCCACTTGCATGGCCTTGCACCATGCATACCTGTGGGAGATTCTTTACACTCAAAAAAAATATTTAAGTGCACCCAATTTTTTTATTACACCCTATAAATTAGGAAAAATTACCAGTAAATCCTATATGGTAGAAAGTTAAACCATTTAGTCCTGTGAATTTTCTTATGAACCATTTAGTCCCACTATCTACATCAGCAACATCAACAACATTAGTAACATCATCAAAACATTATTAACATTAACAAAAACATCATAAAATAAAAAAAAAAAATGTAAACAACATCAATTTCCAGATCAATTGGAAGAGTAGGGTTTTGATTTTCGAACATCATCAATCTCCTCTTCCCTTTCTCTCTCTACTCTCTCTATCTCTAGCCGGCGATCAGATCGGATCAAATCGGAGTTGTTGTCCATGGAAGACGACGAAGAAATCTAGTCACAACCCTCGTCTGACACCGGATCTCCGGCCTCGCCAGGTACGAACGGTATCAGATCGGAGTTGTAGGGCTTGAAATCTCACCTGATTCTTGGGAAAATGGTTCAATAGTCCAATTAATAGAAAATGGTTCAATAGTCCAATTAATACAGGGAATATGGATGTAGGGCTTGAAATCTCACCTGATTCTTGGGAAAATGGAAAATCGATTGGAATGGCCTTGAATTTAGGAAGAAAACAGAGAGAAATCAAATGAGAGAGAGAGTGGTACAGAAACCCCGACGTAGATCGGCGATGTTGGTAGTGTATTTTGGTGGGATTGCAAGAGAGGTAGTTGTTTATATACATTGCGTAAAATAATCTGAAAAATATCCGGGTGGCGTCGTTGATGTTGAGAATTTGGATCAGATCTCTTGTCATGATATTTAATGTTTAATGTTGATGATGAATAATGTTTAATGTTTGATGATGATGTTTAATGTTTAATGTTTGATGATGTTTAATGTTTTATGTTTAATGTTTGATGATGATGAATAATGTTTAATGTTGAAGAATAATGTTTTATGTCTGATGTTTAATGTTTAATGTTGATGATGATGTTTAATGTTTGATGATGATGAATAATGTTTAATGTGATGTTTGAAGTTGTTTTGACGATGATGTGTTTGATGTTTAATGGTCATTAACATTGTGATAGGACCTAACGGTTCATAAGAAAATTCATAGGACCAAATGGATTACAAGATACAAGTCTAGGATTTATTGGTGCATCCCCCATTAAATTATTTAAGATTATAATTTATTCTTAGTACATTTTTTTTTTCTTTTTTTTCTTTTTTTTTCACAAATTACCCTTTTGAGGTACACTACAACAAAACAAATTAAAAATTTCAAATTACTTTTGGAAAAACTTTTGTTTGTTCACGTATATACATGGAATACGATTAGGAAACCCCGCATCAATGAAGGAGGACAATGAAGGAGGACG
Source organism: Camellia lanceoleosa (assembly GCA_025200525.1). NCBI lineage: Eukaryota > Viridiplantae > Streptophyta > Magnoliopsida > Ericales > Theaceae > Camellia > Camellia lanceoleosa. Next base: position 106,295,612 of record CM045772.1, on the reverse strand, counting down.
AGAATATTCAACTTGTTTTTTGTCATTATTCTTCGGACTTCTAGAATCGAACAAATTCACTTTATTCGATTGTACACTGCCGAACAAATTGAAATTGTTTGGTTTTGAAAATCCAAACAATAATAACGAAAAAGAAGATGAATATTTGCTTTTATGTATAAAAAAAAAAAACACATAAATCAATAATTGTACTTTGATATTTATGTGAATATTTACCTCCTCTTTGATAGATTATTTCAAAAAAAAACTGTTTTGATTATTACTCTCATCCACTGTTTGACTTTGTTCAAATTTTCTTCTATTTGCAAGTAAAAATATAATAAAAAATAATGAAATTGATAATAATGGTGAATTTTGGCAAGGTAGATTCAATCTTTGGAGTGAGGCAAAAGAAGAAAAGAAAATAATTAAAACTTGGAGAGGAAGATAAAGAGATTTGAATAGGAAGAATACGTATAATTGATTAGGGTGTGCCATGAGAAAAAAAAAATTTAGGTAGCGTTTAGTAGAGCTTTCTAAATATGATTTGAGAATAGAAGTTGTATTTTGAGTTTGTGAGTTTTGAAATTATGATTTGAGTGTGAAAAATTTGTTTGGTGAATGAGTTTTGAATTGAGTGGAAAATTTTTGATGTGACATATGATATTTGATACAAAAACTTACAACTCATAATCAAACACACAACTCAAAATTCTATTAAAGCTCATAGAATTTTTTTTAAAATTTGAAAAATATATTTTTTTTGAATATATAAAAATTAACATGTGTCAATTGCAAAAAAATATATTAAAAAAAAATGCACTATTCCGATTAACCGGCCGGACGACCGGTGGGACGTTTGGTTAATCCAAATTTCCCCGCCTTCGACCGAGTTTTCAAAAGTGAACGTGGAATTAATTTTTGAAAGTTACAAACAAACACCACGTGAGAACCAATGACTGGAACTAAACTTTCAAAACTCTACCAAACAGAGCCTTAATGTTTAATATGTGTTGTCCCTATTACTAAATTCAAATTAGGGTGTAATAAAAATTTAAATTTTTGGATTCAAATAGAATAGCCCCATACCTGTGGAGGGAAAAATTATGGACCCAGGCCCAATCAACATATCTTAGACCAAAAAAGGTAAAAGCCCAAAAAGTGCATTGGACCCAAAGGGATTTCAACCTACCTGAGGCCCAAATTTAAGCGTGTAAAGACAGCTAAAGGGAAAGATATTCTTATAGAAGAAAAATCTTTAAAAATGGAAAGGACTATTAGATTAATTTTGTATGAATTATTTATTTTTTTATTGTTTTTTTTTATATAAAATTGATTTGAATATGTGATTTTTATTATTCTATCGACTTAATTTTTTACAGGGATAATATACTCGACAAATCTAAAATATGAACGATTTAAATTATCAAAACGAAATCCAAAAATAAATCTCATGGATCGGACAGCATATTTCTAATCCAATTTGGGACTAGAGAGAAACCAATACTACTACAAAAGTAACATACATAGGCAAAAAATTTAAAAACTGTACACTTTGAAATTTTACTTGATTAGAGAATTAGAAAAATAAAAATAAATAAATAAATTTAAAAAAAAAAAAGTACACAAAGGTCCCAAAAAAAAAAAAAAAGCCCCAAAATCAACCTTTCACAAATTTAAAATCAATTACTAAATATTTTTTGATATCAACTTTAAAAGGGTTTGTTTGGAATGTGGGTTGGCTTTTTGAAATTAACTATAGGTGTTTGGCATACACTAAAAAAGTACTTTTTTTTTTTGCATACAGGTAACAACTATCAGCATCTCCTCTCTACTTTTCTAACTACTTTCTTTACTTTTTTATACATTTTTCTTTTTATAAAAAGTCAAAAAGTACACTTATTTAGAATATCTCAAACTATTTGAGGTTAAAAAGTCTCATATTAGATGAATTTTTTAAATTTTATAAATAAAAAAATAATCATAATTTAAATGTAACATTTTATCTTATTAAACTAAAAAAATTATTTTACCTTTTTATAACTATTTTAACCTACTCCAACCCACTCTAACCAATTATGCTAAACTAGTGCAAAGTTATCTTTTCCAGAGGGGGCGACGCCAATATTGCACTTGGGGGCCGTTCGTTTTGGGGTTAAGTAGATGGGAGGGGATTAGGATGGTAGAGGTGTTATTTAATGTTGTATTTGTTTGTAGAGTTAAGGAGGGAATTAGAATGGTGGAGGTGATATAGATGGAGGTTGGAGAGGGGATTGAGATGGATGTTGGGGAGATGGTATTAGAAAAATAGTGAGGAGATTAGAAATTTTTTTATTTTTTTTATTTGTTATATATTGGGAATTTTTTTATAAATATTAATGTTTAATTTTTTATATTTTTTTATTTGTTTTATTATTTTATATAAAAATAATTTAACAATTCCTACAGTAACAACTATCATCAAAACAAACACAATTTTACTTAATCCCCTCACTAACAATCCATTCACTATTAATCCCCTCATTATGAATCCGCTCCATTCTACCTCTGAAAACAAACGGGGCCTTGGGTCCCATCCCCCATCAGGTTGTCAAATTTTTTTTATCTTTTTTATGATATAACTTTTACTTAATTATCAAAACACCCCCAATAAAGTAAATAATAACTCACCACCAAGGACCAACCAGCTTTTAAGGAACCAAAAAAAGTCTTATTAAGGCATCTCTAATGGTACATTACTTTTTTCACCAAATTTAATTAAAAATTTGAGTAAAAACTCTGTTTGATATCGCCTGCTTCAACCAAGAGATTTGACTTTTCATCAAACTACCGGTCGACCGGGCAGACAACCGGCCAGTCGACTAGTCAGTGTAAAAAATAAAAAAACAACAATTGAATTGTAGGTGCCCTGAAGACACTATACCCATTATAAGAACAAATGAGGAACAAGTGCTGAGAGTAAGCTCAGTGAAAATATATAGATAGAAGTAACATAAAAGCCTCCCTCAACCCAGGTCTGCAGATCCTGACCTTATCAACCAAAGTGGTCATCAGGTAAATCAATGAAAAGGAACCTAATCCTTACCACCACCACCACACACACACACACACACACACACACACACACACACACAAAACAAAACCAAATAAGTTTAGAGCTAACATTTTTCTTGATTTGGTGATATTGATTTCTTTGAACTAATTTTTTTTGGTTTTTTTGGTTAATTTAGGGGGTAATCAACATGCAATAGCTTATGTTGAAGGAGACAAGTACTATGGAGCCAAAGCAACCTTACATGTGTGGGAACCCAAAATACAGCAACCTAATGAGTTCAACTTGTCTCAGATTTGGATATTGGGTTGTTCTTTTGGTGAAGATCTTAACAACATTGAAGCTAGTTGGAAGGTGTATTTTTCTAACTCAAATTTTGAATTTACTCACCACCTTAAAATGAAAATACATTCATTTGATTGCATTTTTTGTTCCACAATTGAATTGGAGTCTGATTGTAGAGTGAAAGTGATTTCAGGTTAGCCCAGATCTTTATGGTGACAACAACACAAAATTGTTCACTTACTGGACTGTAAGCTTTCAAAAAATTCCCATTTTGGTTTTGGGTTTTTGTCACAAATTCCCTCATTTGTCACTTTTAATTTTAGTGTCAATTTTAGTGTAAATTCCCTCATCAGCTCTAGGTAATGTGAAATCTTTTATTACAATATATTGTTGTTTCATATAATTGAATTTCCACTAGAACACTTCAGAGTTTGTAGACGAAACCAGAGACGAATTGAATTTGAATTCATTAAACTACCGTGTTGCCGAAGTCTCTTTCGTAGTCAATTTCGCATTCACTTAGAAAATAGTTTGAATAACCAAATATATGACGTGAATCATCTCCCGACGAAGAATGCGTTTCCATCCGGACACACCGCAATCGGTGTCTAAAATCCATCTGAATTTAGGCTCAAAGTTAGCCAAAAGTCATGGTTGCACAAACCATTTTTCCAATCTCTGTATTACCTTTTTTTTTGAGAATTGTTCACAAAAGACATTCGGCTTGACGCCCGGCCGGTTGTTCGGTGGGTTCCATTCTCAACGGTCATACATAGTAAAATGGTGAAAGATAGTCTAGATCCTTAGTTTGGTGAAACACTTTCTATATTCTCAATTTGATACAGATTCGATAAAACTATTGGAATACAAAAATAGGGACTTTTTCACCAAATTTGAATTTGGTGATAGATTTGGTATAGCGTTGGAGATGGCTTTACACGTTGCTTAAGCACTGCCCCCTTTCTTTCTCTCTCACATTTGAGTTTTATTTATTTATTTATTTATTTTTCTTCAAAACATTTTGGCACCTTACATAAAGGAAGGATTTAGGGTGAAAAGACTAAATGGATTTCAATATGTATTATTTCTATTTAAGATTAGCTTTGTTTATGTAAATTTAGGGTTTATGAAATTAATTTGGGCAAAATATAATTTGAGATTATTTTTGTGATTATAAATATTTTTTATGCTCTTTGCAGAAATTTTGTCATGATTGTTAATTGGAACATTAATATTATTGCAAAAACTTGATAATTGTCCAATAATATTTGTGTGAGTTTCACTATGAAGAATTTGTTGAATAACAAGAACTTGTAACTTGTTCCATTGAACACGCTTTATGTATGTAATGTACCTATTTACACACACACACATATATATATATATATAGAAAATGGTGTGTTTGACACTATTGAGAATGAGGTTATCATACAATGATTTCAAAACATACACCTTGTCGAATGTAACCGTAAAAGTTTATGTATTTTTTTATTTTTTATTTTGTTAAGACAATAATATTATTCACCCCCCAAAAAAAAGACAATAATATTTTATTAAAAGTTTATTTTACTTAAAGCTTGAGAAGTTTAAATTTTAATTAGTTTATTTATTTTTTCTCATAAAATTTGTGAAACTTAAGTTTTTGGAGTGATCAAATCCTTATGAATTTCTGGAGTTGCCACTGTATATAATACAAATACCTTAAAATTTTGGAATAAAGAGTAAAGTTTGAAATAAATAGTAGATTGCATACTTGTAGGGCTGTTAAAATTTAGGGTAAATTATAAATACACCCCTGAGATTTGCTTAAAATACGAATTGTCTCCTGTGGTTTGAAAAATTACAAATATCTCCCTGTCATGATTTTTTATTTAACAGAATTAACTAAAAAAATAAAATTTCTAACTGTTCTCCTATACAATAATAAAATTAATTATTAATTGAAATAAAATTTTAACATTATTAAAAATTATTAATTAACTTGATGATTTATTAATAAAAGGATTTATTTGTTATGAAATTAGAATCCTTGGGGGGCATATTATAATTTCTAGAACTACAGGGGTAATTCGTAATTTGAATAAATCTCAGGGGGTGTGTTTGTAATTTATCCTAAAATTTAAGAAGCTAAAGTGATATATCTTAATAGTTTAGGAAATTTTTGTGTAAATAACTCCAAATAAAAATCAATTCTGAAAAGAAAAAATAAAACAAATGTGCTTTCTGCTCCATCCCTCAATTTTTTTGTGTCTGGATCCTCTGGAATGGAGTGGGCTTCCATGGAGACTTCTTGCATTGATTTTTTCAAAAAAAAAATTCAATATATATTTTAAAAAATAATTATTAATTGATGAAAATTTTTATAAATATTGATAATTAAATTTTAAAATTTTTTATTAACTTTGTAAAAATATTAATGGATGATAATTTTTTCAAAGGCTAGTCTTTGCAGTGTAAAAACATTCCGCGTCGGGCTTCTTGTAGATATTTTGAGGCCAACTGTCAAAGCCTAGTCTTTGCAGTCAAGAGTTGCATTGGGTCAGTGGAGCATCATTCTCAGTTAATGATGGAGTTGCATCGGGTCTTCATGAGTTCAATGTGGTAATGATGGTGTTTTGTTTGTCTTAAAATAATAGTAAGAGAAATAAAATAATATGTATTGTATTGAATGAATTTATTTTATATAATAGAAGGCTTGTATATAAAGGTTGAGAAAGAGTATTTTACTATAAATCTAACTATTAGAAAGAATATTGTATAAGAAACCTAACTATAGTTATTTTCAAATATATCTAGGAAATCAATACCTAATATATTTAGGAATACTATCTACACATTAACATCTCCCTCAAATTCAAAGAGGATAAACATCTTGAGTTTGGAAAGAGAAATTAAAATATGAAATAAAACTAAATAAAATAAAAAGAAAATAGATTGCAATTTCCGAACGGGAGCGCAAGGGCATTTGAAATAGGTCAGAGGCCGAAACTAATACCAGGAGACAGTTTATGGTCGTATCGGACCATTGTAGGAACTTGCCGAAACTGATGCTGGGACAGTTTAAGGTCTTGCCAGACCAATATAAAAACTAGCTGGAACTAATACCAAGATCAGAGGCCGGAGTTAATGCCGTGAGACAGTTTATGGTCATGCCAGACCATTGTAGAAGCTAACCGAAATCATTGTTAGGACAGTTTAAAGGGGTTATGCCGGATCGATGTGGAGAACTAGATGTTGAACCAGCAAGCGTGGGACACACATAATTTATGACGTGGTGCTGAACGATGATGGCAATAGATGACTCAGTACACCAAGAGGCGGCTTATGAGAGAGTGCGCCAAGGAGCAGCTTAGATGATGTGCCAATGGGGACAGTTTAGAGAGTGCGCCAAAGAAGATGACTTTATAGGGAATGCTCCAAAGAAGCGGCTTAGAGAGTGCGCCAAGGGAGATGGCTTAGGGAGTTTGCATGGTGTATAACCATATTCACTATAATATAGGTATAATACCTCATCTCAAATGCAAATAGGTTTGAAGATAGAAATTTATTTGAGGTTGAAGCAGAGAGAAAGATAGAGTGGAAAAAAAAATAGATTGTGAGTAAAAAATATATATATATATATATATATATGATAGAGATATTTGGGGTAGAAACAAACCAGTGAACAAAAGAAGAGATCACCACGAAGTGATATTAACAAGAAAATATGACAGCGGAATAGGTTGACGTCCAGCGAGTGGCCAAGGCAAGGTTATCGCTCGCCAATAAGGCAAAGAACACTAAGAGCTTAACCTATAGCTTTGATGCCATATTAGAATAGTGGAGAGAGAGAGAGAAAGAGATAGAGAGAGATGAAATAATATGTATTGTATTGAATGAATTTATCTTATACAATAGAAGGCCTGTATATATAGGTTGAGAAAGAGTATTCTATTAGAAACTTAACTATGACTATTCCCAAATATATCTAGGAAATCAATACCTAATATATTTAGAAATACCACATATACATTAGTAGTTTGATTGTTGTTAGTTTTGTTTGGCTGTTCTTGGTGGCATTTTTATTTTTTTTCTCTGAGTTTGGTTTCTCACCAATTTTTTGATTAGAGCTAACATATAATACGGTACTTATCTTGGTGTGAGATAAAAGAAAATTCCACGATAATTTTTACTCTTTATCTTTACTTTATTAATATTATTTATATTTTATATATATTTGATGCTATCAATAAAAAAAATTTACCGATAAAAAAAATAAAATAAAAAAAAGTCCAGTCTTTGCAGTGCTGTGGGGGCAAGAATAGTGGGGACGAGACCCAACCATAATTATTAGCCATAGATCCACGGGATGCTTGCCATCTGTACAACCCAATCCAATCCAACCAAGTATGTTAGATCAAGCTTTTGCATGCACACAGCATAGATTGATTACAACGTTAAATTATTATTATTATTATTATTATTATTGTTATTATTTTTTTTTTAAAAAAAAAAACCATAACCAACGAGAAGGTAATAATAATTTTTAAATTAATATTAAGGTCTCATTTGATAAGTAATTTTTTAGTTAAAAAATTAAAAAATACTAAAAATATAAAAAAGTTAATAACTTATACAAAAAAAATCAAAGATTTCCCTTTCTCTCTAATTTTTTACACATCTTTTTGTAAAAAATTAAAAAGTCATCTTAAATATATTATTTTGTTTACATTATATTTTAGCCAAAAAATAAAAAAATTGCTAAAAAAGTTAGTTCCCAAACGAGGCCTAAGTATAAAAAATTAAATAAATTATTACAAAAATATTTCACATAAAATTTTACAATTAATTTCGAGTAAAATCGAAAAGAAAATATTGCATGTAACTAGTGTATTATGAACAATGTAAAAAAATTATATATTTAAGTCTTAAAATAAATTATATAATGGTAAGATAAATCAAATTTTTACAAAATTTGAGTAAAAATTTCATATAATAGTGATATCACATCATTATTGACATATGATATCACAACCAATAGTAAAACAATATATGAAGTGTGAACTCTACATGCAAATATAACTAACACTCTAGTAACTTTTACATATATATAGTGAGATTAATTATATTTGCATATCAATAATGATGGATATTACCTTTATATTGAGATTTTTTCACAAAATTTTCAAACATAAAAATATAATTTGTTATAATCATTTTATTTTCAATAAAACAATCACTATTATTTTCATAAATTTAAAAATATCTTGATATTTTATTCTAAATATTATTTTTATTTAAAATTTTATTTATATACATATATATAAAATAAAAAAATCCAAGGAGACAAGTGACCCCGATCACACTACAAGAATTTTCACTTTTGGCGACTAAATTTTCAGTCGCCAAAAGTCATATTTTAGTCGCCAATACTCTTTAGCGACTAAATTTTTTGGTCGGTAAATTAGTAACCAAAGAGTAGTCAGGAAATATAATTGCCGACTAAATTGAATTTAGTCGCCAATAGGTTTGAAAATTAATTAAATAAATACACTTTTGCCGACTAATTGTTTTGTCGCCAAAAGCCAATTATTTAAATGGCCGAAAAATTTTTAGCTACTAAATTTTTTAGTCGCTAAAAGTAAATACTAGTGTTTTGGCTACTAAAATTTTAGTCGCCTAAAGTTAATTTTTTTTGGCTACTAAAATTTTAGTCGCCAAATACTCTTTCTTTTGGCTGCTAAAAATTTAGTCGCCTAAACTTCAACATTTTTTGCTACTAAAAATTTAGTCACCTAAACTACGACATTTTTGGCTACTAAATTTTTAGTCGCCAAAAGTCATATTTATTCTTCAACTTTTGTTTTTAGCTACAAAATATTTTAGTAGCTAAAAGTTTTATTTTCTTTTGGCTACAAAACATTTAGTAGCCAAATGGTTGTTTTTCTTTTGCCTACAAAACATTTAGTAGCCAAATGTTTGATTTTCTTTTGGCTACAAAACTTTTAGTAGCCAAATGTTTTTTTTTTTTTTTTTTCCCCTTTTTATTGGCTACAAAACGTTTAGTCAGCAAAAACATGATATTATGTTTTATTGTTAATATTGTAATGTATCCATAACCTGTCTGTTTCATTCAACCTATAATACGTATATAAATAACATGATACATAAATTATCAATCATTCCACAATCTGCATCCGTATACAAAAAATAGATTACTTTAACTGTCCAAGTACATACAAACGAACTATTGTCCAAACTAAAATAATAATTCCATACAACATATATAATCATACAAAAAGTAAAGCCCTCCATATACAAAAATTACATTTACTATACCACGTCAAATGACCATTTGGCATGGTACAAATTACCATCGTAATCTGTACCACGGCAAAAGGTGATGTATGTACCAAGCCAAAAATACATCTATGCACCACGACAAAAATTCACTTTAGTGGACGGCGTCAAAAGGTGATCTATCAACCATGCCAATAATTATCTGTTTGCTGCCAATAGTTTTTTGTATCAGGAATAGTTAACTGCACAAAAACTGGAGACGACAAAAATATTATATTACTTCTATACAAAAGTACAATTTCTTCTCCATACACAAAAATATCTCTGCAAGTCCACGCGGCGAAGTCATCTACAAAAAACAAAAAAAAAACATTAGAATTGGACCCAAAAATGCCCAACTTCATGAATGAATTTGGGAACAAGTGAGAAATAAAAATAAGTGAGAAGCAATCTTCCATGATGAATCAATTATCAGTCATTGTACAATCTTTCTAAAGTCTTTTTGTTATAAGGAACATTGTTAAATGCAGAACGATCATTACTAAATCTTTCATTAGTAACATACAGCTAATGTAACAATCTTCTATTTGTATGCAACATGTACCCAAATTCTGTGGCTAAACCAATATCGAAGTCCAATGTGAATAGAAAGTATTCTTTTTACCAACTTCCTCATTATTTGTTTGCAAAAGGCATTTCAATCATTAGATTGGATATAAAACCATTGGTGCTTAGTAATGTATGTCAGTGCCATTTCATAGAGGATATTAGAACATGTGATAAAAATAATAACACACGTGTGTACGTTCAGCAAATTAGCAAGTTTAAGACATTCCGTCAGTTGACACAAGTCCCATTTGGCATGGGGAAGCTGCCCATGTCGTCCAAATGGAGGTTCGGGGGCTGTTTTGAATTTTGGCCCTCGAAACGCCATTTTTCGACTAAGTTTTGGACGTATTCGGCTCTAAATTCCAACCTATAGGTCCGAATAACATTCCGTCAGTTGACACAAGTCCTATTTGGCATGGGGAAGCTGCCCGTGTCGTCCAAATGGAGGTTCGGGGGCTGTTTTGAATTTTGGCCCGGACGCTTCTCTTTGTGCCATCTCATATCTACGGCGGTTTTTTTCGACATGTACAAACGCTTCAACCTCGGTGTCAAAGGAAAGTACCTCAAAATTTTGTGAGGAATCTTTTTACCACTTTGATTGTTGAACTTGTATCTAGACTCATTACATGTAGGGCAATTCTCCTGTTTCGCATTATCCTTCCAAAACAAAATACAATCGTTCTTGCATGCATGAATGGTCTCATATCCCAAACCCAATTCACGTAAGAACTTTTTTGCTTCATAAAGGGTCCACGGAACTGTTTCGGCACACTTTGGGAGAATGTCTTTAAAAACTTGCATAACCATATCGAAAGATTTGTCACTCCATTTATTGTACACCTTAATATGAAGCATCTTAATAACGAATGACAAAACGGAAAACTTTTCACACTCGGGGTACACTTTGCGTCGAGCATCATCAAACAACCTAATAAAATTCACCAAATTTTCTCTCTCCGAGCTATTAGGTGATTCGTCGGTATGATCATCCATGAGGCCACTCGTGTAAATCTCTTCCAACATAGTAGGCAACTCGCCTAAATTATCATCAATGTCAAAAATTGCAGGTCCATATCTTTCACCATCAATGTTTGACGCACTAGGATGATCATGACACAGTCGAACATGTTCCCCGTGGTGCACCCAAGTTCTATAAGAACACACGATTCCTCTTCGAATTAAGTGCAGGCGTACAACTTGTGGACTATGTTTTGTGCCATTCAAGCAATCAACACACGGACAACGTATTTCATCGTGTGGGCCTAAATCCTTCGTAGCAAAGTCAATAAATGACTTAACACCTTGTTGGTACTCGTTACTTTTCAACCTGTCTTTTATCATCATCCAACTCTTATCCATCTTGTGAACCCTACAAGTGAAGCAAACTTGAATGTAGGAATGGACAACAAATAAACAAAAATACTGAACAACGGAATGATATGATCGTCATATTTTGACTTCTTAATTAAGACATATGACTTTTATATATAGTTAAGTGTTAGACGAATAAATATATAATACATATTTAATTTTAATTTATTTGCCTAAATTGTACACCAACAGCGACTAATTTTTTACCTTCTACATGGTATATCACTATTGACATGAGATATTTACCTACTACAAGCAAAAATTTAGAGAATCCCTCGAGCAAGTTCTTTAATGACTTCGTCAAATGAATAAAGGCTACTCTTACTCTCCAATGGTTTTTTACAACACTAATGAGGTGTTTGTAAAGGCATAAGAGGTGCATATACAATTTTAGGTGCCTTTTCTCATAAAATAATACCATGAATGGTAGTGTTGGGTATATATAGTCAAGCTCTTTTAAAAAATTTAGTAGACAAGTTGAACATGATGATCTCCATGGTTGACCACACCAAGAGATGGTGTATGACACTATTGTTTGGTCATTGGGACTCTTGAAACTTCCGATAATAAAAATAAAATCTCTTAAATATTAAGAGAGAGTAGATAATTTTTCATTACAATTTGAATACTATCTTGTGTGTAATCAATGTATTGATATAAGACATGAAACACAAATTCAATAAACCCACATTAGTGGCACCTCAATTAATATCTAAAATTTAGTACTTACATTTAATTACCGTAACATCTTTGTCATATGATAGACTGTTATGTTTTTATGGGCATGAGACCATTTGTCTTACTATTTATATTAGTGTCCGTCTCATACTCTTCTAATCATTAATTTTTACTGTAAAATAATATGTGATGAATATGAGATAAGAATATAATAGAGTAATAAAGATTATTAATACTCATCTTTATAAGGTAATTTTTACTTGCATGAAATATTAAAAACAATCAACAGGAATAGTGGAAAGCAAAAGTAGGCCAAAACCAGGGCACTCAAAATAAAAATAATTTTCAAATTTCAACCTACAATGGTTTTCAGAAAGTAAGTCCTCTATATTAAAAAAACCCTAAAGATCAACATGTGTTGAATCCCCCAAAATATCTGTAGACACCCCATTTTTGACCGTCTTCAAGACCTGGACGTCACCGCTTGAACACTCGGTGATTATCCATGTTCGTGTTCGTTTGGAGTTCCCGGAGTTCTCGGCTACGCGCCTTGCCTCAGGACCTCCGAACTTGACCGTTTTGTGTCTGGTTTTTGCACCAAACACTTGTGCTTTTCCTTGGAGGGGTAGGAAATGCCTTATGAGGCATCCCCACACACCACTGGCAGTGGCTAGAGGCCACCGGCTGGTTGGTGTTGCCATCGGCACTATATTGTGCCGGTCGGCACTCTTTTGTGCCGGTCGGCAGTCAATTTTGTCAAAATGACAATTTTGCCCTGCCGACTACTGTTCAGTTGCTTTTTGAGATATTTTGAAGCAGCTGTATAGCATTTGTTTCCCCTCCATACACGTGTATGGAGGGATAAGCCTTTGGTTTGCTTAGCTTGTAAGCTTTGTTGCCTATAAGAGAGGGCTCTCTTCTCTTGGCTCAAAGGTTAGGAGAGTTAGACATTTTTAGAGAGAAAAGACAAAGAAGAAGCTCTGGTTCTAGGTTAGAACTTGTGTATCTATCCTATCTCTCTTTTCCTCTCTTGTTTCTACACTAGGTGCTTTAATCCATATTATTGCACACAAGCACCTAGTGTTTCACCTTCCTTCGGTTACTGAGGTTCTAAGGGCTGGTTCTTGAAGTTTTTGGCTGGATTAGAGCTTAAGGAAGCCACAACATCATCTTTGGTGAAGAGGTCTACAAGGGTAAGACACTAGTCCTCTTTTTACCCCATTCTTGCACTCCATTTTTACCTATCTTTGAACTATTTTTGTGCTTGGTGTTTAATACAAAAAAGTTCTGTTTTTTAGTCCTCTTGATTGTTTGTTAAGAGTGTTTTGTGCTTTGGGGAAGTTTGGCCCCTCTTAGGCCTTGAAAGGCCTCATTTTTGTGCTATTTTTGGTGAGATCCGGGATTTTGGTATTTGGGTCTCTTCACCACTGAAATCTTGAAGGATTTCAGTGGTGAAGATGATGCCTTGAAGTCTCCAAAAGGGGAGGGCCACCCCCTCTCCTTGTTGTCCTTGAAAAGGACCTATTTTGCTTCCTTAATGAGCCTTATGTTCAAGTGTGTGTTGATCATGTCTAGGCTGCATTTCATGCTTATTATGCCATAATATAATCATGTTGTGTGTTGGTTTTGGTGCTCCATTAATGCTTAGTGTAGTTGCCATGTAATGCCTTGTAATTCCCTTAACATGCCTTAGGTTGTTAGCCCTCGTTCAAGCATGTTTTGGCCTTAGACTTATGAATGTCTTGTGCTTATTTTGCCATGCTTTAGGTCTGTCCATAGTCGTTTGGGCCGATTTTGGTATGCTTAGTATAGCTCCTTTGCATTTGTGGCTTGTCGGGCTTGTATGCCTCAAGTATGTGAACGTGTAGCATGTGTTGCTTGCATCATTTTGGTGGTTTGGAACCACTTAACATGTCATTTTAGTCCCTTTGGTGTGCTTGTATGCTTGCCTTAGTTGTCTCTTTGTTACTTTAAAAGCATGTGTTGTATGCCCTTTATTTTGGCCATTATGCATGCCTTTGAATTTGAGTCACTTAGGTGCCATCTAAGTGGTCTTTTGGGCTTAGTTTTATGTGTTAAAACTCTTTTTTTGGTCGCCTATTGCATGCCATGTATGGTTGTGTTAAGTGTAGTCCATTACCTCTTTGGTGAGCCTTGAGTACTTGGGCCTTTTTACATGCTTTACTTGGTTTATTTAGTTGGGTTTGGAACCTACTATAACATGATTTTTAAAGCTTATGATGCATGCTAAGTGTCCATGATATCCCCTTTCAAGTGTGCTTGGGGGTTGCTTACTTAGTGCCTAAGTGTTAAGTCTTAACATATGCACGTGTGTGTGTGTGGTGGCTTTCATCTTTGGGGCATTTTGGCCACTGATTTTAGGCCTATTTAGAGTTGCCTAGATCATGTTTAAAACCATCATTTGCTTGGTTTGCATTGCCTCATGTTTGCTTGCCTGCTTACATAAGTGTCTTGCTATGATCATGTTGCATATTAGCTAACATGCTTAGGTTGCATTGCACCTTGCATACATGCCTTGTTCCTTGACTTGGTGATAGGAATTGGGCCTTGTTTTGTTTGTTTGGTTTGCATGCATTTGAAATAGAAGTTGCACATTTGGTTCTTTGGGCCATCATGCATGGAAATGCGTGATTGGTGGCCCGAGAATCGAGGCACATGCCCTTTGAGTCACAAATATGATAAGGGCATGATTGGTGCACATTGTTGGAATTACATTGCCATGCAAGTTTTTGCCCTCTATTCTTTGTGAGTTGCGTGTTCTGCAGACATTCGATTACGGCGGTATTTAGTGTCGACCAATCGTCTATTGATGGCCGATGGATGAATTTTGTGCGGTGACCTCATCTTGATGCGGTGGAAGTCCTACCACCGATGATGTCCCTCGGTGTCTGGGAGGCACTCTGAGACTTTGGCGATTTTCGAGATGCAAAGCGAGGAAAAGCAGAGGCAATCTAAACGGCAGGCAATTCCGAAACAAGACCCGAGCATGTGTTGCATTTGGCTCTCCTCCCGAGGCGGTTTACTGCTTTTCTCAGTTTAGTTAGTTTGTCAACTAATTAGGCTATTTATAATATTTAATTAGCTTGCGTAGTTAATTATTTGTATTATTTTGGTCCCTCCGAGCGAGGGCAAATCTGTAATAAGTGTGGGTGAGTGGTGTGTATGTCTTCCAACCCCCATTTCTTTCTCCCTTTTATTTACCTGCTTATGATGGTAGATTAGGGCACGTTTATTTTTAGCATACCTTATGTAATGCATGAGTGCATCCATGCATTTGTTAACATGCACCGGGCTCGATACATCATACAAACTGCATTGTATTTTCAATTCCAAATTGAATACGTGCATCGAATAAAGTGCATTTCACATGCCATCTTTAGGGTTAACCGAGCTTACTCTAAATTGCATCTTCGCCTGTGTTGCATTAGCCATTTAACATAAACTAGGTCATGCATGTTTGCTAACTAGTTTCTTGTTTTGGCACGGAGTACAATGTAAGTATTTATGCTTTAGCATATCGCATGCATGTGGATGTTAACATGACAGTAGGCTTACCATGTGGCTAAATGCTTATATGAGATAAACTGTTTGAATGCCTGTGGGTGGAGGTTGGATTGCTTGAGTTGGAAAACTCATTGAAATCCGTATTTTAGCCTACTTGCGAGTAGCAATTTCAAATTGTTTCCCAAACAAACGGATATGCAATGATTATTTCCAAATTATGCAATCTAGTCTATACTTGTTTGCTGCATGCACAACATAGTAATTCTAGGCTAATAATTGGAATAAGAACGCATAAAGTTTTCAAAACCGGATATCATGGTTAGTAGAGGCCGGTCTTCGGACCGGCGAAAAGTGCTCATAAATGACCTTCCCGATCGTACCTAAGCTCTGAGCCAAGACCACTTTGGTGATGAGCGGACACGTGGCCTTGACGAGTCGGGTTTCCTAAATTTCCCATTTTAAAAATATTTAGGTGGCGACTCATTCCGCAAAGCATCCATGTTTGGCACTACTTTTCAAAAATCTGTTTTCTCAAACGATTTGCGAGTTGGACTCTTTGGTTCAGATTCGAACCGCGACAAAAAAAAGGAGTCCGAATCAGAGTGAGGCCCGAGGGCGCTGGCTTCTGGCGACTCTCTTTGGGGAGTTTAGAGCTTGACTCGAACTCGTGATATCCGTTTTGACTTTGCATTGCATGTGCATTGCGCGCCTAGGACACCGTGTGTTGGCCATCTGCTATTCTGGCGATTTCGAGGCTCGTCTTGTCAAGGCATGTCCATAAGGGTGACGGTTCTGAGCTCTGCCGATGTAGAACACAAACCCGGTTTTCTGGGCACCCTTCGACCATTCGACCTAGTGCATATTCGGATCCATAGTGACCATTCCAAACTAGGACAGGTTGCTTACCCGATATAGGTTGTTTGAAACCGCTGTGTGTGTAATGAAACCCTAGCTCCTGACAAAATAGGACAGGGAAACCCTACCCCAACATAGGGGTGTATTGGCTCTCTTTTACCTGTTATGTGCTTTTAGAGTGTATCTCTGCAGGGAACGCATATATCAGTTTGCAAGTTTGGGTATCCGGCCCGAGGGCACCGGTATCAGTGTTGTTGAGAATCAGTTGTATCTGCGGGTGTCAGTTCAGTTTTGAATAGTGATTTTGGGGAACAGTGTTCAATAGTAGAGTACAGTTGTTCGACTACACCCGTGTTTGATCTGTTTGGGGTTGAAATACTGCTTGTTTTCCGTTTCAGTTCAAAAATCCAGAGGGTCGATCTAGAATAGCTAGTGTCTTCTCCTTGCTGAGGCAAGACTGAACATGACGCAGAATTCAGAAGAGATCGTGGTCATGACGGCCGCATTGAGTCAAGGAATTACCCCACAGGATGAGACTACTGTTGACATGCCGCATCCACCCAGGTCGCCTGCCGCACATCCAATTTGGACCCCTCAACTATATCAGGCTCGCGAGCCTACTACATTTGAACTAATGGGAATGATAGGTGATCTTCAAAGATCCGTGGTGGATCTCGCCTATGGGATGTCTGTTTCACCATTTGCCGGAGGCTTTATACCCCAAGAGCCCCCGCTACTGGGACGAATTGTAATTGAACTCAGCCAACCGGAGATGGCCTCCAGCTATGGCAATGACGCATCGAACCAAGTTCTAAATCAGGCTGAGGCCAGAGACAAAGGCAAGATGAAGGTAGATGCCGACCCTACCGAACAACTGCTGTGGGCAGTAGAGGCTTTGAAAGCTGGGGGAATGAACAAGCAACAGATATCATGATTATGTCAAAAGTGGAGGATGCTTTCCACTCCGCTGAGGGCAATTCGATCAATCAGAGAATCGGGATAGGCCCCGTCATGCCAGGACAGTTCTTCCCCCTCCCAACCTTGCATCCGGAAAGGATCAGAAACCCAAGGCCGCACCCGCCGATCCGTTTGCTAGTGCATCTAGCAAAAGTGCTCAGGCTCCAAAGTACTTGCCCCGAGGGCGCAGGGTCTTCCATGCTCTCTACATGCCATTATCCAAGGCACTTCAAATCCTTGCCGAGAGGGACACCTTAAACCCACAGCCTCGGCCTCTCGAAGAATCTCCACGATACTCATGACCACCTTTCGATCTTGTCGTACCACCGGCCATGGCCATACTGACAATTGTTTCCGCCTCCGGCATGAGGTGCAAGATTTGATTGACAACGAGGTTATCCTTCCCCCCACCTCAGCAAAGTCCGTCACCACTCAGTTGTTGGATTTTGAGGATACAGACACTGCAAGTATGTAATCAAAAGGTGGACCGCCTGTGGGCAGGGCCTGGCACGTTTTTGGATGTGGCGTTTGGCACGTATTTTTGGGCATCTGTTAATATTAGCTTTGTAAAATCCTGACTTGGGTGTCGAGTCAGTCTTTTATTTTGTTTTGAGTCTGTCTCATTGTCTTGAGTCAGTCTTTTTGCTTATGGGTCTGTCTTTTGTAATGAGTCAGTCCCTCTTGTATAAAATGCCAGGTGATTTTGGGGTTGTTGCCTCAAACACCGTTTTGTCTTGTAATTAGTTGCTTTTGCTTTTTGAGCCTGTTTGCTGCCGAGGAGCCGGTTATACCAGTAAATCTGAATGAAACAGCTGTGGCTATCATGTGCCGTATCTGTTGCTATTTGAGTTAGCCGTGCCAGAAGACGTGAATGGAACGACAGTGCATTTCGCCTACTCTCTTGTGCCATAAACATCGTCGTAATGACCTAAGCTTTTCATAAAACCCCCTTTTCGAACACTACGGTGATGAAAAACGAAGAGGAAGTAATTCCTCGGGTTTTGTAAAATTTTGATCATTTTGAGAGAAAGAGAGGCCTGCTAAGCTTTTAATGAATGAAATCATGCTCGTCGGCGTGAGTACTGAGAAGGATCCTGGTCCGATCTAGACTGGTTCCACACTATCTTCAACGCGAATGATTTGTCGCTTTCTTAAAAACTTTCAAAAACGAAATGTCTTGTGCGGTCTTGCGAAGACAGGTGTGGAACCGCTCTTGAGATTGTGCAGCCCAGGATCGCTCTCGGTCTCAAGTTTCAATTCATCTGTTTCAAACTGGATCCGTTCAAAGCGTTCAGTACCATGAAACGCCTGTGTGGCCCATTTCAAGGCAGCCCTCGAGCAAGAGGCGTCAAAGTCAGATCAAGGAGATCAGATCCCACCAAGCAAGGCTCATGAAGTAGCCGTGATGGACTTTTCCGCAAATCAACACAACAGTCATTCTCCTAGATACAGAAAGACCTCAATCTCAAAACCATTTGGCATGGGCTTGCTATACTTTTATCCTTTGAGAGGCTTGCTGGGCCGAAAACCCGGAAGGGCGGCCCAGGCAAAAGTTAGAGCAAAGAAAAAAGAAATAAAAAAGAAAAATAAAAAAGAAGCAAAAAAAGAGAAAAGAAAAGAACGAAGAATAGCAAAAGGAAAGAAAGAAAAGAAATAAAAAATGTAAAAGAAAAGAAAAAAAAGAAAAGAGAAGAAAAACAAAGCTCGCAAGGTCGAAAACCTGCAACAGGCGCCTTGGCAAAAATTAGAGCCTAAACAGTGAAGGTTAAAATACCCGAGTGTACCTTAACCGGAACTACGTAAGGCCTGATTCCCATGTTTGGGATACGTAGGCAACTTCATTCTGAAGTCCAGCCCCCAACACTTCCATAGCGTCTCAGTCCATGTTATGGTTTTGATTACTTTTGCCTCCTCCGAATCCAATGTCTCGATTACAGCAACCTGGAAGTATGTGACCAACTTCCTCTTGAAGTCCAAACCACCAACACCTTCCATGGTGACTGTGTCCATATATTGATTCAAGCCGTCTTCGCCTCCTCCGCGTACCGAGGGTCCGATCGTCATCAACAAGGACTGGCTTACGACATGCCGTGGCATCATCCAAACAAGGGGCAACTTTCCGTTGCCGTCCATTGCCATAAGTTGCCCTAAGTTACCGTCCAAACTAGGGGCAACTTTCCGTTGCCTTATCCCCCTTTAAGCCAGGGGCAATTTTCCATTGCCTCTGATCCGAGGTTACACATCTCGAGGGTAAGTTCCATGCTCGTTTGAGCATCGACTGTTTGCAAAAATAGTTTTTGAAAATTTTCACTGAGGTTGACTTATTTGCTCGAAAACTGTTTCATTTTCAAAATTGGACCATGTTTGGACCCAAAAAGGAGAATTTTCAGTGCTCACAGCCTGATTCATATGATTTTCAAATCAAAAATCGAATAAGTGTGTTAATCCAACTCTCATTTTTTATCAAAACTGTTTTAGAAAACAAAAAATGGTCAAAATGACGAACTAGGGGCACGATTGAGTCAGGTCTTCTGTCTTTCCCCCGCCAACATGCTTGCCAGCAGGGCACCCTATTCACCAGAAGGAATAGCCGTGAGCTAACAGTGTTGGGCATGAATCTGCAATTTCCTATTCATCCATTAATCACTCTGGGGAGGGATTGAAAAATGAGAGATTAAAGAATAGAGAGGAGCAAGTTGAGCGAAAAGTGAGAAAAGGGTTTTGAGGAAAAAATGAGCCTGAGGGCCAAGCGATGTGAGTATCACAAATTAGAAAGGGTGGGAATAATACCCGGAGGAATTGGCTCTTCGAGATTTGAGGTCTTTTTGTAAACATGTCTGTGCGTCGTGTCTTTTTGATTTGTCGGTCTTGATTTTTGGCTTTGAGTCTTGTCCGTACATGTCTCGTTCTTTTAGGTTGTGTGCCTTTTGTTTCTTTGTTTGAGTCTGTCTCGCTGTGTTCTGTGGTAGGCTCGATACCCTGGTTGAAAACCCTTCCTTATTTCAAAAATCGTCGTTTGTGTTCAGAATGCTGTGCCATTCTCTACATTTATGCGAAGCAAGAGAAGGAGAGGGAAAATTTGGGACATCCGAGTGTGTTTCAACTGCAATGTGACGTTTGTGATCCGTCTTGTCGATTGGGGCTATTTGTTCGTGGTTTGATGTGTAGAATGAACCGAATCTTTGTGTTATGGGCTATATGCAGTCAATCCCGAGAGAGTATGGTCAGTATATCCGATTTGAGCGAGGGTTTGTATGAGTTGTTTCTTTGATTAATTGGTTGACTATCTGATTACCACAGTATAATTGCTCAAGTTTCAGACAACAGATCAATATCATTTACATTTGAGGTGTAACATGACGCAATGCAGTGCAAAGTATGAAAGATGCAGATATGTACAAATGTAAACACTTTTTCAGACAAAAAGTTTGTTTCATTTTATGATCTTTTTCAAGTACATAGTTTTGGAAACAAAAATCTGCCTACGGCAGTACAAAGTACTCTATCTACCAACAAAAGGGAAAAGTACAAAAAAAGAAATAAAAGAAATAGCAAAAGTCTGGGTCATCAGCATCATCAATGGCCTTGCGCCGGGGGATCTGTCATCGCCCTCTTTCTGGGCAAAAGTCCAGGAGCATCACCAGAAGTGTCACTGTTTGAGCCCGAGCCCGAGCTGTCCCCAGCCTCCTCCTCGGATGACTCCGCTTCTCCTCGGACTCGTCGAAATGCAGGCTGCGAGCCGCTCTGGCGTAAATCGCCCTCCTCGTGCGAGAATATCCCGCCATCCCGAGTAGAAATGGGAGGTCAGATGGGCGCCACCACCTTTGGAGGAATCGGGAAGGAGGTGAAAAGTACAAAAGGCAAATGCATCAAGATACATGAAGCGGTTTATCAATGCAGAAATCTGATGTATGAATGCCGTGAGCGCTTAAACAGTCACGAGAATGCGATGTATGAACACTGAGTATGAATCTGGTGGCGGTTGAAACAGTCACGAATCGATGTATGAGTCTGATATGCAAGCCGTGAGCGGTTAAAGCAGTCACGAGAATCACGATGTATAGTCTGATACATGCATGCCGTGGCGGTTGAATCGAGGCATAATCCAATGTATGAGTGCAGTTTAGAGCGCCGTGGCAGTTGAATCAAGACAAGATGCAAGTGTGAGTCTGATCATCAAGTGCCGCGGGTATCTAGTGTTGTGTTATGCATCGTTATGCGGCGATTTGTGTATGGTTTGAAGCTATGATGAGAGAACATCCGAAGGCCGTAAAGGCTAGGAACTCGAAGGTCCGCTGGCAGATCCCGTCATGGAGGCATTCATCTCCAGTAACTGCCGGGTGTATCCAGAAGACGCCTACAAGGGAATCAGATGCATCAATATTCTGAGGAATATCAAATAAACTAAAATGAAATGATCATGCAATGCAAGAATACATCTAGGAGGTAAGTTGGGGACACCGACAAACTCGTGATCAGCCGGCGGAGGGGCGAAGGGGATCTGATAGGTCGCTCCATCCGACCCCCGGAAAGTCAGTGAAGTAGGTAGAGCGGGCCAACTGGCCTCCCGTCCTCTCTGAACTCCGCCCTTGCCGCGGACTCGAGCCCTCCTCGGCGCTCCTCCTCCTACTCCTGCTCCGGCCGCTGGCGCCGCAGGTCTCTCTCTCTCAGCTCGGTGACCACCGCTTAGAGGCCGCATGATGAAGGTTCGGACGTACTCCGAGTAATCGCCCTCGCCTCTGTAGCCACTCGCCTCCCAGCCGATGGTGTAGTCCGCCATCTGCTCAGCGGTGAAACGCTCGGTGTCCCTCATATGCTCAGGAGGGTGCACCGGGACTATCTGCTCGAGTAAGCCAGTGGTCCGACGCAAGCGCCGCCAGTACCAAGCCCGGCAGATCGGGCCCTCGGCGAGAATCCGTGCGCGAGGTCTCGACGGCGGCGCAAGAACCGATCCGCATCATCGCTGCAAAGAAGCCCACTACCGCCAGTGATCTGAAATTGAAATCTGGTGTTACCTCATCGTATTGCAAACATACAATGGAAGCGAAGCTTAAATGACTCAAGTAAAACATACCTCACGGAGTGATGGTGTCAAGTAGCGGCGGAAGAAAGTCAACGTCTCCGCGGCCACCGTGTGCACCTCCGTCATAGCGGCGTGAGAAGGGATGACTAGAGGAGTCTCCGTCTCGACTGCTCCAAATGAAAGTAGGCATAGACCCACAACCGCAAGGCGGATGTCGAGATGACTATCGGATCAAGCGAGAATCACGAATAAGCGAAATAATAGAGCCATGTGTTGTGAAGTGTATTGTGCGAGTGTCGGTGTGAGTAGTGTCTGATCGATTAAAGCGAGTATGTGTGTCTTTGTGTATACGATATCTGATCCGTGTAAACAGACTACGGTGTAAGCGGTGTCAGAGTACAAAAATGTAAAGCGAAATGTAAAGCGGAAAAGAAATGTACCTCCTAAGCACGCCAAGTAGCCTCGAAAACAGCTGTCATTTGCCGACCGAGCTCATATAGCCGTAGAGGGTCGCTAGAGCCGCACCACAATCGAAGCATAAGATATCTCGACATCCACCGGTCTTGTTGAAAAGCGAGAGACCTTTGTTCGCCCGATCGGCGAAAATCGTCGTCCCAAACAGGAACATGAGGAAGCCGCGTGCGTATCTATCCACGGCCTCCTGAGTCATCGGGGCTGCATCAACGAGGGCAGGCTGGACCCTGAACTGCACCTCGAACCAGGAGTAGCGGACGAAACCTGGACGCGCAAGAGGTGGCGCCTCGCCAAGCAAATAGATCTGAGCGGCGGTCCACTCATCCATATCGATGTCGAAGGGGATCGGATCACCCCCCACCCCGATGCCTGTGAGCATCGAGAAGTCGTAGGGAGTCATCGTCATGTCTCCCGCCATGGATAGGTGGAATGAATCGGTGGTGTCCCACCACCTCTCTGCCAGGGCAGCTAGAAGAGGCCTGCAAGCAGTAAGCCGGGTCAGACCCCTGCAGAAAGCGCCGAAGCCGGCCTGGTCCACGATACGTCGAACCGCCTCGGGAAGCTCCGCGTACCAATCTCGAGCCGTGACGTTCCCATACCCGCGGATGGTATGGGAATCTCCCTGTTTTCAAACAAATAGCAGCAAAGCAATATGAAATGTACAATTTTGAAGAAACAATGGTTCAGTGCCAATCTAGAATGTGTGCAAGTTTTTCAGATTCAAACAGATACCGGGTGCCGGTGTGCTTACGTTGAACTACAACGTGTGATGCGTCAGCATGTTTGAGGGGTTCAGTGCAAATATGGCATGTGTGCAAGTTTTTTTTAGATTCAAATAAGTCTTTGGGTGTCGATTGTGCTTCGGTGAACTACAACGTGTGATCGTCGGTATGTTTGAGTGGTTCAAGATAGATATGGTATCGTGCATATTTTCGCACTCAGCGGATCTTTGGGTGTTGGTGAGTTTGTAGTGAAATGCGGTGTGCCGTGTGTTTGGGTGATTGAGGCTAGTGCGGTGTGTGCGTGTGTCCGTCTTAAACAAATATCAATTGTAAGCATGATTGCAATCGACTACGATGAAACGATTATCGAGAATCAAGCGGTTAAGAAGCGAAACCAACTTTGTGATTAACGGTTCTACATTGTAGAAAGTAAAAGCGAGGAGAGTGTTACCTCGGAGCGGCAAAGGATAGGTGAGAGGTCGGCTCACGTAGGAGGAGCTCCGGGTCCAAGGTCTTTCGGTCAAAGCTGCGAAAATGGCGGAGTCCATCCGGTGGTAGCACATGAATCGCTGGGCGGTATGTCACCGGGTCGAAAGGACGCTCCCTCAACGGGAGTAGCTCGACCCCAGGATCCATCTCATGATCCGAGGGAGTCCCACCGCGTGGAAGGTCGTCGGCCATGTCAAGGGTGATGAGAAAATGGTCGAGGGATGAAAATCGGCTCGGAATACGAAGAGTCAACTCGAAAGTCAACCCCCGGGAGGGTGGAAAATGGCCGGAAAGGTCGGGATGGGAAAAAGTATGGAAATGAAGAGGAAATCGAGGGGAACAAGTCCCAAAAAAGCGGGAATAGCAAAAGGAGTGCCGAAATGAAATTTCAATCGGTCGAAAATGTCCGAAACGCGATGAACTTCGCGAATCGAATGACGGAAATGGCGCGAGAACTCAAGGAAACGGAGAAATGAGGAGAGGAAAAGAGCTCTAGAGAGAGAGGGTGTGATTTTCGGCTAGAGGGAAAGTGAAAGAATAGGGTTTAACACCCTATTTTAAAAGACCCAAGGTGAAAAGTCGAATCTGCCCCGACTCAGCAACTTTTTGCCGGTCGGCAACATTTTGTGCCGGCCGGCAGAATATTGTGCCGATGGAATTTATTTGCAGCTGGTGGCCAGCCGGTGGCCACCTAGTCCAGCCGGTGATGTTCCCACAGCCTTGTTTAGGCCATGTGGGTAGTTTCTGGTTTTCATAGCTCAAGAAAGTGCAAGAAAGTGAATCCCCGATGCTCAACCGGCCTCCGTTTTGACCTCGGACCGTGTCTTCTGTGCGTGGCACTCAGATTCAAGCAAAGATTGTATCCTTTTGTATCCTTTGTCTTTTACAAGATTCAAAAATTGCCCCGTGTGCGTTGCACGCATCCATCACATTGTCCGGTGCGTTGCATCGCGCCGTCTTGCACGTCCCTTGCGACTTGCACCGTTTTGCATTTTCGTGTGGCATGCGTGTCATACTTGCATTTCATTTTCCATTCAATGAGGTATGCGTGCCTCATTTTGCATTTCATTGCATCTCGAGGTACGCGTACCTCGTTTTGCATTTCATTTTCCATTCAATGAGGTATGCGTGCCTCATTTTGCATTTCATTGCATCTCGAGGTACGCGTGCCTCATTTTGCATTTCATTGTCCATTCAAATGAGGTATGCGTGCCTCATTTTACATTTCATTGCATCTCGAGGTACGCGTGCCTCGTTTTGCATTTCATTTTCCATTCAAATGAGGTATGCGTGCCTCATTTTGCATTTCATCGCATCTCGAGGTATGCGTGCCTCATTTTGCATTTCATTGCATCTCGAGATACGCGTGCTTCGTTTTGCATTTTATTTTCCGTCTAATGAGGTATGCGTGCCTCATGTCCATTTCAGTTTTGCATCTTGAGGTATGCGTGCCTCACTTTGCATTTCATTTGCATTTCATTTTGCATTTTGCATCTTGAGGTATGCGTGCCTCACTTTGCATTTCATTTGCATTTCGTTTTGCATTTTGCATCCATGAGGTATGCGTGCCTCATCTTGCATCTCATTTTGCATTTCATCGCGCTATTTTGCGCACCTCATTGTTTTTCGCCCCGGGTCTGGCGAGACCTTAAACACGCGCGGTCTAGGAGACCTTAAATCCTCGGGAGGTGCAAGACCTTCGGTGCATTAAGGTGCACCTCATTGCATTTGGCATGCATTCCATCGCGCTATTTTGCGCACCTCATTGTTTTTCGCCCCGGGTCTGGCGAGACCTTAAACACGCGCGGTCTAGGAGACCTTAAATCCTCGGGAGGTGCAAGACCTTCGGTGCATTAAGGTGCACCTCATTGCATTTGGCATGCATTCCATCGCGCTATTTTGCGCACCTCATTGTTTTCGCCCGGGTGCAGCGAGACCTTAAACACGCCATGTCTAGAGACCTTAAATCCTCGGGAGGTGCAAGACCTTGGTGCATTAAGGTGCACCTCATTGCATTGGCATGCATTCCATCGCCTTATTTTGCACCTCATTGTTTTTCGCCCGTCCGGGCGAGACCTTAAACACGCGGTCTAGGAGAACGTAAATCCACGAGAGGTGCAAGACCTTCGGTGCATTAAGGTGCACCACATTGCATTTGGCATGCATTTTATCGCTATTTTGCGCACCTCATTGTTTTTCGCCCGGATGCAGCGAGACCTTAAACACGCACGGTCTAGGAGACCTTAAATCCTTGGAGGGTGCGAAACCTTCACCATATTTGCACGGTCTAGGAGACCTTAAATCCTCAGAAGGTGCAAGACCTTCGTTGCTTCGGCACACACAATTCATGCATTGTCATGCATTCGTAAAGCCGCGCGTTGCCGCGCATTTCAAATTCATGCATTGTCATGCATCCAAAAGTCGCGCGTTGGCGCGCATTTCAAAAGAAACATCACGCATCATGTGCATTTCAAAAACAAAAAGAAAACATGCATTGTCATGCATTGCATCTCGGTCTAGGAGACCTTAAATCCTCTGAAGGTGCAATTCCTTTGGTGTTTGTCGTGCTCGAACGACTTCCGGTGGTCTGGTAAAGCCACCAGCCTGTGTTTGCGGTGAGTTCCTAGGAGACCAATGGGGACGGTGAAAACTAGAGTTTGAACGGCTCATGCCTAGAACGCAAAGGTTCGGGATTTCCGAGACTAAAGTCTGGTTTAAATACCCAGAGGGTGTACCCTCGGCTTGAAATCTGTATGGAAGCCCCATAGGTTGAGGCGGCGTGTCTACGCCTCAGTTCTGGATACCGAACCAACCTAGTATATCGCCCTGTTGGGAGAATAGGGAAAACTGCAATCGCAGCCATTGCATCATACTGCATTGTTATGCATCATTAATACTATTGCATATGTCATGCATTTCAAAAACAAAAACAAACAAATATTGCATTGTCATGCATCATTGTAAATATTGCATATGTCATGCATTTCAAAAATCCAAAACAAAAAACCATGCATATGTCATGCATTTCATTGTAATATAGTGCATATGTCGTGCATCCTTTATAAATATCCATTCCATTGCATATTGTACATATTGCATTTTAGTTATATGCATCCACTGCATCATCTTCCATCTATGGCTTGCACCTTTCCTTGTTGAGCTTGGTTTGGTATGTGCTCATACTTTTCACGTTGAAACACAGTTCTGCATGTGTACGCGCCTATTCCTTGATGAACTTGGTTTGAGGGTGGCGGCACCTTTTCTGTGTTAGACATGGCTTGTATGTGTACATGCCTTTCCTAGGCAAAATACGGTTTTGGCTACAGGCCATATCCATTTCTATTACATTGTAGTGTAATTATTGCATCCGGCATTAGGATCATTATTCTTTCATCAGCGGGTTGTCACCCCACTTATGTCATTCCACCCAATACTTGTTCTTGTGTCCGCTTCACATCACTCATAGTTCGACATCGCTCTATGGTAGACGGACTCACATTTCCATCAATCTATTTGACATATGTGTGGTTTCGAACCGCTCATGATTGAATCATGATTCGATTGCTCTGCATTTAGTTTGCATTGTTTCAATTGCATTGCATTATCATTTGCATTGTTTATACTTAGTTTTGTATATATTGCATATCATTTTGCATTTGTCATTGCATTGTCATGCATATTGCTAACGATATTGTACCTGTTAAGTTTACTTTCTTTTCATG
Source organism: Camellia lanceoleosa (assembly GCA_025200525.1). NCBI lineage: Eukaryota > Viridiplantae > Streptophyta > Magnoliopsida > Ericales > Theaceae > Camellia > Camellia lanceoleosa. Next base: position 106,267,592 of record CM045772.1, on the reverse strand, counting down.
TACGATATTGTATGTACGGTTCATTTGAGGCCGGTGCAACCGGACGAGCCGCACAGGTATTGTATCCTCCGCGCGAGACGTTTTGAGAATTGCATAATTCTCTTACATCCTTTCTACATTGTAGTGTAGATTGGCATATGCTAGCTTACAACTGTTGCATGCGTGCTTCATTACAGCTTTCTTTGCATGATCATTAAGTTATGCTCGGCCGTGCATTTTCATTGCATTTGCCCCGCCTTGGCGCATATCTTGCTTGTCTTGCATGTTTGTCTAAGTCTTGGCCCGTCAAAATGGGTCGCCTCTCGGCTTTGACATTCACTCCCGTCATTGTTATGACTTCCGAGTTCTCACAAAGAGGGCAATCAGAGACACCCCATTTTTGACCGCCTCAAGACACGGACGCCACCGCTTGAACACTCGGTGATTATCCATGTTCGTGTTCGCTTGGAGTTCCCGAGTTCCTGCCACGCGCCTTGCCTCAGGACCTCCGAACTTGACCGTTTTGTGTCTGGTTTTTGCACCAAACACTTGTGCTTTGCCTTGGAGGGGCAGAGAATGCCTTATGAGGCATCCCCACACACCACCGGCAGTGGCTAGAGGCCACCGGCTGGTTGGTGTTGCCATCGGCACTATATTGTGCCGGTCGGCACTCTTTTGTGCCGGTCGGCAGTCAATTTTGTCAAAATGACAATTTTGCCATGTCGACTACTGTTCAGTTGCTTTTTGAGATATTTTGAAGCAACAGTATAGCATTTGTTTCCTCCATACACGTATAGAGGATGAGCCTTTGGTTTGCTTAGCTTGTAAGCTTTGTTGCCTATAAGAGAGGGCTCTTCTCTTGGCTCAAAGGTTAGGAGAGTTAGACATTTTAGAGAGAAAAGACAGAGAAGAAGCTCTGGTTCTAGGTTAGAACTTGTGTATCTATCCTATCTCTCTTTTCCTCTCTTGTTTCTACACTAGGTGCTTTAATCCATATTATTGCACACAAGCACCTAGTGTTTCACCTTCCTTCTGTTACTGAGGTTCTAAGGGCTGGTTCTTGAAGTTTTTGGCTGGATTAGAGCTTAAGGAAGCCACAACATCATCTTTGGTGAAGAGGTCTACAAGGGTAAGACACTAGTCCTCTTTTTACCCCATTCTTGCACTCCATTTTTACCTATCTTTGAACTATTTTTGTGCTTGGTGTTTAATACAAAAAAGTTCTATTTTTTAGTCCTCTTGATTGTTTGTTAAGAGTTTTTTGTGCTTTGGGGAAGTTTGGCCCCTCTTAGGCCTTGAAAGGCCCCATTTTTGTGCTATTTTTGTGAGATCCGGGATTTTGGTGTGTGGGTCTCTTCACCACTGAAATCTTGAGGGATTTCAGTGGTGAAGATGATGCCTTGAAGTCTCCAAAAGGGGAGGGCCACCCCCTCTCCTTGTTGTCCTTGAAAAGGACCAATTTTGCTTCCTTAATGAGCCTTATGTTCAAGTGTGTGTTGATCATGTCTAGGATGCATTTCATGCTTATTATGCCATAATATAATCATGTTGTGTGTTGGTTTTGGTGCTCCATTAATGCTTAGTGTAGTTGCCATGTAATGCCTTGTAATTCCCTTAACATGCCTTAGGTTGTTAGCCCTCGTTCAAGCATGTTTTGGCCTTAGACTTATGAATGTCTTGTGCTTATTTTGCCATGCTTTAGGTCTATCCATAGTCGTTTGGGCCGATTTTGGTATGCTTAGTATAGCTCCTTTGCATTTGTGGCTTGTCGGGCTTGTATGCCTCAAGTATGTGAACGTGTAGCATGTGTTGCTTGCATCATTTTGGTGGTTTGGAACCACTTAACATGTCATTTTAGTCCCTTTGGTGTGCTTGTATGCTTGCCTTAGTTGTCTCTTTGTTACTTTAAAAGCATGTGTTGTTTGCCCTTTATTTTGGCCATTATGCATGCCTTTGAATTTGAGTCACTTAGGTGCCATCTAAGTGGTCTTTTGGGCTTAGTTTTATGTGTTAAAACTCTTTTTTTGGTCGCCTATTGCATGCCATGTATGGTTGTGTTAAGTGTAGTCCATTACCTCTTTGGTGAGCCTTGAGTACTTGGGCCTTTTTGCATGCTTTACTTGGTTTATTTAGTTGGGTTTGGAACCTACTATAACATGATTTTTAAAGCTTATGATGCATGCTAAGTGTCCATGATATCCCCTTTCAAGTGTGCTTGGGGGTTGCTTACTTAGTGCCTAAGTGTTAAGTCTTAACATATGCACGTGTGTGTGTGTGGTGGCTTTCATCTTTGGGGCATTTTGGCCACTGATTTTAGGCCTATTTAGAGTTGCCTAGATCATGTTTAAAACCATCATTTGCTTGGTTTGCATTGCCTCATGTTTGCTTGCCTGCTTACATAAGTGTCTTGCTATGATCATGTTGCATATTAGCTAACATGCTTAGGTTGCATTGCACCTTGCATACATGCCTTGTTCCTTGACTTGGTGATAGGAATTGGGCCTTGTTTTGTTTGTTTGGTTTGCATGCATTTGAAATAGAAGTTGCACATTTGGTTCTTTGGGCCATCATGCATGGAAATGCGTGATTGGTGGCCCGAGAATCGAGGCACATGCCCCTTTGAGTCACAAATATGATAAGGGGCATGATTGGTGCACACATTGTTGGAATTACATTGCCATGCAAGTTTTTGCCCTCTGCTGCTGTGAGTTGCAGGTTCTGCAGACATTCAGTGCCGGCCGGCAGTATTTAGTGTCGACCGACAGTCTATTGATGGCCGATGGATGAATTTTGTGCCAGTGACCTCATGCTGATGCCGGTGGAAGTCCTACCCAGCCGATGATGTCCCTCAGTGTCCTGGGAGGCACTCCTGAGACTTTGGCAGTTTTCTGAGATGCAAAGCAGGGAAAACAGAGGCAATCTAAGCACGGCAGTGCAATTCCGAGCAAGACCCGAGCATGTGTTGCATTTGGCTCTCCTCCCGAGGCGGTTTACTGCTTTTCTCAGTTTAGTTAGTTTGTCAACTAATTAGGCTATTTATAATATTTAATTAGCTTGCGTAGTTAATTATTTGTATTATTTTGGTCCCTCCGAGTGAGGGCAAATCTGTAATAAGTGTGGGTGAGTGGTGTGTATGTCTTCCAACCCCTATTTCTTTCTCCCTTTTATTTACCTGCTTATGATGGTAGATTAGGGCACGTTTATTTTTAGCATACCTTATGTAATGCATGCGTGCATCCATGCATTTGTTAACATGCACCGGGCTCGGTACATCATACAAACTGCATTGTATTTTCAATTCCAAATTGAATACGTGCATCGAATAAAGTGCATTTCACATGCCATCTTTAGGGTTAACCGAGCTTACTCTAAATTGCATCTTCGCCTGTGTTGCATTAGCCATTTAACATAAACTAGGTCATGCATGTTTTCTAACTAGTTTCTTGTTTTGGCACGGAGTACGATGTAAGTATTTTTGCTTTAGCATATCGCATGCATGTGGATGTTAACATAATAGTAGGCTTACCATGTGGCTAAATGCTTATATGAGATAAACTGTTTGAATGCCTGTGGGTGGAGGTTGGATTGCTTGAGTTGGAAAACTCATTGAAATCCGTATTTTAGCCTACTTGCGAGTAGCAATTTCAAATTGTTTCCCAAACAAACGGATATGCAATGATTATTTCCAAATTATGCAATCTAGTCTATACTTGTTTGCTGCGCGCACGACATAGTAATTCTAGGCTAATAATTGGAATAAGAACGCATAAAGTTTTCAAAACCGGATATCATGGTTAGTAGAGGCCCGTCTTCGGACCGGGCGAAAGGGGGTGCTCATAGCTGACCTTCCCTGATCGTACCCAAGCTCCCGAGCCAAGACCACTTTGGTGATGACGGACACGTGGCCTTCGGCACCGAGTCAGGGTTTCCTAAGTTTCCCATTTTAAAAAATATTTAGGTGGCGACTCTGTATCTGGCAAAGCAGTCCATGTTTGGCACTACTTTTCAAAAAATCTGTTTTCTCAAACGATTTGCCAGAGTTGGACTCTTTGGTTCAGATTACGAACCGCGACAAAAAAACAGGGGAGTCCGAACTGTAGAGTGAGGGCCGAGGGCGCGTCTACAATATCCTCCCTCTCTCCTCCACTATATAAAGCCTTTGTTTCCACATCCTTATGTTCAGTCAGATTGTGAATCTTATCCTCTTTGCTTTCTTAACTAATCTCCAACACATTCCCTCAAAATTCTCTCTAAACCCAACTAGAAACTTCACTAGTTAACACAAACCCTAGATACCCATTTCAACAATGGATTCAATCCAGGCAAAGAAGCTTCAAGCCATGAAGAACTACAAGAAGGGTCTGTTTCTCACCAATCTCATTCTTCACCTTGACACAGCTTTACTTTGTACTCTATTTTTTTGTTCCTTTTGGTTTCCACATCTATTTTATTCCTTGAAGCACTTTATTTTTGTTTCTCTCCTAATCTAATTTTAGAGATTTTAACATTTTTTTTGAATAATGAACAGGTCTTCACTAAATGTAGAATAGGTCTTCAACCATTAACCAAATGTGATTCACTAATCTAATAAAGAACAGGCGTCTTCACTAATCTAATAATGAACAGGTCTTCAAACATCAACCAAATTGCATTCACCCTGCTCAAATCAAATGGTGAATTCTACAGAGCAACACTGTGGTCCGTGGCAATCTCAGAGGCAAGCAAGGTAGCAGGATACGAATAAAAAAAAAAAAACCCCAAAAAAAATAAACCCTAAATGTAGAACAAAATCAAAGTCGATTGACCTACGGGTCAAATATTGAAAGCCTCTGCATCAAATTAAAAAAAAAAAACCAAATAATCATAAGCAAATCCTAAACCATGTAACTCGTTTCCCATAAATGAAACTCATAAATCAAACTTAAAGAGGGAAATAGAAGAAGGAAGACAGACGAAGAGAGAGAGAAAGAAACCTGAAACAATTGAATGGGTGTCAGCGGTGTACCTCTGGCTGGTCCGGGGGCTCTGCGCAACGGTGCCCGATGGTTACTCGATGAGATTCAATGATCGATTGGCTGTGGATTAGAGGGCATGATGGATGGGCTGTCGATGAGAGGAGATGAACTTCTGGGCTGTGTCAAGAGTAAGAGCAAAAGGGGTTTTTCCTTTGGTATAATACGCGGTAGATTTCAATCTTCCCACCAAAATTTTTTGGGTTTTATAGGACGACTAAACAATATTTTCGTCGTTGAGTATACGTCTGCCTTATGCGCGAAAATGAGTTTACCGCGACCAAAAAACACATTAGTAGCCAAATATATAACCAATGCCAACTAAAAAAAATTTAGTCGCCTAATACCTAGGCTTTTAGCGACTAATTTATTTTTTAGTCGCTAATAGGTACTTTACAGTGACTAAACAAATTTAGTAGCCTATATAAGACAACTAACGGCGACCAAAATATTTATTAGTCGCCTATTATGCAAGTTTTTAGCAACTAATTTATTTTTTAGTCGCCAATAAGCACTTTACAGTGACTAAAAACAGTTAGTAGCTAATTTGTGAATGATCCGCGACTAATACAAAGTTTAGTCGCCAAAAATGTGGGTTTTGGCGACTAAATTAATTTTAGTCGCTAAAATTAGTCGCCAAAAATGTGAATTATTGTAGTGTCACCACGTAGCTCCGCCACTATATATATATACAAAGAGCTATGTTAGGTACCTGCACTGCATATAGTTCTTGCATAAATGGGGTGGGTTTTTCTGGGCAAGGTTGGTATTTTGTGGGTAATAGTTTTGATTCATGTCAGTGGACACAGTGGTGGTTGCTTGGAAGGAGAGAGGAGGGGTCTATTGGAATTCAAGGACTTCCTCAAATCCAACGGTGCTGATGGAGACCATCTCCTCCCTACCTGGGTTGATGAGAAAGCAGATCATCACAGCGATTGCTGTGATTGGGAGAGAGTCACGTGTGATCGCACCACAGGACACGTGACAGATCTCTCTCTGGATAATATAATATATGTATCATATGCCGATTCCATGATTTGGTTCATAAATGCCTCCCTATTCCTTCCTTTCAAAGAGCTCCGAAGTCTCAATTTGAATAAAAATCCATTCAGTGGTTGGACTCACAATAAAGGTAACGCAAGTTATAAGCTAATAATATGTACGTCTATTTTGAGAAATATGTTAAAAATTAATTTTTCTACTTTTTTTTTTTTTTTGTTGAAAAAATTGTGTTCACAAAATAAGAACCTTCAAAGTCACAATCAACCCTAAATTACACAATGATGCCTAAAATACACTACTTATTTTTATCCTTTAACACCTCAATATTTAATTTATATCAATTGCATAAACTTTATACAATATTTTAATGTAGTTTCCCTTATCCTAACTATTTACTTATCTTACTCCTTTCACTCCATCACTTTGATTGATTGTATTTAGCATGAAGATAGGGTTGTATTCTCTCTTGTTAGATTTGAACTTGAGGTGAGGCTTTCCATTAGTCTCATTGTAATAATTTGAATTATTTATTTTATAGATCTCAGTACATGGCATTTACGAAATAAATTAGATCTATCATAACATTTTCATTTTCATTTTCATTTTATATTAGTTATTTTCAAAAAAAATAGATGACAAGTAGGTTTTAAAAATAGACTATCCATTTTTTTTTGTAAAATGTAACAAATGAAAAGATTACAATTATTGAATCGATCTGATTTTTTCCGTATACAATATAGACGGGGCCTCGTTCGTTTTATAGTTTGGATCATTAAAACATGACCCATGGTGGCCTTTAAGGATATCTCAAATTTTCTCAATTTTAATTTGAATTTGAGAAAAGCACAACCCTTATAAACTGTTTATGTGTGTGTTTTGTACAACCCCCCCCTTATAAACTGTTTGTGTGTGTTTTGTACCACCCCCCCCCCCCCCCCCAACACATACACACACACACACACACATCTTATCTTATCTTATCTTATCTTATATATCTTATCTTATCTTATCTTACTATAAGATAAGAGGGAGTTGCTATAACATGCCTATCTTTTTTTCTTTTCATTTTTGCCCTTATCTTTTGATTTGTGTTTGTGTCTTTTTCTTTTCTCTCTCTCTCTCTCTCTCTTTTTGGTTGGACAATTTCGTAATTTTTATATCTTATGTATAATTTTTGTCTCTTTTGATAACACTTTTAAATCAATTATTTAATAAAAAAAAATCACTAATTGTGTTCGATTGCAATTTTAGATTATAATTTATTGCATTTTCTCAACTAATTTGAAAAATAAAAAAAATGAGAAATATTTTTAAGTTGTAAAATATAATTTTTGAAACTGATTTAAGACTCATAATACATATGGACAAAATAACTCTGTTTCTTTTGTCTTAATTATAATTTTTGAGTGAATGTTAGATTCTTGCACATAACATGTTACCAAACAAGTTTAACTTTTTTTTTTTTTTTTTTTTTTTTCTTTTTTTTTAAAACAGAATATAAAAAGTTACCAAACAAATTTACAACTTATTTTAATTCTTTCAAACTAATAATCTAAAACATTATAATCATAAAAACTTAGTTACATGTGATACCAAAGTGGGTCATTATCTATCAATACTCTATTCTTATATGTATAGAAAATCTTAACAATTGAAAGTCAAATGCAAACAGATTTGTTAATGACTAATGAAATTTTTTGTCCCTTTGTGTGTGTGATCCTATGTAAAAGGCTCATAAAAATAATTTTTTTTGAAGTTTTTTTTTTTTTTTCCAAAAAAATTATATTCTGAACTTGAAATCAAATCTTCATTTGTGTTAATCAAATTTACCAAAAATCATGAATTTCACTTGCATCAAAATATTTTTTCTAGAAAAAAAAGAGGGAAAATTCTATAATATACAAATTATGATTTGGTTATAACTCATGTATTATTTTGGTTATTAATCGAAAATGTCTTTACTAACTTCTTATGTTTTTGTTATGTCTAAAGTGGTGCATCAAGTCTTGAATTATGTTTGAAGTGGTGTTTGATTATAATTTATTATAATATTTTTATATGACAATATTTAAATATTTTATTACACGAAAAGGTGCTTAAGTGGGTTAACTCAAAGATAAGATTTATGCTTATATCAATAAGATCGTAAGAGTTATTCACATTGGGGTAATGCTATAGTGTGCAACTTACACCTTACACCTTCTTGTGTTCACTTACACCTTACACTTACACCTATTTTACCTTGCACTTACACCTTTTGTGTAAGTGGCACATGGTGTGCAACTTATACATTTCATTTATACCTTCCACTTACACTTACACCTTACACTTACACCTTACACTTACACCTTTTGTGTGAGTGGCACATGGTGTGCAACCCACTTACACTTTTTGTGGGTTGCACACCTAAGAAAACTCCTTCACATTGATGCATAAAAAATTACAAATTCAAATCATAAACAGTGTCATTAAAGGGAATCAGACACAAAATCTCTATAATCTTAATAATTTCAATTTTCAAAAAGGTTCTGATTAATTATGTGATACATCACAATAACTGTAAAATTTTTATTCCAGTCAAATTATTTTTTTATATATTTTCCAGCAAAGCTCATGAAGTGCATTATCAGTAATACTATAAATTCAAAATTTTTATTCAAAAATTATTCTAGAAACATCGATAGGCGCCTTAAATACACACAATCATTTTTTATGAATCGTTATTTTTTAAAATAATATTCCACACTATTTATCATTTGGCATTTGTCAATTTATCTTCTAAAAACTTTTTTTTTTAAAAAGTATTGAGTTTCATTATTTTAATTAATCAATATCAAATTGGACGTCATGCATGTATGTAAGCCCTTTTTAGAAATATGATGTCTGACATAAAATCACAATGAAATTTACTTTAATTAATGTAATGATATTTTATATAATGATATGTGTTATGAAAGAATAATATTAATTTTAATTTAAAATAAAATTTTAATTTTAATTATTTATTTTAATAATTTTAGCCTTATTGTTCTATAAAAGTATTACTTAAATAGTTATATATAATAAATTTAGTTAAATTTTTTTTATTTTGATAATTTTAATTTTATTGTTCTATAAAAGTGTAATTATCATATAATGATTTTCTATGATATATATTAAATTATAAGATAGTAAAATAACTACTCATTTTAATATTAAAAATAATAGTTAAATTAGAAGAATAATTAATAATATAAAACTAAAAGTGATTCTAATTATTTAATTTAATTTTTATTTTTATATTTATTTAGAAAATAAAAATATGTAAAAATAGAACTACACAAAATTTATTTAAAAGATTAAATATAAATATTTTATGATTGGATTAAGAAGAAAATACATAAATTAATTATGTAGAGTACTATTTTTTTTTAATATCCTTTGTGAATTATTCATACATATTGTATATACGTATATAAAATTTAAATATTTTGTAATAAATAATTTTATGTTAAATTAAAAATTAAATGTAAATTAATATTAAGACATTAACAAGATAGACAAAATATACATATATATAAAATATAAAAAAAAAATTAATTTGATCTGGACGATGCACAAAATTAAGCACATTCTGTCTTATTTATTTATTTGTATATCAAGATAATTTTTTTTTTTCAAATATCATAATAATTAAATTATAATTATATATGGAAAATAAGTATTTTTCAAATAGAGTCCATAAATTGATTATTATAATTGAAATTGAGTTTATGTAAATGAATAAAAACATGTTTGATGTGACTTTTTTAGAAAAAAAAGTATGCTTTTAAAATGTGCCACATAACATAAGAAAGGAAAAAACACTATATATATATATATGATATGAGTGGGGACCTATTCAATCACTAAAACTGTGGCACATGAAATAATAATAAAGTATTGTACACAAATTTGTCATATTATTTATTGTTTTTCAATGAAGACGAATAATATCCATTTTTTTTTTTTTTTTGGAGCTGGTTTTACAAATATTTTTAGTAAAGTTTCAAGTTTTTTACTTTTTATGATAAGGTTATTATCGCTAGAAAAAAACTATGTATTTGACAAATGATATATATATATATATATTGGAATAAAGTTTATAAAGTGAGTGTTGGATAGGACAATACCAAATATTGCTTAAGTAAATATGAATTTTATGGGGGTGTTTAGAGATTAAAAATGTCAAATATTGTTACTTAGGGAGTCACCTACAAAAATATTATATTTGTTGAAGATATTCTTATGCCATTTCAAATTATTTTCCTTTTTTATCCAATTAATAGTAAAAAATAATTAAATACCTTTATTGCATCATAATCAAACATAATGCAATAATCTCCAATTCCTATTTAAGAGTAATGATATACAAATAAAATTCAGAAGAAAAAAAAAAACCCCCCTAGAATTTGAACCCTATAACAAAAATAAACTCTCATTTTTTAATTTTGTTAATTTAAATTTTGAACTTTTGATTTGGTTTCAATCTAAACCATTTGCCTTTTTGTTATGTAAAATAAATAAATAAAATGTATTTTAGTCACTAAATTCATCGAAAATTATATTTTAGATATTTTCTATACACTTACATTGAATTTAAAGACTATATAAATTTTTTCATCTGTTTTATTTAACAAAAATAGATAAATGGTTTAGATTAAAAACAAATCAAAATTTTAAAGTTTAAATTAATAAAATTAAAAATTTATAATTTATTTTGTTACATAGTTCAAACTGTGGGGTTTTTTTTATTTTGTTTTTTGTAATTTTTCCAATAGAATTTTATACAAATTTATATATAGAATAATATAACTTCTTTTGGTTACTTCGTTTTCAATAAAAATACAATCTAGCATTATCTTCATAATTTCAAAAATGTTATTGACACTTCATTATAAATATTTTTTTTCTTGTATACATTTTTTTTGTTTGTAAGCAAATTTTCTTTTATATAATTTTTAAAAATAATATTGAGTAATGTTTGATTTATTGGAATAAAAGTGAAATGTAATATAATAATTATTAGGGAAAATTATAAATAATAAAAAAAAATCCAAGGGTTTGAACCCTATAATAAAATAAATTTTTAGCTTTTAGTCTCAAAAGAAGAAACAAAGCAAAACTGCGTTGTTTTAATAAAATTTTTGGTGATGATTTTTCCCGTTGCAAATAAACTAACCTTTGAGACTGATAAGAAAAAAAATTCACCTGTTTATTTGTGGCAAACACTTTTCGTCTTAAAAATATACATTACTGGTGGTTTAAATAATCCGTCCCAAATAGTGAGGTTTTGCGACGGAAAATTATTCTGTCGCAAAAGCTTCCGTGTTTTTTAACCCCTTTTCCGGTAGTGTTTGTGTAAATAGATGCACTAAAATATTTCTTTCTATGCATGATGAGGTTGATTGGAGTTTTTTTTGTCTATTAGGTAAAGACAATTAGGAGAACGGATTACATTAAATTAATCTGTGAATTTTAAGTGTACGGGAGAGAAATAAACTTGCCCGTATAATCCTGTTGATCAAGTAATAACACAGAGAATTTAATATGGTTCGACAAATTGCCTACGTCCACGAGCTGCGAATTTACTATATTGAACGAATGATAAGAATTACAAAACAACTCTCCTCAATTTACTTTCTCTTCTCTATAAGCTTGTTGTCCCCCTCACTCACCTCTCCTTAGCTTCCTATATATAGAGATTACAAATACAAGAGAGAATCTTGGAAGTGAGCTGACTGCCAGCTCACTCCTACTTTTAGTGGCTTTCTTCACATGGCCTCATGGCCTCATAATTCACATGGCCACATGGCCTCATGGCCAGCTCTCATGGTCTCAAGGCTAACATACCTTTACAGGTTGGCTAGAATCTACAATCACTTTACAACCAAACTCCACAGGTAACATTGGTGAGCTTTTATAGGTTTTATGTGGCATAATCCTAGTAGGACTCTTGCCCTTCCATGTAGAGTCCTCCTGGGATTCACATTCCTGAAAGATCATGCTTCTCTCAACACCCCCCTACTTCAACCAGGTGAGATGGCTTTACTACGGCCGAACTGCCGTCGACCGAAGTAACATTGCCGCGTGAGACTAACCGGATTGACCAACCGAATTGCCTTACAATCTACACGCCAGTTCAGCTCTCTAACTGTCTCCTACCTCGGCTTTCCATATAACAACCGAGCTATCCATAGGAGATACTTGCCGAACTTAGGACAGCCATGCAACTGGCCTTTCTTACTTCGGCCAGCAAAGCCAACTGGGCTAGTACCCTCTCGAACCGGTTTAACAACATTCCGTTTCGACCGGACTAACTTCGTGGCCTTCTCGGACCGGACTAGTCACCACGGTTTCATGGATCAGACCGGCTTCAAAGCCCATTAACTTGACCTCTTCTACTCCGGCCCAAAACAGCCCATTCTCCTAGCTCGGCCCAGTTTATCTGCATAAATTACCCTCTCAATTGCCCCTTAATCCCATCTGCACAGCATGATAGGGATTACCTGTCTATAAACCGAGCTAAAGTTTTAGCTTATCTAGCCGAGCTACTATCCTTTAGCTATTCCGGTCGAACTAAGAACCATTTAGCTTTTCCAGCCGAGCTAAAAACAATTTAGCTTATCCAGCCGAACTAACATAGGCCGAGCTGTGCACATCCGGTCAAAACGTCTCTTCAATTGCAGCAACTGAAACGCTTCCCTTTCCAAAGGACACGTGGCGACCTCTCGATTGACCTCCAAAGCGGTGCGGCAACAGACTCGCAATTTTTGAACAGTTTCCCGCTCTTTTCTTTTTTCCAAAACAAAAAGCCTTTTCGTTCATTCTGAATCACACCCTGCTCCGACTCTCTCTCTCTCTCAGTTCTTTGCTGTTCTTGCACCTTTGAAGCTTGTCCTTGCTGCCGTTTGCCTCCACTCCGTTTTACTTCCTTTTTACCAGGTAAGCATCACGATTCTGTTCCTTTCATTTGTTTTTGCTTTCATTCAATCCATTGCATATCATTTTCGAAAAACACTTCCTGCTGTTAGTTTTGTATTTTTTCTGAAAACTTAACCATAGAACGGTCGAATACATATAATATCTTGTAAAACATTTGATTTTGATCCATAATCACGAAGCAACCGAACTAGGAAACTGTTTTTGCTATATAAGAACTTAGGTAGACTGGAACCGAACTAGCACTTGTGCACATCACAGTAGTTTCAATAGGCCACCAACGGATTCGGACTTAGCCGAAATAAAAAATGGCCGTCGACCAAGCTAAGCCTTGGGGGCTAAGCCAGCTTTCTTGGTTTCTACGCTGAACTTAGAAAGCTGCCCCTTGATGCTTAACCGAAATAACAAAAACCATAGGCAGAACCGAGATGACCAAAAAAACCTTGGTTACAACCGAGCTTAGAAAATCTTTGCCCTCGACCGAGCTAAGCCTTGGGGGCTAAGCCAGCTTTCTCAGTTTCTAAGCTGAACTTAGAAAGCTGCCCCTTGATGCTTAACCGAAATAACAAATCCCATAAGCAGAACCGAGATAACCAAACATCTTGGTTACGACCGAGGTAGATCCTGTAGCACTCATAGCCGAAGTAAGATTTCCTTTCTTGCTTTGCTTTTGTAGCACGGTCAATGATCTGTGCTTAACACGTTGTTTTCCCACTTTGCAGACTTAGGTTGCCCAGGCACTCATCTTAAGCGCTCGACCGAGCTTCTGTGCACAACCTCTCGACCGAAGTAATTTTTTTATAACTTATAGAACAAATGGGGAAATATAGGTTCCTAGTAGAAACCCCAGGAGGCCTAGCCGAATTCAGAAAAGACTACCATATTCTAGCCGATGTAGACCTCACCTTAGCCGAACAAGACATCGACCCATGGGGCAAAGAAGGCTTCGTCCCCTTTACCCTTCAATCAATAATAGAGACCGGACTTAGATTCCCAGTCCAACCCTTAATATGTGAATTCCTAAGGCAAACCAGACTCTGCCCAACCCAACTATCCACCAATACATACCGAATAATAATGGGTATAGCCGCACTGAACCACCAAACCGGTCTCAACCTCGGTTTGGCCGAGATATTTCACCAATACTCCATAGGATCCAAAAATGAAGGCTGGTGTTATTACCTAAGAATACGCCGTGGCCGAGAGAAAATAATAAAACACACACCGGACAAAGACTTGAAAGATGATGACTTTTTTTGGGTCTCTGGGAATTTTGAGGACCATCAAGCCCAGATTCCTGGCCGAAGAATAAACTGGAAAAAAGGAGAACCCGGTATACATACTTCGGTTGTATTCACTTTTTTTTTTTTTTTATTTCGGTTTTCTTCTGTGAACCGAACTAACGCTTATTTTCTTTTTGCAGATAAAGCCCATCTCCTTTCAAACTACGGCTACCCCAACCTCGGTCTTCTGCGCGCCGCATTAAGAGTGAAGGAGAGAAGTTGGGCAAAGCTTCTAAACTTTGAACCGACTTACCGATACTCCGGTCGCCGAAAAGCAAGGGTGACCGACTTCCTCCTCGAAGACGCGCCAGAACCGGACCTTTCCTTGCCCCAGATCAACCTTGTACCACTCACAGCCGAGCAAGAAATGGCTAAGAAGAACAGGTTGAAGGCCTTCCTAACCGCAACAACTCCAGCCGAAGTGCGGACAACCGGTCAAACCACTGAAACCGTGGTGGCCCTTCCATCGCAACAACCATCATCCTCACGCCGAAACAAGCGTGCTCGGACTACACAAACCGAGCCACGTCTTGCTGACGAGGACGAGACCGTTCTTCCACAAAGCTCTCCTTCACGCCCCCAGCAAAGCCTCCAACCGGAGCAATCTGACCGAGCTGTTACTTCCTCAAAATGGGCTCCTGTCCTTTCTTTTGACAACCGAGATATCACGGTTGAAGACTCCGTGGTTGCTGAGAAGGACCACTTATTGGCTTATAACCTGGCCAAAAGTGTGTGCCTTCCTAAGGACATGGAGCACCACTATAAACAACTCAACACCGAGCTGAAGTCAATTCGGTCCTCCACTAAGTCCATGATCCTGGTAAACAGCTTTCTCTTTCTCTATGCAAATTTTCCCCAACTTTGAATCCGGCTAATGTTACTTCTGCTTTGCAGGCCATCCAAAAAAACCAAGTCACTCACAGAAGGGTCATGGAACTTAGGAGGAGTACAAGGGAGGCAATGGCCGAAGCTGAATCTAAAGCGGCCGAGCTAGAGGATGCAAAGAAGCAGCTAGTCGAGCTTCGGGCGGAGAACGGTCGGCTGACCGAGGTTGCCAATTCGGTTGAAGTCGAAAAGCAAAAAGTTGCCAACGAGGCAAAAGATAGATACCTGTGCATCTTGGCTGCAATTGAGAAGAAAAAGGATGCCGAGATAAACCAACTGAAGGGGGAGGTGAAGAAGGCCGAGAAGCGTGGCTTCAAGGAGGCCGAAGACGCCTACACCCTCCAGTGCAACGCAGCCAAGGACTTATTCTTCAAATGTGGCTGGAGGAGTGCGGTGGGGCAGCTTGGATGTACCCCTGACACCGATGTCTTTGATGCTCCGCCGTGTTCTATTTCGGCCTCACTTTCGCAATATGCTGCCGATCTCCAACAAGCCTTTCTTGAGGGGTCCGGTGATGAAGATGATGATGATGACTCTGAAGAAGAGCAAACTCTCACCTCGGTCGCCAATGAACAACCCAGCAATCAGGCAACTCGGTTAGAGCCAGTAGTGGAAGACTTGACTAATGAGCCACCGGCCGATACCGAGCTGCCGATTGATACCACGGTCCAAACTGAGCTCCCTCCTCAAACCGAACTCCCAGCAAGCACCGGTCTCCCAACAAATGCTGAGGATGAATTTGACGCCGAACTAGACGCACTTCTCAATTGATTTTTTCTTTCTTTTCTTTTGTATTTGAACTTTTTTGTAACCGGGCTGCAGCCCCTCAATTGTACTTGTTCTGTGTTTCAATGAAAAAATCTTTCTTCAACTCTTGTTTCGGTTTTGTGAATGTATGCCTATACTTGGAATGAATTTTTCTATGAACTTATTTGCACAACTGTGAGCTCGGTTTTAGCTATCTAACTTACTAGCCACCACTCTTTAGCCGATATAGCTTACTTCGGCTGAAGAGTACCAAGAGTTGGTTTAATCCAGCCAACCACTCTTCAGCCGAGATAACTCACTTCGGCTGAAGAGTTCAAAGAGTTGGTTTAATCTAGCCAACCTTTCTTCAGCCATACACTTACTTCGGCTGAAGAGTACCAAGAGTTGGTTTAATCCAGCCAACCACTCTTCAGCCGAGATAACTCACTTCGGCTGAAGTGTTCAAAGAGTTGGTTTAATCCAGCCAACCTCTCTTCAGCCATACACTTACTTCGGCTGAAGAGTACCAAGAGTTGGTTTAATCCAGCCAACCACTCTTTAGCCGAGATAACTCACTTCGGCTGAAGTGTTCAAAGAGTTGGTTTAATCCAGCCAACCTTTCTTCAGCCATACACTTACTTCGGCTGAGGAGTACCAAGAGTTGGTTTAATCCAGCCAACCTCTAAATTGGTTTTTCCAGCCAATTTAGAATAGAATGTTTGGTTATTCCGACCAAACGTCCTGCAGCCTTATCCTAGGCTTAGGAGGGGTGTTGGTTTAATCCAGCCAACTTCTAAATTGGTTTTTCCAGCCAACTTAGAATAGAATGTTTGGTTATTCCGACCAAACGTCCTGCAGCCTTATCCGGGGCTTAGGATCATAGTTGGTTATTCCGGCTAACTATGTTTATAAAGTTCCTCACTTACTGAAGCGACTTTCTACTGATAACAGTCATGTCGAAGAAGAATCGATTTGTTTCATGGTAAAAACTTACACATACTAGAAATAAAACAACTTGAGATTGGCAGTATTCCATGGTCTGGGAATTGCTTTGCCGTCCTTATCTTCCAAGTGGTATGCCCCTTTGCCTGCTAATCCGACCACTTTGTAAGGTCCTTCCCAATTAGGCCCCAACTTGCCATCTCCTGGAATCAATGTATTTCCCATCACTTTGCGTAATACCCAGTCTCCGATCTTAAATTGCCTTGGATGTACTGTTTTGTTATACTTTCTGGACAACTCTTGTTGGTAGGAGGCGATGTGAACCAATGCTCTGTCTCTTCTTTCTTCCGTAAGGTCAAGTTCCAATGTTATGGCCTCGCCATTTAATTCTGGATCAAAGTTTTCGCTCCGGATTGTGGGGAGGCCAACCTCTAATGGGATGACTGCTTCCATGCCATAAGCTAAGGAGAATGGTGTTTCTCCTGTTGATCGTCGAGGCGTGGTGCGGTAGGCCCATAAAACATGAGGGAGCTCCTCTGCCCACTTCCCTTTCGCTTTTTCTAACCTTTTCTTCAATCCATCTAAGACAACTTTATTCGACGCCTCTGCCTGACCGTTTGCTTGGGGATATGTCGGCGTAGAATTGTAGAACTCTATCTTGTACTCTTCACAAAAGCCTCTGAAAATTCTTCCGTCAAATTGAGTGCCGTTGTCCGAGATTAACGCCTTTGGTATGCCAAATCGAGTGATGATATTCTGCCAGATAAACTTCTTTACATCTTTCTCCTTAATTGACGCCAAGGCTTCTGCTTCTACCCCTTGGTGAAGTAGTCGGTTGCGGCCAGAAAGAACTTCCTGTTACCTGGTGCCGTTGGAAGTGGCCCTACTATGTCTAAGCCCCACATTGCGAAGGGCCATGGGCTAGTTAAAGGTAGAAGTTCTCTGGCAGGTTGGTGTATTTGGTGTGCGAATTTTTGGCATTTTTCGCATTTTTCGCATTTTTTTGACATACTTCTCCGAATCTGCTTGCATGTATGGCCACCAATATCCTTGCGAGATCGCTCTGTATGCCAATGATCTTCCTCCTTGATGGCTGCCACAAACACCCTCATGTATTTCGAATAGGAATGCTTCCACTTTGCTGGGGTGAACACACTTCAAGTAAGGTCCCGAGAACGACTTCTTGTACAATGCCAAGGATGGAGAGAGCCAAAATCGCTGCGACTTCGCTCTTATTCTGTTGGCTTCTTTCTTCTCTACTGGTACGGTGCCGTCTTTCAGGAATAGTATGATGGGATCCATCCAAGAAGGGCCTAACTCTGCACAACGTACCTCTTCCGCTGCGGGGTCTTCAATGCTTGGTCTAGGTAGGTAGTCGATCAACAACGGATGGGGGATGGAGATGTCTGCCATTGAGGCAATGCCTGCTAGTTCGTCCGCTCTGCTGTTCTCCTCCCTACCAATCTGCTCTATGCGCACCATTTCGAATTTCTTTATCTCTGCCCTGACCAACTCTTGATACTTAGCCATTCTATTATCTTTTGCTTCGTAGTCGCCAGATATTTGGTTTACCATTAGCTGCGAGTCACTGTAAACCATTAGCTCCGTTGCTTTCATGTAGAATGCCGACTTGAGACCTGCTAGAAGCGCTTCATACTCCGCTTCATTGTTTGATGCTGGGAAGCCAAGGTTGACTGCCTGCTCCACTACAAGGCCGTTTGGAGAAATGAGGACTATGCCAAGTCCTGCTCCATGCCGGTTGGATGCTCCATCCACGAAGAGCTTCCACATCTCTCCAACGAACAACTTCCAGCAAGCAGAGGGATCAGATGATGCCTTGGCATTGTCCAAGTCGTTTGTGTCTTCTCCAGAGTCCATGCTTGCCGTCTGCCCCTTACTATCTGATTGGACCAAGTCTGTATCCGTTGGTGGGTTCTGACGTGGTGAAGCATGGTTTGCGCCTTCCTTCCTTTCTTTATTCCGGTCTGCCTTGGGGCCTGACTGGGTAACCAGTACTAGGGGTTACGTTATTTCGACGTCAACTTCCATCCCTAGCTTGGTTGTTTCAGTTAGGTCGACTGGGCAGATATGATGACTTCCTGGTGTGAATTCTGTGACAAAATCCGCCAATGCTTGTGCTTTTATTGCGGTCCTGGGTTGGAACTTGATGTCGTATTGTCCCAACTCTACCGCCCATTTCAGAATTCGCCCAGAAAAGTTCGCCCTTTCAAACAAAGCCTTTAATGGGAAGGCTGTGAGAACAACTATTGTGTGGGCGTGAAAGTAGTGCGACAACTTTCTTGAGGCCATCATCAAGGCCAATGCCAGCTTCTCCAGTGGCAAGTACCTTGTTTCGGCGTCCAGTAATGTCTTGCTGACATAGTAGATGGGAAGATGTTGGATTCCTTCTGTGCGGACCAACACTGCGCTAATTGCATGCTACGAGACTGCCAAGTATAAGAAGAGTTCCTCCCCAGGGATTGGGGTTACAAGTAGTGGTGGAGAAGACATGTATTCCTTTAGGCTTTCCAAGGCGTGGTTGCATTCTTCGTCCCACTCAAACTTAGCCTTCAGCGCATGGAAGAATGGTCGTAGCCTGTCTGACGACCGGCTTATGAACCGATTGAGCGCAGCCGCCATGCCGGTGAGATGCTGCACTTCCTTCACTGAGTTTGGCCTCTCCAGATCCTGTATTGCCTTGATCTGAGAAGGGTCCGCTTCGATACCTCTGTTGGTCACCAAGAAGCCTAGGAATTTGCCAGATCCTACTCCGAACGCACATTTCGACGCGTTGAGGCGTAACTTATGCCTCTTTAGGATCTCGAACATCTCACCCAGGTCCTTGATATGGTCATTCTCATCCTTGCTTTTGACCACCATATCGTCGATGTACGCTTCCATCGTTCTGCCTAACAATGGTTCAAACATCTTGGTGACCATTCTCTAGAACGTCGCCCCTGCGTTCTTTAGGCCAAAGGGCATGACTTTGTAGTAGTAGAGTCCCCTTGGAGTGGTGAAGGATGTGACTTCCTGGTCTGGTTCATGCATAGCGATCTGGTGGTAGCCTCTGTATGCATCTAAAAAGCTAAGTCGGTTGTGCCCCGCCGTTAAGTCTACCAGTTGATCTATCCTTGGTAGAGGAAAGCTATCCTTTGGGCACGCCTTGTTAACCGTTTTGTAGTCGACGCAGACATGCCATTTGCCATTCTTCTTTGGTACTACGACGGTGTTGGAGATCCATCTTGGGTAGTGCACCTCTCCGATTGCCCCTGCTTCCAGCAGGTTTCCTACCTCATCCGCCACTATTTCGGCGTGGTGGAGTGCCGATCTGCGGGTGCGCTGAATGATTGGCCTGGCTGATGGGTGGACATTGAGTTGGTGACAGATGAAGTTAGGGTCGATGCCTGGCATGTCGTACGGGGTCCAGGCGAACACTTCGATGTTGGAGGTCAGAAATTCCAAGACCTCCAATCTCTCAGTGCTGGACAACGACGATCCGAGCAAAAAGAACTTATCCGGGTTCCTTTCATCTACTCTGACTTCCACTAATTCCTCCACCGCTTTCTGACTAGCTGCTTTGCCAACATCGGCGAACAGCTCATTACTCTCAGGTTCTTCCACCGAATGAACGTATCCTTTGGCGGTGCGGCTGTCATTCACCGCGACAAAGCACTGCTTCGACATGAGTTGATCTCCATAAACTTCTTCTATTATTCCATTGTCGTTGGGGAACCGCATCACTTGGTGGTAGGAGGACGCCACTGAGCGCATGGCATGCAGCCATGTCCTGCCTAAGATAATGTTGTAAGTGGAGGGGACTTTCAACACCCATAATTCCACTTGTTTCGTCACACTCCCTGCTTTGACTGGGAGGATTATTTTGCCGACGGGCCATTCTGGCATGGAGTTGAATCCAATTAGGGGAGAGACGGCAGGTGCCAAGTCTTTATCCTGCAACTTCATTTGTTTGAAAGTCTCATAGTACATGATTTCACATGAACTACCCTGGTCGATCAGGATCCGCTTGACGTCAAAATCCTCGATTCGGAGAGTGACGACCAGGGCATCGTTGTGGGGGCAGTATATCCTTGCCAAGTCTTTATCCGAAAAAGACATGACATTTGTGGCCTCTGCCTTCCCCTTCTTGACGGCTGGTTAGGCACTCAGCACTTCTCTTAAGTGCTCTGCCTTTTTGATTGATCCTCTGAGCTCGCATACACGCTCAGGTTCACAGACTCCATGTATCACGTTGATAATACCTTGGGGTGGGGCGTCAATCGGCATTCTGTTGGGGTTGTGATGGTCCTGGGGGACTGGCTGCGCCCCTCCCTCGATGTAGGTATCCAGGTGACCCGCCGCCACCAACTCCTCAAGATGCTGCCTCAACGGCGTACAATTCTCAGTGCGGTGCCCCTTTTCCTTGTGGAAGGTGCACCGTGATCTATCGTCGTAGTCCTTCTGAGCTGCGCCTAGCCTGGCTGGCCACTTGACGAAAGGCTCATCTCGAATCTCGCTAAGTATTCGGTAGATCGGTTTCTTGAATACCATGGTTATGGCAGTGCGGACTCTCAACCATCTCTTGTCTTGGTCTTCCCCGTTGTCCCGCCTACCTCGTCTATTTTGGTTCGGGCGACCTACCGCATTGACCTTTGCTGCGGCCCTCTTTTATGGTACTGCGGTTGCGCCAGTTTTTGTCTTGGCGTGGGCGCCATCCTCCTCTACCCTGATGTGCTGATGCACTCTCTCCATCAAGGCTTCCATTGTGAGGGGTGGTGTCATGGTGATAGAGTCCCTTAGTCTGTTGCCTATTGGAAGGCCTCTTTTGTACTGTGCAATAGCGAGATTGGTAGGGCAATCTCCAATCTGGTTGAAGGTCTCCCAATAGCGACTGTTGTATGATCTTAGGGTCTCCTTGTCGCCCATGTCGATGGAGAGTAACTGGTCGATCTCTACCGGGGTTTTAGTATTTGTTCGGAACCTTGTCACGAACGCCTCCGCCAATTGCGCCCAGGAGGCTATGCTGCCCTCTGGGAGCCTCTCAAACCAAGTCAAGCCCAGATCGCCAAGGCTTGAAGGGAATAGGATGCACATCAAGGCTTCGTTCCGCCGGTATACAGCCATGACCTGGCGAAAGTGGCTTAAGTGCGAGTAGGAATCTGTCTTCCCCTCGTAAGTATTAAATTTAGGCTGAAGGAAGCCTGATGGCAGGAGCGCGTTCTCTATTGCTGGGACGAATGGCGAGGTCTGCAGCCTTGCCATTGCCTTGTCCGTTGGTTCGTAGGCTGGGTGCGGTATTGGCATTCCAACCTCGACGCTTCCATGCGTCCGAGGAGCCAACCTTACCAAAGCAGAAATTCTATGTGGATCGCGCGCCCTGGCGTTCTCCTCCCATCGTGCCTTTTCTTCAAGCATGGTTCACAGGTCGGATGATCTGGGCAATTCTTTCTGTCTAGACCTTGTCTGGTGTGTATGCGAGGGCCAGTATGTACTTCCCTCGGTGTATGACTTCTCAGATCTCGTCCTCTCAGACCTGGAGTGGCGAGTTCTAGAAGACCTGGAATGTGTATAGCCTGTTTCGAGGCTTCTGTTCTCTGCTTGGGAGGGTATAGAATTCTTACTGCGACCTTCCGAGTGGCGAGGGGGCGTCTTGTTGTTACGCCTCTCTCCTGTCGCCACTACTTTTCCTTTCACCTGGCGTTTGAGAGACTCCATGTCCGCCGCCATCCGTCATATCAACTCGTCTTGTTCCCTGACGCGATCCTCCAGAATTTGAGGATCAATCCTGCGCCTTCGTCTATCTGGGCTTTGCGAATGAGAGTGATAGGGGCTGTTATTCCGTCTTCGTCCTCTCGCATCTCTCCTAGAATTTTGTCTCTGTGGTTCCAGGTACGCCATGGGTGTGACCAAGGGTAGGCCTTCGCGCCTTGCGCCTCCTTCTGGAGTTAATCCGTCAACGGCGGACTGAGGTAACTCTTCGTTGTTCGCCATTGATGTTTGAGAGAAAAAGTTTGATCAAGAGGTTGTTCTTGTCTGCAACTTCCCACAGACGGCGCCAATTGTACGGGAGAGAAATAAACTTGCCCGTATAATCCTGTTGATCAAGTAATAACACAGAGAATTTAACGTAGTTCGGCAAATTGCCTACGTCTACGAGCTGCGGATTTACTATATTGAACGAATGATAAGAATTACAAAACAACTCTCCTCAATTTACTTTCTCTTATCTATAAGCTTGTTGTCCCCCTCACTCACCTCTCCTTAGCTTCCTATATATAGAGATTACAAATACAAGAGAGAATCTTGGAAGTGAGCTGACTGCCAGCTCACTCCTACTCTTAGTGGCTTTCTTCACATGGCCTCATGGCCTCATAATTCACATGGCCACATGGCCTCATGGCCAGCTCTCATGGTCTCAAGGCTAACATACCTTTACAGGTTGGCTAGAATCTACAATCACTTTACAACCAAACTCCACAGGTAACATTGGTGAGCTTTTATAGGTTTTATGTGGCATAATCCTAGTAGGACTCTTGCCCTTCCATGTAGAGTCCTCCTGGGATTCACATTCCTGAAAGATCATGCTTCTCTCAACACCCCCCTGCTTCAACCAGGTGAGATGGCTTTACTACGGCCGAACTGCCGTCGACCGAAGTAACATTGCCGCATGAGACTAACCGGATTGACCAACCGAATTGCCTTACAATCTACACGCCAGTTCGACTCTCTAACTGTCTCCTACCTCGGCTTTCCATATAACAACCGAGCTATCCATAGGAGATACTTGCCGAACTTAGGACAGCCATGCAACTGGCCTTTCTTCGCCAAACAAAGCCAATGGCTAGTACCCTCTCGAACCGGTTTAACAACATTCCGTTTCGACCGGACTAACTTCGTGGCCTTCTAGGACCGGACTAGTCACCACGGTTTCATGGATCAGACCGGCTTCAAAGCCCATTAACTTGACCTCTTCTACTCCGGCCCAAAACAGTCCATTCTCCTAGCTCGGCCCAATTTATCTGCATAAATTACCCTCTCATTAAGGATGCGATTGATATATATAAAAAAAATTCTATACAAGTCTTATGTTAGAGAAGGTGTGAGATTCTATACCAAAAATTACTTAGAAGGTGGGGATGAGTAGATATTTTGAGATAGGTGATACATCTCATTAAAAATAAGTCAACAACTAATGTGAGTTGCCATGGCAGTAAGGGGAGAAAATTATCAAAAAGTTGGGATCATACATATTTTACACATCCTAAAATACTTTCACATATTTTTATATAATTTTTTTTTACGCATTTTAATGTATATTTTATTTGTCAACCTAGACAAATAACAACTCTATAGACAATCATTGGCATTTCTTAAAATGAAATATGTGATGGTGACATTTTTAAGTTACAAATAGTTTCATATAAGGTAGTCTCTAATCTTTACTCTTTCATTTTTTTTGAGTAAAAATTCAGTTAAAAGCTTGATCCAATATGAAGGTTACCAATGCTATAATCAAAATTTTCATTTCTTAGCCCATCCAGAAAGCCTCTTTCAACCATTTTTTCTTATGAAAGAAATGAGTGTTTCAACCATTCTCACTTCTCACTCCTATATCCATAGTTGAATAAAAACATGACTGTGGAGCATTTGATGAAAAAATTGAATGAGCCTTGAGTTGATGAAAGTTTTGGTTATCCCTTTATTTGATATTGATATAGGTTTAATGAAATTATTGGAGACTTGGACTTAGAGCTCATTTTTAAGTATTTTTTCATCAAATTGGGGTTTGACGAATGATTGGAGATGCTCTAAAATTCCATTTTTTCTACAGGTGATTTGAAATTAAGAAAATGGAAAAAGAAATTGTTTCCTATTTACTTTCCTATTTTTGTTTTTTTAATCAGCCTAGATAACAAACAAAGAAAATTTTTTATTTTACATTTGTAAGTAATTATTGGACATGTAACCATATAATAATGCTGAATTAAACTTTACAAGATCTTAAATTCAATACAACTTAAAGCATAAAACGAACATAACTTTGTCCGCCATTGCATTAGAGAAGTTTAGAAAGTACCCCTAATAGTTGAATCTTGAATTCTTGGCTCGCCTTCTTCTCTCTATCACTCTTAAGTAGAATGATTATAGAACTCAGAGTGATGGAAAATACTTATCTCATGAAAGGGGAGTCACCCATCCTTATATAGAGGAGAGAAGAGGGCCAGATAAACTCTATCAGAAGAATTCCTATCTATCAAGGTTTCCTTCTTATTTTAGAAGAGTAATTATATTAAAATTCTAATTACTGAACTTTATCTCAAATATTGGCTTTATCTAATTGTGGAGTCCAAATAAAATAAAATATGTAAAAAATATGTAGGCTATTGGGTCACACTGGAAAATAAATCCAACATTCTTCCACTTGGTCCATTAAGCCAATTATGATGCAACTATGAGGGGTTTTTTTTTTTTTTTTTTTTTTTTCAAAATATGCAATTTTTTTTTTTAAAAAAAATTTGACTCATTAGATTCTACACTAAAAAGTTTGACACGTGATCACGAATTTTAAAAATAGCCAATAAGTTCAGATATATTAGAAACTATAATACTGTGGTTATTTCAGATCATCAATGTGAGTCATAGCGGTTATATAACATTTATGTCAGATTTCCTTCTATGCACCACACCATCGATAACCTTCATTAACCTAGTCCATTATCAAAATATGTAATTATTTGCCTGAAAGGCCCTTGTAATTTGCCTTGTTAAGACATTTCTTGTTTATTAATATTCAAATTAATGTGTACACATTTTTAGAAATAGGAAAAATAGAAACAAAATTATTATTGCGTAAATAGTGTCAAATGAAAATAAGCACTCAAGATTATCCATACACATCATGGGTTGCTTAAAAGACCCATCCCGATAACATGCTCTTTGTATGTCTTTGGTGGCAATCTCTTTGTGAATGGATCAGCAATCATAAGAGAGGTGCTTAAGTTTTCAATTAACACTTGTTATTTCTGGACTCTTTCTCTAACAACTAAGTACTTTACTTCCATGTGTTTGGAATCACTGGAGTACTTTCCATTCTTAGAGAAGAAAACTGTTGCGGTATTGTCACAATATATCTTTAGCGGCCTAGCAATTGAGTCAACAACACCAAGTCCTGAGATAAAGTTTCGCAATCATAAAGCATGATTTGTAGCCTCAAAGCATGCCACAAATTCAGCCTCCATAGTAGATGAAGCAATAGTGGACTGCTTCACACTCTTCCATGAAATTGCTCCACTAGCTAGTTGAAAAACAAAACCTGATATAGATTTTCTACTATTCAGGCAACCGGCAAAATCTGAGTCTGAATATCTAGTCACTTCCAACTGTTCTGATCTCCTATAGGTGATGAAGATATCTCATAACTTTCTTCACTACTTTCCAATGTTCCATTCCAAGATTACTTTGGAATCTTCCTAACATTCCAACTACAAAACTAATATCTGGCCTGGTACATGTATGGGCATACATCAAACTTCCTCCTACTGATGCATATGGAATGTCCTTCATTTGTTTTCTTTCCAAGTCATTCCTTGGACACTTTTTTTTTCACTTAATTTATCACCCTTCATGATGGGTGCATCACCGGTTGAACAAAACTGCATATTGAATCTCTCTAAAACACAATCAATATATTTTTTCTGAGATAGTCCTAGCAATCCTCGAGATTGATCCCTAAAGATCTCTATGCCAATAACATAGTTTGCCTCATCCATATCGACCATTTTAAAGTTCTTGGAGAGATATTCCTTGGTTTCATGTGATAAGCCAAGGTCATTACTAGCTAACAAAATGTCATCCACATATAGCACCAAAATAATAAACTTACTCCCACTAACTTTCAGATATATGTACTGATCAACTGCATTTTCCTTAAATTCAAAGGAGGTAATGGTATCATTAAATCTTAAATACCATTGCCTAGAAGCTTGTTTAAGGCCATATATGGATTTCTTTAATTTGCAAGCTAAATGTTCTTTACCTTTCTTTGCAAATCCTTTTGGCTGCTCCATATAAATTTCTTCATCCAAATTTCCATTTAGAAAAGCAGTTTTCACATCCATTTGATGTAACTCTAAGTCATAATGAGCTACCAATACTAGGATGATTCTAAGCGAGTCCTTTTTTGATACCGGAGAGAAGGTCTCTTTATAGTCTATGCCTTCTTTTTGAGTAAAACTCTTAGCAACAATTCTATCTTTAAATCGTTCGATATTCCCTTTTGCGTCGCGCTTAGTCTTGAAGACCCATTTACACTCGACCTTTTTACAATTATTAGGCAATTCGACGAGATCCCAAACACCATTTCTGTTCCATGAATTTTAACTCTTCATTTATAGTATTGACCCATTTAGTAGAACCATCATTATTCATAGCTTGTGAAAACAAGACTGGATCTTTGTTAATCCCAATATTAAAATTAGATTCCTGTAGATACACCATGTAAGCATCTGGAATGGCAAGCTTTCTTTTCCTCTGAGATCTTCTCAGAACTACCGGTTGTGGTGGTTCTACAATATTTTCAATGGTGGTATCTTCATGAAGTGGTGAAACATGAGGGGGTGAAGGATTTTCATTATGTTGTTCATTTCTCTCAGGCTGTGGAATTGTGTGAAGAAAAACAATTTTTCGATAAGGGTCAAATGTTCGCATATCCACCCTAATTTCTTCGAAATTCACCATTCATGTTTTCTCACTCCCACTAATTTCACCATTCTCTAGGAATCTAGCATTACCAGTCTCCACTATCCTCGTACTGTGATTAGGATAATAAAATTTGTACACTTTAGACTTGTGTGGATAACCAATGAAATATCCAGATATTCTTCTTGAGTCCAACTTTTTCTCTTGTGGGTTGAAGATTCTTGCCTCTACTAGACAACCCCAAATATGTAAGCATCTCAAACTAGGTTTCCTACCAATCCACAACTCAAAAGGAGTTGTTGGGACCGCCTTACTAGGAACCCTATTTAAGATATACATGGCAGTCTTTAAAGCTTCACCCCACAGTGAAATGGGTACAATTGAGTAACTTAACATACTCGTAACCATATGTTTAAGTATACGATTACGCCTTTCAGCAACTCCATTCTGCAGTGGCGTACCAAGCATTGTATATTAAGCACGAATGTCTTTTGTTTCTAAGAATTTTGCAAATGGGCTAGGATTTTGGCCTGACTCATCATATTTACCATAATATTCCCCACCCCTATTTGATCTCATTATTTTAACCTTTCTATCTAATTGTCTCTCGACTTCAGTTATGTACACCTCAAGGATGGTAATAGCCTAAGACTTTTCATGAATTAGTTACACATATCCATAACGTGAGAAATCATCTATAAATGTGATGAAATATTTTTCACCACTAATGGGATGTTAAGTGGCCCGCAAATATCTGTATAAATTATCTCAAGAAGCTCATTACCTCTTGTGGCACCTTTTTTGGTGTGTTTGGTTTGCTTTCCTTTGATACAATCTACACATATCTCAAAATCAATGAAGTCTAGGTTTTCCAAATCCCATTATTTACCAAATTTTCAATTCTATTTCTAGAGATATACCCCAACCATCTATGCAACAAGATTGAGGATTCTTTATTGATTAAACCACGTTTTAAACCAATATTTGTATGCAGAGTTACTAATAATTGTGCAAATTCATGATTTAAGGAAATTTTATATAAACCATCACATAAATTACCTGAACCAATCATTATTGAATTAAACATTAAATTGAGTTTTCCACAACTAAATAAAATTATCCAACACGATCTAATTTGGATAACAAAACTAAATTCCTAGAAATTGAAGGAAGATAAAAAGTGTCTTCTAGATCCATCTGATGACCCGTCTTTAAGATCAGTCGATAGGTTCCTACAGTTACCACTTCAGCTTTGAGACGGTTCCCCATATAGACAAATCTTTCACTTTCCTTCGGTTTTCTAGTTGAGAGGTATCCCTGCATGTCATTTGCAATGTGGGTCATGGCTCCAGAGTCAATCCACCAAGTATTAGAAGGTACTTTAGCAAGATTTGATTCATAACAAACAAAAGAAAATTTCTTATATTTCTTTTCGAACCAAGCCTTTCGCTTGCTGTAGTCTTTCTTCACATGTCCTTTCTTGCCACAAAAGTACCACTTGACAGTGAAACCATTAAGAGCCTGATTTTCTTCCCCAGGTCCATTCTTTTTCTTGGGTTGATTTTTCTTTAATTTTACAAACTTACCCTTCTTTTTCTTTAGAGCTCCATGAGTTACAACCAATGCAGTTTGACGTCTTTCCTCTCTCAACCTCACTTCATCCTAAATACACATATTAGTCAGCTCATTCAAACTCCATTTATCTTTATTGGTGTTATAATGTAATGCCCCAACCCTTCACACGTGATAGATATTGTCCGCGTTGGACCACACCCGCATGGATTTGTTTTTTCCAGTGGGTTACCCATTCCAGAACTACTCCAGCCTAAGTACGCTTAACTGGGGAGTTCTGCTAGGGATTTCACTACTTAGGAAAAAGCCTTGATGCTATATAAGGGTCTACGTTTTTACTTTTATAGCCCAAGAACTCTCCCTTCATTTCCGATGTTGGACATTGGGACCTTGCAATCCACCTCTCTTAGGGCTACACGTCCTTGTCCAGTAGCCTGCCAGCTCACAAGCCCGCCCATATGCACTGAGAGACGCTAGGGGCTCACACTCGGTACTTTGGAGAGTCGGCTATGATACCATTTGTAACGCCTCAATCCTTTATATGTCATCGATATTGTCTGCTTTGGGCCACGCCTGCACAGATTTGTTCTTCCCAGTGGGTCACCCATCCTAGAACTACTCCAACCTAAGCATGCTTAACTAAGGAGTTCTAATAGGGATTTCACCACCCAGGAAAAAGCCTCGATGCTATATAAGGGTTCAGGTTTTTACTTTTATAACCCAGGAACTCTCCCTCCATTCCCAATGTGGGACACCAGGACCTTACAATGATGTCCCACATCGGGAATGAAGGGGGAGTTCCTGAGCTATAAAAGTAAAAACCTAGACCCTTATATAGAATCGAGGCCTTTTCTTGAGTGGTGAAATCCCTAGCAGAACTCCCTAGTTAAGTGTACTTAGGCTGGAGTAGTTCTGGGATGGGTGACCCATTGGAAAGAACAAATCCGTGTAGACGTGGCCCAAAACGGACAATATTGATAACATATAAAGGGTTTGGGCGTCATAAATGGTATCAGAATCGACTCTCCGGAGTATCGAGTGGGCTCGGCCTCTCGGTGCATGTGAGGGCTGTGAGTCGGTAGCTACGCACGAGGACGGCAATTTTAAGGGGGGTGAATTTTAAGGTCTTGGTGTCCCACATCGGGAATAGAGAGGGAGTTCCTAGGCTATAAAAGTAAAAACCCGGACTCTTATATAGCATCGAGGTCTTTTCCCGGGTGGTGAAATCCCTATTAGAACTCTCCAGTTAAGCGTTCTTAGGCTGGAGTAGTTCTGGGATGTGTGACTTATTAGGAAGAACAAATCCGTACGGGCGTGGCCCAAAGCGGACAATATTGATGACATATGAAGGGTTGTGGTGTTACATATAGTGAATTTTGAATGCGTCGAACTATGATGAAAGTGAGTTGAGAATAAACTGTACGAGAAAAGTTTCATCAACTTGCATCCCTAAAGTTTTAAGCTTTGCAGCTTTGTCAGCCATATTGAGGATGTGATCCTGAACTCCTTGGTTGCCATCATATTTCATTGTTGTCAAGTCAGCCATAACAGTGCCAGCAAGTGACTTATCTGCAGATCTAAACCGATCTTTAATAGCCTTTAAGTATTCTAATGCATGAATAGTTTTAAGAGGTCTTGATGTTATTTGCAATGGTCATGTTCATGAACATCAAACTGAGTCTATTAGACATTTTCCAAGATTTAGAAGGGGTAATTTGTTCTGCAATACTATATTCATTAATGTCTGCAAGTTTATCTTCAAGCAATGCCATATTGAGGTCCAACACACCCAATGTAAACTGAACATGTTCATACCATTTCGAAAAATTCGAACCAATAAGTAGAGGGACTCCTGATGCAAGAGAGTGCAGTGAGGTGGGAACTTTTACTGAAATAAGATAGAACAATATACATATTAAAGATTTGAGAATTATAATGATGAACTATTGATATCACATAAGTCTTTCCTTTGGGCAAAACTTAGGTATATCTATTGTTCACTCGTCAAGAATCACTTATGTATGTCTAAAGTAATTTATACAACTTTTCAGCTAGTCATGTTACCTTTGGGTATTCAATTCTAATCTGTTAATTACATAAGTTACATTACCCTACTCAGTTCATAATTATTTAAAAGTGACTCTTCTTTAGGCCAGTCTCAATCTCCTAATTATAGCTGCAATTGAGAATATTATCGACCTTAATATTACCCTTTTAATAATTTTTTTTACGTAGTTTTATATTAATAAGTTTTACAAATTTAGGCCACTTTGGTAGCTACTAAATTAGTAAACCCTACAAATACAAAACTAACCAACAATATTCTCTATTAATTAATTTGAGTTATTTAATTATCATTAATTCAATCGCTATTTTAATAAAATCACTATTTTATGATTTCTACATTTTCTTTTATGTGATTGCAATTATCAATATGATAATAATAATAACTCTAAATGAACATGAATATATGTATATATATCAATTTATGCAGTATGACAATTATGAATACTTTATATAATATTATTATATCATGATATCAAATAAATATATTTATTTAATAGATTGAATGATTCAACAAATTCTAAAATTATTTTTAATCTATGCACTTTATCATAACGACAAGCAATATAAAAATACACTCAATTCAATATCATATTATGATAATTATAAATATTATTATTGCTAAAATTAATAATAAATCAAAATATGCATATTACACATTTATTATGCAATCTCTGAACTCGGCGGTGGCATCGGCTTTAAGAGCAGGATCAATGGCTGCACCTAATAGGTGGTCAGTAGTACAAGCCACATCCTTCCACCCTCGGTAGTGAATGGCATGTAAAGATCATTTAAAAAACAATGTCGATAATAAAAACAAAAGTACGTTATATGAATAATTATAATAACAATATTCATAAATATATTATTATTTTAAAGTGTATTGATTCACAAAACTCAGGCTTTACCACATGTAAGTAATTATGTACATGTAACCATATAATAATGCAGAATTAAACTTTATAGGATTTTGAATTCAATACAACTCAAAGCAAAAAACGAACATATCTTTTTTTTTTTTTTTTTTGATCAGCAAAGAAAAAGAATATTGGGACACACCAAAAAATATATAGAATATTGGGACACACCAAAAAATATGTAAAAAATATATAGAATATTGAGACACACCAAAAAATAAATCTAACAACATTTACCTTCACACAGAGGGATTTGAAATGGATGCTTTTAAATACACTCATATAACTCTTCTCCACACCAACTTTGTGATGAAACCCAATTCTCAAAAATTGGAGAGGAGGGTGGGTATGAAACCCAATTCTTGATAGTCTCAACTCATGACTCGTGGCGTGGCTAGTCGACCAATGTGAGTTGTCAAAATCAGGTGGGAAAAAAATAAGTAGAAAAGAGAAAAAAGGGTTATATTTGTAAAACTGAAGCCAAGGACCTTTCTGCCCAAAAATTCATCACTTTTTTAAGGATCACAGCCTTTCCTATTACCTGCAAAAATTTATATTTGAATTGCGATGACTGTACTCCTCTTTGCAGGATTTGAAAGATTGTCAAATTTGACGAAGCTGGAGATCTTGGATCTGGGTTCCAATAACTTTGATGACAATAATATCTTCCACTCTTTGGGTGCTCTCACTTCAACTAAGACTTTGATAATCAGTCACAATGCCTTGGGAGAATACTTCCCTGCACATGGCATGTTTCCCTCCATTCGTTTTCATAGGGCGTCCATAATTCTGTGCTTCTCTTTCTATGCAGTTTCTTTTTAATTAGATATATAGTTACTCGTATATTCTTGGCGCAGAATTAGTAGCATTGAGAAACTTGGAAACATTGGATATAGGCTTCAATCTTTATCAGGGCTGTCTTCCCATGCACGGTAACACAACAGCCATCTCTGTATCTCTCTTTTATTGTCTATTTGATTTGACAGGATAAACTCATTCAAAACTTTTTGGGTAAATTACAAATAGCCTCTTCAGGTTTATTTAAAGAAAAATGCTTCGGACCCCACTGGGGGTCGATTCCCAATGAAGTGACGCGTCGTGATTGGGCAAAAAAAAAAATTATTTTATTTATTTATTTATTTTTTTGAGTTTCAGCCAGTGGAGACTCGCCACCTCACTGGGGGTGCGACCCCCACTGGGGGTCTGCAGCATAGTTCTTATTTAAAATACAGATTATCTCATTTAGTTTAAAAAATTACAAATATTCTCTTGCTAGTATTTTTTATTTAACAAAATTAACTAAAAAAATAAAATTTATAATTGCTCTCCTAAACAATAATAAAATTACCTAAATTATTAATTGAAATATATTTCTAACATCATTAAAAACTGTTAATTGGCTTGATTATTTATTAATAAAAGGGATGATTTGTTATGAAATTAAAAATCTCAAGGGATGAAATGTAATTTTCAAAACCACAAAAGACAATTCGTATTTTAATCAAATCTCAGGAGTATATTTGTAATTTATCCAAACTTTTTCAAGGAAATAGTGTTTTATATCATAAATCACTAAAATTATTTTAGTTTATAATAATACTAACCTGTCACTTGTGTTATGCACAAATTAAAAAAAAATTAAATACAATTTTCGTATTTTTTTTATATAAATAATATGTTATTTTAATCTGTACATGGCACAGATGACACGCTACTATATTATTTATAAAAAAAAATACGATAATTATATTTCATTTTTTTGTGGGTATTTTGTCTCTTATAAATAAAATTTTATATATAAGTTTAAAAGTTTTGTTTGAAATGTCTGTTTATTAAAATTATTGTCTTGACAATTAATAATTAAAATTATGATTTGTTATAAAAAAAATAATATTACTACTTTAGAATAAAAATGTATGAATTTTAAAAAATTATCATATTGGTTTTGAAAGAGAAATAATTAAAAAAAAATTTAAAAACTTAACGAGTAAGAAAATTTTACCGTAATATGCGATTTAAACTCTCAAAAAAAAAGTTAAAAAATGAATTGAACTTGTTTGGTTTGAATTTTCAGATTCACTTTTCAAAAAATTACAATTTTTTTTTGTTTTCACTAATTTTTTTTAATGTTCTAAGCAATTTTTTTAATTTTTAGATACACCTAACATAAATACACTTAAAAAGTATAATATTTGAGAATTTCTTTTTTAAAAAAATCACTAAATACCAAAAATATAAGAAAAAAAATACTAGAATTCAATACATTTTCGTATTCTTGTGTATTTATTAATTTTTTAAAATATTTTTTTTACAAATATTTGACTTTTTAGATACATCTAAGTAATGTACATCTAAAAAAGTAAAAAAAAAAATTGCTTAAAGCAAAAAACTCAATTTTCAGAAAATTAAATTCGGAAAATTGAAAGCATTAAATGCCTCATAATATTTTTAATTTTTTCTTTTTTGTAAACTTTTTAAAGGATGTGATTACAATTAAAACAAATTTCATATTTATTAATAAGTATAATTTTATTTGGATATCTATCAAAAGATCAATTAATTTACACAAAAAATAATTAATTAAAAATTTCAAATTTTATTGTAAAAATTAAGTTATCTTGTCTTGAACTGAAACATGTACAACACTACAATAATATTAACTAGAAGCATAAAGATTCACTTTATATAAATAAAACAACTCATTTTTTTCCTTTTCTTCTTGATTGTGGGATTGTGAGATTGTGGAAAATAAAAGTTAACAATTTTTTAGACGAGAATTAAATTTTCATTTCAAAATCTTAGCCGTCCAATCTTTTATTGAGTCAATCTCAATTATTCTAACCAATTATAAGAGATACACATTTTTAAAACTATTCTGTTTTATTATATAGAAGTGAAACAATTTACTCAATAATTGTTTTCCTGATGTGAGATTATGTAAACAAAAAACTAATAATTATTTAGTTGAGAAATTAATTTCGAATCAAACAAATCTAATTAATATATTTTGTTAAAATCACTAAAATTGTGGTTAAACCATCGAATCAGTCAAACAGAAAATAGTTCAGCTTAATAGGCTAGGTCAAAAGACCAATTAACTTACACAAAAATGAATTAATCAAAACTTTTAAATTTTATTTTATTTTAGAATTTAAACAGTCTTGAATTGAAACATACACAATACTATAATATTAAATGGGAGCATAAGGTTTACTTTATATAAGTGAAACAACTCTTTTTTTTTCTTCTTTTTCCGATGTGAGATTGTGTAAAATAAAACTTAATAGTTGTTTGGGTAGAAAATTTATTTTGAATCAAGCAATCTTGGTTGTTCAATATTTAATTAGGTCAATTCACACCATTCTAACCAATTGTATCTCTTAGACAATTTTGAAAACTGTCATGTTTTATTATATAAGTGAAATAACTCACTCAATTATTTTTTTCTGACGTGGGATTGTATAAACTAAAAGCTAATAATTATTTAGGTGAAGTTAATTTCGAATCAAACAAATCTAACCATTATATTTTAATAAAATCACTAAAATTGCTATTAAACTAGTGAATTAGTCAAATCAAAAACATTTTGGCCTAATTGGCTAGGTCAAAATACCAACCAACTTACAAAAAAATTAATTAATTAGAACTTTTAAATTTTATTGTAAATTTAAACTATCTTAAAGTGAAGTATGCACAATACTACAATATTAAATGAGAGTATAAAATTTACTTTATATAAACGAAACAACTCACTTTTTCTTCTTTTTCCCGATGTGGGATTGTGCAAACTAACAGTTAACAATTGTTTAGGCTGGAACTCAATTTTCATTTCACAATCTTAACCGTTCAATCTTTAATTGAGTCAATCTCAACCGTTCTAACCAATTATAAGAGATACACATTTTCAAAAACCTTTTTGTTTTATCATATAGATGGATTACTTTGTTATTAGATGAGATTTAGGAAATAGATAAATATTAGGGGAGAAATTTTAGGAACTTGTAATTCAATTTTTTTTTTTTTTAATTTATAGTTACTTTGTTAACCAATAGTATTATTTTAAAATATTTTTTAAATTACAATGGTTGTATTTTTTTTTTAATTAATAGTTACTTTGTTAGCGAATAATATTATTTTTAAATATTTTTAAAATTACAAAAATTAGCAATTGTGATTTTGCTTCTTTTTTTTTTTTAATCTAAAATTCTTTTTTTTTAAATATATAATTACTTTGTTATGAAATGAGATTTGTGTATTTTTTTTTAATGTATAACTTCTTTTTTATTTTTATTTTTAATGCATAATCACTTTGTTATGAGATGAGATTTAAGAAAGAGAAAAATATTAGGAGAGAGATTTTAGGAACTTATAATTTAAAATTTTAGGTGATTTTGTGTGTCGGTGTGTTTTTATTTTATTATATATATATATATATTTATAATTGCCTTGTTAGTCAATATTTAAAATCACAAAAATTAGTAATAGTGGAATAAAATTTTGGAGCTATCACAAGTCTTCTTCCTAAAAATATCCTTTTACTTATATACTAGGGAAAGAAGAGAATAAAAACTTGACTGGTGACCACGGTGTGATGTTTGCAATCAGTTTGCAATGATATTCTTTTTTACTTCCTCACAAATTTAGTGACATAATGTTTTGGCAGTGAACATTTAAAATTTGATTTTTAGGAACTTTTAATCACCAAGATGTCTGAAATTCAATTGCTAGAATTTTTTAGTCACCAAACCACCATGCAAGGGTCGCCTTAGAAGAACAATTGAAGGGTTCCTAGAGAACCATATTGAAGGAATGCAAGAATCCAGCTACACTAATGATGATGCCTTCATGTAACTACACCTGACGAAAGTGACACTTGATTCTACATGCTCTTTTATCAATAATGTCTTTTAATTGGATATGAAAATATTTTACTTAACAAAGGGGAAAAAGAAAAAAAGAAAAAAAAGGAGAATAGGATATGATATGATATGATATTATTATTTTTTTCATTAGTAAAAAGTAAAAATTTCATTAAAAATGTGACATTACAGGTACAAAAAGATACAATGCATTGAGAGAGATTCGATAAATATAAATGACTCCTATTACTATTAGTTGCATTCGGACAACCAATCCTTCTGTATCAAATTTTTTTTTTTTTGAAAAACAAGAAAAAAAAAACCAAAAAGGATAGAAAAAATAGGTGATATTATCATTGTTTCTTATCGAAAGAAGAATCTTACACGTCTTAATATGGACTCTGAAATGTTAACAAAAATGTTAACAAAAACCTATGATGCACTTGTACCATATCTCCAATCCAATATAACTATGTATTGAATTTGACACAAAAATTATATATATATATATATAAATATTTATCAATAACACCCACGAATACACCACAAATACACAATCCACTTACACACAGTAATACACTATACACTACAAAAAATGACACTTTTGGCTACCAAATTATTGGTAGCCAAAAGTCAAAAATTTAGTCGACCAAAATTTTTAATAAGCTAAGCTCGTCGCCGTTACCATCGGCGATAGTATTGGCGACCAAAATTTGTTTGGTCGCCGAAAAGTGTACACATTTGGCTACTAATTTTGGTTTAGTCGGCAAAAGATATGTTTCGACTAAATCATTCGTCATTTAATGAGGGTTTTGGCTACTAACTTGTTTTAGTCGGCAAAAGGTATCACTTTTAGCTACTAAATAATTGGTAGCTGAAAGTACACATTTGGCTACTAATTTTGGTTTAGTCGGCAAAAGGTATGCTTCTGCCACTAAATCATTAGTCGTCGAATGAAGGTTTTGGCTACTAACTTGTTTTGGTCGGCAAAATGTATCACTTTTAGCTACTAAATAATTGGTAGCCGAAAGTACACATTTGGCTACTAATTTTAGTTTAGTCGGCAAAAGGTATGCTTCCGCCACTAAATCATTAGTCACTAAAAGTGCTACCCATAATTTTAATTTTACTTTTACCCACTAAAAGTTTCGTAGCCAAAAGCCTCCTCACCAAAACATTTGCTCATGTATTTAGCTACCAAAATATTTGGTGGCCAAATACTTTAACATTTTTTTTTTTTTAAATAAAAACTTCTAAACCACCTGTATCCATTATTAATACAACCTGTACCCTGTATAAACAATATAATCCATCAACAACGATTACACACATTTCAGTTCCAACCACCAAAAAAATTAATATTGAACGTCCACTTACATATATATTACAAATTTCATAAGAACCAAGTCTAATCCCACGTCAATAATTTATTGTTGTTGGCTTTTTGACTTTTCGAAGGGTATATTTGTAAATGCGAGCGTGCCAGCAAGGATCAATTAGTCCTTACAGAAATTATAATTGCCAATCAATTATCAGGCGACTATGTTTTAGTTCTTTCAGCCTTAATGAAGAGGACTTTTACTGGTGGTTTGACTTAGGAGAAATTAAGAAAAATAACAGTTAATATAAAGAACAATCGAAGTATTTCATTAACATGAACACTTACAATAGTCCAAACTCAAATTTCGAGGAGGTTTACAAAGAATCTACTTGAATCTACTTGAAACTACTCCTATGAATTGAAGTGTAGTGCAGGTATTTAAAGAACAAGTATTTAAAGTACAGGAAAGGTAAAACTGGAAAGGAAAATATGAAGTAAAACTGGTTTGTATGATCTGAGTCTGGGGCCTTTTCTGGGAACTTCCTTGCTATTTATACTTGTTAGAGATGACCTTCGAACTGTACTTCGAACCGTCGAACTGCTCCTCCATGATCGCTGATCATGTTGCCTTAGAAATAGTTCCACTACGCCATCACTTGCGCTTGAACTTCCTCTCAGATTTGAATTCGAATATAGGTAACCGTTGAAGCCACGTCACCTTGTATCTCATTGTTAATCTAGTGCTACTCAGATCTCTTGAGAACAAATATTTATTGCCACGTGTGCGATTGGGATCAAAGATTAAACTCATCTTCCCCTAATACCCTTATTATGCCACGTGTCGAATTGTAATTGGCTTTTACAAAATATGTAGCCAACATTACCCCCCGCACTAATATACCCAATACTTGGAGATATTAGTGAATCAAAAAGCTTTTCCCGCGCTAATGCATAGAATCCATCTTCAGGAAACACAACCGTCGCCTATTTGGTGATCATTTGCATTAACTCTCAACGTTGTTTGGACATTCCAATACCTTTAGCATTCGAACAGACTATGACTCATTCAACTTCTCACTCTATTGATCAAGCATATGAAGAGCCATTGAGTAATGCTTTTTCCCCTCGAAAGAATCTCCACGCATTCATTAGCCGCCTTTATCCGCCCTTCTATCTTCAGGTCATGGAAGCTTTTGCAGATTATCAACCTTTGGACTACGAACACATTGCCCTTAATCCTTTGGTTTACAAACCTACAGATACAAGAAGTTTTCTCCCTAAACCCCCCTTGTATTTTGAACGAACTATTCTCAAGCCTTTGCTTAAACAAGTTGCAAATATGGACTTGGGAAGTTCTTCTTCACAAACCTCTACTTGGGATGAAGCTACCACTTCTTCATCTTCTGGGGTTTCCGGATGGACAAATTGGTCAACATCTGGGTCCTGGGAGTTGAGGGAACGAATCAATCACCATTTTGTTGAGTTCACTGATCCTTTAGATTTTCCTTCTTACGCTCGAAGCTCAGTGGTTTATCCTTATGTACCCATTGACCTTCGACGTAGTTTGGAGGAGAATCTACTTGTGGCCTGGTACACATCCTCTATGCCCACAAGGATAATGCACACTACCCAGTGTCTGGAGGAATCACAAGGATACAGCCCTTCATTTTTAGCCAAGAAGGCAAAGATTTGCTCTTCTGACTGGCTTGACTATATTAATGCCTTTGTTCCTTCCACTCCCGTGCCATCTTCAAAATCAGAAGCATCTACTTCTTCCTCTCCATCTTCTGAAATTGAAGCATCCTCACCTTCTTCTCCACCTTCTATAATAGAAGCATCCACACCTTCTCCATCTTATGAAGCAGAACCATTTACTCCTTCTCCTCCTCTCATTCTTTCCTGGACAGAGAAATTAAGGCTTGCCCTTCCCATGGACAAAATCTTTCCTTCTTACAAACCTCCATCATCCCCAACTCCATCTGAGCGAAAACAAGCCCAACTTCTGCTTGCGGCTTTTTCTCACTTGCCCTTCAATGTTCTTGAGGATGACATTCCTCTCAAGAACTTTCAATGGGCTTGTGATATTCTGACTAGGGGCCATGTCCTTAATCCCATTGCCCAAGCAGAACTTCACATGTTCCTGGATCAACTTCCAGTACTCCTCCACTGGCATCGAAATTCCAAAGTCACCATTCAATCTTTGGATAAACTTTCATCTCTTCGAATTCATGCCCAGTACAAAGCAGAAAACTTCATCGAAGACTTCGATGACTTCAAAAATAAAGATTCTGCGTATTGGGATGATTTAGTTATAGATGAGTCGGAACAAAAGTTGAGGGAAGAGGCTTTCGAAACAAAGGCTGAAGAGCTCTATTATGAAGTGAGAGCACACCAACTGATGCAGCCAACATTAGAGGAGATAGAAGATATAATAAAGAAAGAACAAATATTCATTGATCATTGTTGGACAAAATTCCATGATCTTGTTATTTATTCTATTCCTTATTTTTATGAGCTTGAATTTGTACCCAAATAGAATTACTTAATGTAATTGTTTTGGCTTCAATACAAGCAAAGTCTTTTGTATTTGACATTGTTTGACTCTGTTTCCTTTTGCCTTCAAAGGCCAATTCAGAGCCTTGAATTAAATAATCTCATCCTTCGAATCTGGACTCACTTATCTTTAATGAAACACTAAAAGGAACCAATATGTCCTTTTCCAACTTATGGAGTAAAAATTGACAATTTTGGTTAACATTATCTCAAATTAGTGCTTCGAATTTAACAACCTTACTTTTCAAAGCTAACTATAACCAATATATGGCCATAGTTAATATAGCCAATCGATTTTAAATTGACCACTCTTGCTTCGAAAAGCAGCTTATGCTGTCTTAATTCAATGGACAATCTTCTCTTGCAAAAAACCAATGATTGGTTTTAATGTTCTTTAAAGAATCCTAAGTTTTGCTTTAAAGGTCGTTACTTTCAATAATGTTCCTTAAACAGGTCTTTAAACCCTTTGAAGTAGACCAATACTCAAACATCTTAGCATCTTCAAACATGTAGTGTGCTTCGACGCCGGATTCTGTATTTCGAAGCCATTGTTATTTGATTTTTTGGTGCCAAAATTGGCTTCGAAGCCAAATATCTCACTTCGCAGCTGTCGTCGACATCCGAAATGTGCTCTTCCCTCCAAAACTATCAATATCGGGAGAGGCTCCTCGTATTCGTACTTTTAGTACTTAACGATTTTCGCACTATATTTTTCAGATACAAAACCTTTAAAAGGCCCTTTTGTTTTATGTTCTGAAATCACTTGCTCTTTAACATACAAACCCTTATCAGTCTTCCATTTCACTTTCCGAAAAGCATACTATCAATGGCTTCTTCCTCATCAAAAGTCCCAACCATAGAGCGTCTAAGCCCATCTGTGGTCTTAAAAAGGCTTATTGATGCAGAATGTGAGAAATACAAGGCTGGGGAGAAAAGCGCTATCGATGGGCGCATCTTCATTCCTCGTCGTCACGAGCAGCAAGACTACGTGCTCGGGCCAATATTCAAGGAGACCCTTACTAAACTTCCCGCCCTATATCCTCGTCTGGAGGATCAACGTCTCCTTTATGAAAGTAGTCTTGGCTGGAAGAGCTGGAGAATCAATCGCCCCTATCGATGCTGGCCCACGATGAGACCAGAATGGCAGGAATGGTACGACCGGGTTGTTCCTGCCAGGACACTAGACCTTCAAGAGCTTTGTCTTCTTGATGCTCTTCGATTATCCAGGGTAACTATCTCAGAAGACCCTTTCTTAGTTCCTGCTACTTTATGCTTTTGGAACCCCATCTTTAATTTCTTTCAATTTAGGTGTGGGATGATGGCCCCTACCGTTCTTGACATTTGCCATCTTCTAGGGATATCCTCTATTGGCACTCCCGTTACCCCAGATTTCCCTGACTTAGCAGTTCCTTTCTCCCTTCCCTCTCTTAACTCATCTTACAGTGATTTTGTTAAGACTGAAAACAAAAGGGAAGGTCCAGTAACTGATAGGGAACTCTTCTCCTTCTTATTATATTGGCTTTGCAAATTCCTATTCTGTACTTCTTCCCAAAGAATCATGCCTGAATTTGCTCCTCTTGCCAAAGCCTTTGTTTTGCAGAAAAGAGTAGCCTTAGCCCCATACGTTTTAGGCCACGTTTATAGAGTTTGCTCCCTTTTCTGTGAAAAACCTTTAGATGCCAATCAAGGGGGACCATTCTGGATCCTTCAGCTTTGGCTTTTTGCCTATTTCACTGAATTACAATCCAAATGTCTCAAATTTCATGGGCTACACTCTCTCACCCATGGCATTAGACTGGCCAATGCTTCACTCTATCCCTCAACTTTTGCCTTTTATTTCTCCTTCTTTTATCAACTGCTAGCTGCCCTTCCTAATCACCGTTTCCGTCCTTTCGAAGCCAACATAGGCCCAACTTGGTTGAGTCACTTCCTAAGTGACAGGCTTTGTACCTTACCTATTCACAAAGACATATGGGCTTCCCTTCTGATCCCTAGAGAACTGTTTATTGGGACCACGAACCCTAGAGCTTATAAATGCATAGCTGAGCCTTACTGTCCTGCTCAATTTGCTAGACAATTTGGTCTCACACAAGGAGTTCCAATTCCCCTCTGCAGTAACACCAACCTAACCCTAACCAGGAGAGATTTGAAGGTTCGAAAATCAAGGCTAGAAGAGGCAACTGTCAAATTCATAGATGACTTAGCCAATTTTGAATACACCCCTTTCATCCCTCAAGGCACTTTTTTGAAGAGACACCAAAAGTGGTGGGTGAGCAATATGGAAGTTTACTTGGCCATTTCACCTCAAGATCGACTAAAGGTGTTGGATGTGTCCCAATCCAAAGGCACTGAAATTGTCACTTCTTCCACTGTACCCCCTACAACTCAATCTGTTCCTGTTACTTCAACTCCTCTCAGAGTCACGCGAGCTGTTTCGAAGAAAGGTACATACATTTGTTTTCTTTCTTTCGACTTTTCTATAATGCTGGTTACCTTATTCTTAATTCGTTTTTCTTTCTGTTTATAAAGGTGATCAGCAGCAAAAGAAAAGGAGACTGCTGGAGCCCGAGAAGAAAACAATTGAGGTGCAAGAAGAAGAACAAGAAGAAGCAGAAGACCTAGAGCATGAATTACCCTTGATGAAGAAGAAAAAAGTGACTGATTTGGTTTACGAGGAGGCGGCTGCAGAAGAAGAGCTTCCTTTTGGGGAGTCTGAATCTCAGGCTGAAGGAACTGAAAAGACAATTGAGGAGCAGACAATGCCGATCCAAAGAAAAAGGAGAAGAAAGATTACTGTCTCTCCTTCTAACTTTGATGCTTCTCCTACTGACTCTGATGAGGATTCTGATTCTGAAACACTTGCCCAAGCAATAGGAAAGAGAAGGAAAATGACTGCTTTAACTACTGCCTTGTTTGAAGATCCCATTCATGAGGCAGCTGCCAAGGTAATAGAGCAGGAACATTCCAAGGCAATAATTGTCTTCGAGAGGGCCGAGAAGAGACGGCAGCAACAAATTTTAAGAAAAGAAGCTGCTGCTACTGATGCATTGCAAAGGGAAATGGCGAGAAAGCAACAAACTGCCGCACATTATTCCCTCCGCCACTCTCCCGTTAGTGCCAGTGCTTCTGAAACAAGTAATTTCTTTCACACCTCCGCTGTTTTCCCTTTGTCAACTTTTACATACTGAATTCTGACAGTCCTTTGTATTTCTTCTTCTTGCAAGAATACCATCAGATTCATCTTTCCAAATGAGGCCTCCTTCGATTTCAGGTTGAAATTGACCAAATGCAAGGTGTGAAAACCATCCAAATCATGCTTCCACTCTAAGCCTATATTCGATATACCTTCTTTGAATCCAAGCATCCTCGCTTCTTTCCTTGGCTTAGAGCCATATCTTCCTTTTTGTCTTTTGATCTGCCTCAGTCTATTTCTTCTTCGAGCCTTGCCCTTCTTCCTTCCTTCACGGAAATTCCAATTGCTACTCCATCTCTGATGGCAGTTAACTCTTCCACAGAGGGTGTTGGTAGTCCTTCAATTTATGGTTCATCGTCTATGCCTACTTCCAGCCCCTCTTCTCTTGATTCGCTGGTGGCCAAGACTATAGAGGCTGCCAAAGACACTTCTTTCACTTCTCCTATCCCCATGCAGTCCTTTGGGCCTTTCACCACCACACTCTCTGCACCTTTCATGTCTATGGATGAGGTAGACATCTTTGAAGCCAGACTGGCTAGTTTCTTTGACATACCCCCTACCTCTCCATCATTCAATGCTGAAGCTGAACCATTAGTCTTGGCTGACTCCCTGCTAGAGATTTTTGAGAGTTCTTCCTTCAGCATCAAGCCTTCTGCACCTTCGATAGACATAGACACATGTCTAGAACTGCTAATTTCTTTTTCAAGAATTCCCTTTGAGGCTCTACAAAGGCCTACTATCAGAAATGGGTTCCTTCAATGTTGTAACGTTGCTGAGCAGTCTGGTATGAAGGTTTCAAGTCATCTTTCTCAGG
The DNA here is from genome assembly GCA_025200525.1 of Camellia lanceoleosa. Classification (NCBI taxonomy): domain Eukaryota; kingdom Viridiplantae; phylum Streptophyta; class Magnoliopsida; order Ericales; family Theaceae; genus Camellia; species Camellia lanceoleosa. Next base: position 106,222,794 of record CM045772.1, on the reverse strand, counting down.
CAGCAGCGACCATCGATTTCTATCTCAACATTTGTCATGCTGCTAAGGCTGCGGATGAGAAACTAACTAGGGACCAGAGTTTTGTTTCTCAAGTGCACACCGAAGTATCAGAACTTAAGGAACAATATTCCTCTGTTTCCAAGTTTCGAATCCAGCTGCTAGAGAAGAAGGCTCAACTTGAGGAAGAGTTAGCTGCAGTAAGCCGGGCCTTGGTTCGAACTGACACCAAATTGCAGATCACTAACCAAGAACTGGCTGAACGAAAAGAGGACATGGCTGCAGCTATTAAACTGTTCCCATCACTTGGTAATAGGAAATCTGTTGTACAAAAACAATTAAGACATTGTAATGATTTCTGGGCCAATCTGTGGCATAATGTATTTAATTCTTTATAAAAGAACAAATTTTGTCCATCCTTTGAGTAGTCTCATGTTTTTGTATTCAATGTTTATCCTATTCCTTGTGTTTCCCAAATGGTTGGAAAATAAGGCTTCAAATATCTGCCATTAATCTTTTTGGGATGTACATAACCATTCAAATTCCTTAAATGGTATGCTCCAAAAGGCAAAACTCTATGAACTTGATATGGTCCTTCCCAGTTAGGTGACCATTTGCCAAACTTATGGCTTTTAATCCCCATTGGGAGTATTGTTTTCCATACCAAATCACCTTCATCAAAGCCAATATGCTTGACTTTCTTGTTATAATTCTTGGCTGCTTTCTTTTGAAAAAGAATGCTATTTAACGCCAAAATCCTCGCTTCATCTATGTCTTCTAATTCCAAGCACATGCTTTGATGATATTGCTCAGATTCTAATTGATCTTGACATCTTACTCTCAGAGATTTAACATTAATTTCCACAGGTAACACTGCATCATGCCCGTATACTAAGGCATAAGGGGTGACTCCTGTGCTCGACCTTGGGGAAGTTCTGTAAGCCCATAAAACATCCAGCAATAGGTTATGCCAATCCCTAGGATTATCTTCCACCACCTTTTGTATTCCTTTTTTCAAGGATTTATTAGATGATTCAGCTTGACCATTGGCTTGTGCATAATAGGGAGTGGAATTAATAAGGCTAATCCCAAATTCTGCCACAAAAGACTTTACCATTTTCCCATCGAACACAGTTCCATTATCAACTGTTATGGTTTGTGGAATGCCAAATCTATGGATCAGATCTTTAATGAACCCAATGACCTCTGTCTGATCTACAGCCTTATATGGTTTGGCTTCGACCCATTTAGTGAAGTAGTCAGTGGCCACTAGAATGAAACAATGATGTTTCGAAGAAGGTGGGTGAATTTTACCCATCATATCCATGGCCCATCATCTGAATGGCCAAGGCTTCACTACTGCATGTAGGTCAGTTATGGGCACATGTCTTATTGTGCCATGTTTCTGGCATGCCTGGCAACCCTTTGCATATTCTATACAATCTTTAAGAATAGTTGGCCAATAGTAAGAATGCCTTCGAAGCAACCATCTCATCTTTACACCAGGCTGATGAGCACCACAAATGCCTTCATGAACCTCACCATGGTCATAATGCTTCTTTGGGCCTAAACATTCCAATAATAAGCCATCTCCCCTTTTGTAGAGAGCATTACCATATATCATGTATTGCATAGATCGCAATTTGACTTTTCTGGCGGGCCTTCAAGATGGACCAAATCTTCGCATTATTGGATGCCTCCAACTCGTTCTTGTAAGTCATTATGATTGACTTCCAAGATCACATTCCTTTTATTCAAAGGTTGTATTGATCTTTGATATGTTGTTTGGCTTATATCCCTTTGGGTATTATCCCTTCTCTTGAAGTTCGAAGCCTTTTGAGCCACATCATTAGCTCTATTGTTCAAGAATCTTGGAACATAGGTTACATTTGCTATTTGAAACTGAGAAAGCAAATGTAATGCAACAACATAATATGGTAGGATGCTTACGCTTTGACATTTGAAAATCCCTTTCACTTGGTTAACCACCAATTGAGAATCCCCAAATATGTCAACTGCATGTACTTGTAATCCAATAAGGATTTCTAGTCCTACTATTAAGGCTTCATATTCAGCCTGGTTATTGGAACAGCTAGCTTCATCCACTCTGAACCCATGTGTGGTTTCTACCCCTTGTGGAGACTTAATCACAATACCAATCCCAATTAATCCATTGGCCTTCGATCCATCGAACCACATTTGCCATGGTTCAACACTAGCCATACCAAGTTCCATTACCTCTTGGCTCTCTGTTTGGGATGGATGATCTGCCAGAAAATTGGCTAGTACTTGCCCTTTTACTGCTCTTTGAGGGACATATTCTAGATGAAATTCTAATAAGGCTAATATCCATTTGCCAATTCTTCCCCTCAACATAGGTCTAGATAACATGTATTTAACCAAATCTGTGGTTGCAATTACCAAGACAGTTGTAGGTAAAAGATAATATCTTAATTTCATTGCAGCAAAATACAAAGCAAGACACAGCTTTTCAACAGCTGAATATTTACATTCACAAGAATTTAAAAACCTACTAAGGTAATAAACAGCTTGTTCCTTGCCTTCTTCATTGTCTTGGGCCAAGAAAGCTCCTAATGAATCTTCTGCTGCAGCTATGTATAACTTCAAGGGCTTATTCCTTTTTGGTGGCATCAGCACTGGAGGGTTAGCCAAGTAGGCTTTGATACCTTCGAAAGCAATTTGATGCTCTGCTGTCCATACAAATTCTTCTTCATCTTTCAGCCTTAACAAGGAAGAAAATACTTTAGTTTTCCCTGCAGTGTTAGAAATAAACCTTCGAAGAAAGTTAACCTGCCCAAGGAACCTTTGTAACTCTTTCTTACTTGATGGAGGCTTAGCTTCGATGATGGCTTTGGCTTTATTCTGATCAATCTGTATTCCTTTCTTGTGCACTATATAACCCAAGAAATTTCCGGATGATACACCAAAAGCACATTTAAGAGGGTTGAGTTTCAACTTGAACTTCCTCATTCTTTCGAAAGCTGCTTCTAAATGAAACAAATGCTCCTCCATGGACTGGGATTTCATCACAATGTCATCAATATAACATTCTAGATACCCTCCAATAAGGTCATGGAAGATAGTGTTCATTGCCCTCTGATATGTAGCCCCAGCATTCTTCAGACCAAATGGCATTTTAACCCATTCGAAGGTGCCAATATTCCCAGGACATCTAAATGCTGTCTTGTGGATGTCTTCCTCTGCAATGCATATTTGGTTATAACCAGAGTGGCCATCCATCATCGATAAAACTTGATGCCCTGCTGAACTGTCTACCAACAGATCCACTATAGGCATAGGGTACTCATCTTTAGGAGTAGCTAGATTTAAGTTTCTGAAATCGATGCATACCCTCATTTTGCCATTCTTTTTAACTACAGGCACAATATTAGATAGCCATTCAACATACCTGGCTGTCCTAATAAAGTCTGCCTTGAGTAGTCTAAGAATTTCTTCCTTAACCTTCTGAATTACTTCTAGACTCATCCTTCTTGGTTTCTGTTTGTATGGCTTGAAATTAGGCTTCATAGGGAGCCTATGTTCCACCAATGATCTATCCAATCCTGGTAGTTCATTATAAGACCATGCAAAGCAATCTTTGTATTTCTTTAGAACAACCAATAACTGGTCTCTGTCCAGAACATTCAAGCAAGTACTTATATAGGTGGGCTGCTGCACAGAACCTTCCCCTAAATTCACTTCTTCTAAGGGATCTTGCATCTGAGCATTCATCGAAGCTTCTTCTTTGGTTTCTTCAACCTTCGAAGCAACCTTTTCGCCTTGTTCTGCTCCTAGGTTCTCTACTTCGACATCTTTGCCTTCTTCCTCATAGACAAAATCTGTCCATAAGGCATCTTCTTCCTGTATCTCCTGGACTTTTGTTTCAATGTCCAATGCACAGTATTTCCCAAAGGTCAAACTTCTGACCTGTTGCTGCTCTTGTTTATAGCCAATCATCATGGCCTCTCTCTCTTGTTTCTGTACTTTCTGGACTATTGCTTTTACATCCAATGATGAGAATTTAATCAAAGCCAATGACTTGGCTTCTTGTTCTTCACTTCTTTGCCTACAGCCAGACATTATTGTCATCTTTCACGACAACCTCTTCATCAGCACTTTCTTGGACTAAGTGCTTCAGGTGTGTTACTTCCTCATCAGTCGTCACTTCGGCTGAGCCATCAGCTTTCCTCGATAATCTTGAGGGGTCACCCTCAATATACAACTTGGCCTCTGCAAAGTCTCGCAGACAAAGCTATGAAGGGTTGAGGATCTGCATCAATCTCCTCTGTCTCTCCATTGCCCAGGGCCATCATGATCTTCTGATGCAAAGAGGAAGGCACACATTTGTTGGTGTGAATCCAATCTCTCCCAAGTAAGGCATTATATTTAGCATTGCTATCGATCACGAAGAATGCTGTCATACAATCCCTGGTTCCCACACTCAAATTAATAGCCAGAATTCCTTGGGCCATCTGCTTATCTCCAGCAAAGCCAGCAATGGTTGTACTGGTTGGGATCAACCTGGGATTCTTCTTCCCTAATTTCTTCAAAGAAGATTTTGGTAATAAATTTACCGCCGCCCCATTGTCTACTAGGACTCGGTTTAACTGTATCCCATCAAAGAAAGCCTTAATGTACAAAGGCTTGACATGTTGGGTCATGGAATTCGAGGGGTATTCAAAAGGATACGAGAGGTTGATGCTCACCTCTTCCTCTCTTTCACACTCAGTTTCCATTGGAATAGCCATTTCAGGAGCATCCTGTACCATGCTCACTTGTGATTCCTCGCTAGAGACAGGAATTGGATCCATGTCTTGGTCATCCTGATCCTCATTCTCAGCCTGGAATTCATGAGGTAGTATGTGCACCATGTTGACTGATACAGGGGGAAATGAGCCAAATTGGATGGCTGGTTGTACCTTCTTCCCATCTTGGCTATCTTGTTCAGTGTTTTCAGCAGCGTCCTCCATGCTGCATTCTGGTATTTCATTGATAACTGATCCCTTCGAAGGATCCTTCTCAACTGATTCTTCAGTCAGAAATGTTTGTTCAGCCATAAAGGCTTCGAACATTCCTTCTTCTGCTATTCCCTTCTCTTGGCTCATGCCAATCTCTTCTTCCATTTCGCTATCACTTTCCATCAGAGCCTTCTCCAGTCCTGCCAAACTGGACTTCTCTCTGGCCTTTAGTTCAGAATGAACTTGGACCAATTGTTCTCTGCTACAAACCACTTTACTTTGTAGCGTCGGTTTTGGAGCATGGTCTGACTTCGAAGCTTTCTTTTCTTCTGTCTTGACATGTGAAGAACTCTCTCCACTCTCTTTCAGATCTTGCTGGTACTGGGTGTACCTGCGCTGAATCTTCCTCCTTTGTGATCTGGAAATAACCGGAACCATATTTGGTTCCTTTGTCTTTGGGTGCTTCAGCAATACCCAGTTGTTGGGGGCCACCAAAGGAGGTTTGACCATTCTGCCTGTGATTCCAATATCTCTCCTAACAGGCAATTCCCTAGGTTTGTTTTGCATTACAAACCAATCTGGAACTCCAAGTACCCAAGAGCTTACTGATTCAGATGTTAAATCATCCTTTTCCACCTTCGAAGCCATCCTTGAAACTGGCCGTGGAGGTAAGTGCTTGGTTCTGGTCTCATGCTTCGAGCTTGATTCTGACCTTTGATGGAGATGGCCATTTTCTGTTCTATGTAAGGTTGGTCTGGGGGGCCAATCTTTGGCTTTAGTCCCATAACCTGAACTCCTCTCTAATCTTCTTTCAGAATGTTTGTTCTCCATTCTGTAGTAGTTAAGTGGCCTAGACTCATACAAGGGTCTTTTGCCTTTAGCACTTATTCTGTCAACTGCGGACTCAACCACCACTGGTCGCTGCCTATCACTAGCCGGGTACGGCCTTTTGTTGTAAGCGTTGGTTGATTTAGGACGTCTCTGAACATCCTTATAGTATTGCTTCCCATCAATTGGAAGCCCCTTCAACCATTTGTAGCTCAGTCTACACCTGGGACACATCCTTTGCATTACAGCTGCTTCCAAGGAATCGTCATCCAGTATTTCTTCATCAGAATGTTCCTTCTGATGTGAGAGACCCTGTCCAATAACTGGTGGATTTCTGGTCTCCTTCTTGGCAGCTGTCTGGTTGGCAATATGCATTTGCACATTGACCTCTTCCAATTCCTGCAGAGATAGATTCTGAAAGTTTGGAACAACCACATTAGCCGCGCTTTCTCCAACTTCTGGAAACGGGTTACTGTCAATTCCCATGGCTTTCTCTATTTTGGTTGGGAACTTCAGACTTCCTTTCCGGATTTGCTCTTGGATCTTGTCTCGAAAAACAATGCAGTTTTTAGTTGAGTGAGACCAAGAATTATGCCATTTACAGTATACTTTTCCTTTAAGTTCATCAAGAGAAGGCAGTTTTACCCCTTTTGGTAACTTAAGGAAATTAGCTGCGAGCAAATGATCAAAAATGTCATCTGCTTTTGTTAAATCAAAAGAATACTTTCTGTGAAAGTCTTTCTTTTTAAACTGCTGGTCGATAGTCGTATCCTTATGAATTAATGCTTCACAGATTACAGGTTCTTTGCCCACAATCTCTGCTGCATCGATCTCATAATTGGGATCTCTATAGTATGTCTTATACGAAGCATTGTTTCGATCTTGTTCTTCCTCTAATAATGCTTCATATCGAGACACCTTATAGGTTAATTCGACTAAATCCCTGAATTCAGTTGAGTCAAACTTCTTTCGAAGCCTGAACTCTAAACCGTTTTGAGCCAATCTTACAAATTCTGGCTCTGGAAGGATGACTCTGCATTTATTTCGAGCCCTTTTAAATCTGGCAATGAACTGAGTAGCCTTTTCTTCAGGCCTTTGACTCAATCTTGCCAAGTCTGCCATGGACACCTCTGGCTCCGACTGGAAGAATTGGGCATGAAATGCCTCTTCCATTTGTTGCCAAGTTTGAATGGAGCCAGGTGTAAGGTTGATATACCATACAAATGCTCCCCCAGTTAAAGAGTTTGGAAATAATCTTAGTTTTATGTAGTCATGATTAGTAAATTCACCACATTGAGCAGCGAATCTGGCAATATGCTCTACTGTTGATTGATTTCCAGTTCCATAGAATAGGGTAAAATCTGGTATTCTGAATCCTCTTGGGTATTCATGTACCCTATCTACCCACTCTGGGTATGGTTTTCTGTATACAGGAGTCTGGACCCCCCGAGCCATCGGTCCACACATCTCCCTAACAATATCAGCAATCTGGTCCCTAGGGACCATATTTTGGGCTTGCTGAACCACTACTGGAGGGACAAACACAGGGTTTGGTGGACAAACTTGTGCCTGTGGTCCTCTTGGTCCATAAAGTGGTACATTTGGGACTGGTTGCCCCTGTGGTGCAGGTTGCTGTTGGGGGTATGGGTAACCCATTTGAGCTTGTCCTGCGAAGGGACCTGTGAAAGGTGTTGGAACAGGCATTGTGTCCCTTCCATTTGTAGGCAAACCTTCCAACCCCCCGGGTATAAATTCGAATAAGGGATTATTATACCCCCTGGTGCCAGGTATGGCTTCGAACATGGGATTTGCCGCCATTCTTATGCCAGTTTCTTGTACTTGGCCAGATCTACCAACTTGTGTGGCTTCACTGTTGAGTACTGAGGCATTTTGGCCTACTACAGGCCTTGAAATGGGTTCATACCAAGACTGAGGCGATGGTCTTTCATAGTTCTGAGTACTAGTCTGACCATTAATTTGTCCATTAACTTGCATAGGCTGTTTTTCTCTAGCCAATCTTTGCTGAGGGACATTTAAAATTTCCTCTATATGTCTTGTATTTGTTGGTTGGTGGTTGTTCATTCGATCCAAAAAGGATGTTGCCCACCTTTCCATTGTGTTCATTAGCTGTTGTCCCATAGCATCTACCAAACCATCCCATGGATTTGTTGGCTGAGAAGATGGAACGGTGGATGGTCCAATTCCTTGGTTTCGTCCAATATTATGAACATATGGTTCTTGTCGAAATCTTGATGCATTCGACCAAAGGTTCTGATAACATAGGAGTCTCCACAGGATGTGTTACCACATTCTCTTCTGGATTAGGTATTTCTACCTCTCCTTCTACGCCCTCTTCCAAGCGTTCATTTTCTCCTTGTCGTCTTCGTCTAGCCATTTTAACAAGTCCCACCGGGCGTGCCAAAAATATCTGTTGACTTTTTGGCTTTTCGAAGGGTATATTTGTAAATGCGAGCGTGCCAGCAAGGATCAATTAGTCCTTACAGAAATTATAATTGCCAATCAATTATCAGGCGACTATGTTTTAGTTCTTTCAGCCTCAATGAAGAGGACTTTTACTGGTGGTTTGACTTAGGAGAAATTAAGAAAAATAACAGTTAATATAAAGAACAATCGAAGTATTTCATTAACATGAACACTTACAATAGTCCAAACTCAGCCTCGAGGAGGTTTACAGCAACAGTCTACTTGAATCTACTTGAAACTACTCCTATGAATTGAAGTGTAGTGCAGGTATTTAAAGAACAAGTATTTAAAGTACAGGAAAGATAAAACTGGAAAGGAAAATATGAAGTAAAACTAGTTTGTATGATCTGAGTCTGGGGTCTTTTCTGGGAACTTCCTTGCTATTTATACTTGTTAGAGATGACCTTCGAACTGTACTTCGAACCGTCGAACTGCTCCTCCATGATCGCTGATCATGTTGCCTTAGAAATAGTTCCACTACGCCATCACTTGCAGTTGAACTTCCCTCCTGTATTTGAATTCGAATATAGGTAACCGTTGAAGCCACGTCACCTTGTATCTCATTGTTAATCTAGTGCTACTCAGATCTCTTGAGAACCAATATTTATTGCCACGTGTGCGATTGGGATCAAAGATTAAACTCATCTTCCCCTAATACCCTTATAATGCCACGTGTCGAATTGTAATTGGCTTTTACAAAATATGTAGCCAACAATTGTACATACATAATACTGGAATACCACAATTTATTGTACTCCTACAACTTTTGTACCACAACAAAAATTATTTTTTACAACAAAAATTATATTCTACCAAAAATTTGCTGTTTAAGCCTCGCAATGCTCTCCAACTCATCTATTTGCTGTTTCTTCCGTTGTCTCTCCAACTTTAATTCAGCAACTTCCCTAGCCTTCTCATCGAGCTCAAGTTCACTAGCCTCCGATTACGGTGTGCTTTCTTGAACATCCTCATCTTCTCATCAGCCACCATTTCCATTTTCTTCAATGCCTCATGCACCACCTCAGCAATTTGGTTGCATGCCTCCTGTGGAGCTATCACACGTCTATCTTCTCTAGATTCTGGATTTCTTGATGAGTCCATATCAAGTTCTGTACATAATTACTACATTATAAGAGGAGAAGAAAAAAAATGAGAAGGGGAAAAATAAGAAGAAGCAGAGTTGAGAGAGAGGGAAACTTCAAATGCAGCAACTAAGTCCCAAATGAATTCAAAAGAATGTTTAAACAACTAATCGTCCAATAGGGGTTATCATCTAAACCTAATTCTAAATGCACATTTAATATTGAAACCAACACAAAGATTTTCGACAATCTAATACTTGATTGAGAACCTATAGAACTTTAATTGAGATACATCAACTCAATCTGATATGAGATGAATGAGACTTGAAAAAGTAAGGTCAAATAGATCAAAGCACGTAATCTTAAACATTATCCCGACATGAAAATTAAAGGCTATGCCAATCTGTACAAACTTATAAGTAATTTGTTAATATTTAATCCACAATTTATGGAAACAAGATCCCCTTTTTTCATGTTTAGACATAGAGATGAAATTTCCCTGTTCAAAATAAGAGTCAAATTATTAGAAAAAACATAAAGAAATTCATGTAGAATAGAAGCCAGTCAGGTAAAATAAATTAAATTCAGATAAAACTTAGGCTATGTTTGGCAATAGCGCAATCTTGCATGAAGAGCATAGGTACCATTAACTATTACCTACCAAGCATAAAACAAAGAGATCACAAGCTTTTATGGTTGATCAAGCAGAACATTATACGAATACTTACCACCCTCGATGACGAACTCTCTATTGCTTTAGAAGCAACATGTTTTTTTTCTAGCAGTCTATCAAATACTGCAGTCACTATAGCTTTACCACTTATCAAATCCTATCTCAACACAAAAGCCAGTTTAAAATAAGTGAACACAAAAAAATTATTATATCTAAATAATGTAATCAACATTCTAGCTCACATGAGCAAATCAGAAAACTCTACAAACCCAAAATGAAACCAACATTTACAAACACAACCCACCCCTACTTAAAATAAGAACAGAATGAAGAAAGCAAAATCATTCAATCCACAATGAGCAACTCCCAGGATTTGATAAGTACTAGGCCAAGAATCATTCAATCCACAACCCACCCCTACTATGAGATGTTCTTATATTTCTAAGAACTAGGCCAAGAGCTTTAGTATGATCCATCCCAACCAAGTAAATATCAGTTCAGCCCCAAGAAAAAGAAATAAGAACAAGCTACATAAAAGTAGGCACTAAAATAAGAAAGAAAAAAAATGTACCATATGAAACTTATTGGCCAGGATTTGAGCAATAGAAAAGCTATATCACCTTATCTTTCGGAGCCTTCCCAATGGCATTGCCGGGGATGAGCCGTGCACCCTTCAGATGCAATTCAAACTAATTATACATACAAGTACTATGAAAGCATCTACTAAGAAACAAAAATTCCCGGGTTCTATAAGGAAGATGATGGTCCTCTATTCACATGTCAGCATTGTTGACACATCTTGTGCTGTCACCTGCCAAGCATTCACCAAAATAGGTGTTAACAAGGACAAATTCAGAGTAGTGAATCCCATTACTACAATCCCTTAAATTTATAATCCTTCATATTGTGCATGCTAGGTGACGTAAGATGAAGATATACAAACATCAACGTAGGAAGTATATCCAATACAATATTCATAAGATTAGGAGAATTTATAAAAATCAACACTATATTATATACAATGAAGATTGAAATGTATGCATAATTACCTGGAAGCTACCACCACCAATGGAAGCAATCACTCGCTTATTTCGTCTGACTGCATATCCAAGAGTCGCACCTACAGCCCAACCAATTGATCCATATTGCATCTGGAACTCATACCGGCAAACCCCAATTTCATATTATTTTTTGTATCACAAAGCATAATAAAACAAAAAAAAAAAAAAAAATGCAACATTCTCTCCACAACTTACCCGCATCCCTCAGGCAACTTTAGTTTCTGGCAATTAAACCAAGAGTCCCCAGTCTCAGCAATCACAGCGCTCACTTGACAAAGATCTTGAATGTCTTTGGTACAAAACATTGACCCTCAAGGGCTCGTTAGGCTCACACTTGAGAGGATGTCCCTCAGGAACATAGATCCTACAGTAATTATCATAGGCAGGAGTATTATGCTTAAGCCGCTTTGCGAGCTCTCGTGAAATTCTTCGTAACACACCCAAACGCTTAAGCCGCTTTGCGAGCTCTTAGAAAAAATAAATAAAAAATTAAAAAAAAAAAATTATCACAAAGATCAATATGCAAACAGAAATCTAGTATATGTCCAAATATTTAATATTTACCTCCCCTAGTGTGTTCTCTAATGGTGGCTATTTTTGTATACATCTCTACATTTACACTTACACATACATGTATTCTTGGATCTTTGTCTTGCTTAATACATGATTTTCTAGCATGTGGTAGCGGTTGTGTGACAAATATCTTTGTCAAGAATACTTATGGCAAAATGGATTAAATCATCTCTGCATCATAGACTGTTTGAAGGTACATTATGCTTTAGAAATTATATAACCTTCATATTTGGGAAGAAAACCATTTTGATAATCATTATGTGCCAGAAAACGATAGAACTTCTCAACTTACATATAGTTTTTCGATAACAGCACTTACATTCTAATTAAAGTGTGGGTTGTTGTGTAAGATGTACTTACAACTTCAGGAGAGGTGTACCCTTTTGTGCAGAAGGGTACCAGTTAATTTATTATTCCCAAGAAACACGGGCATAAAGAAATTAGTTCAAGCAATAAAGTATTTGTTGGAAAGATTCTAAAATAATACGACGCGATGTTTATTACAAGTAAGAGAGAGAGCTCAAATTGAGCAATGAATCGAGAATCATCCGATTAATTTGTTGAAGCTAAAATCCCTGAAAAATTATACAAACCATGGTCAAGTAAATTCATTATATAATAACGTAAATACATTAAAAGTATTTGCTTCATAGAGTTAATTTGTCTGGTTTTGACCCCATCTTCCCCCATCTGGCTCTGAACTGGCCAAATTTCAGGTTGAAGTATATGGGAGCTGACCTGAAATTAATAGCAATAAGTTACAGTTGTAACAATCTTTGATAATTTCCAATATTGGATGGGATAGATCCAGAAATATTGTTATTCCTCAGAATTCTGCAAGACATGAAACCACATGGTTATATTAGTTTTGTACAAGAGCAATTAAGGAGCATGAAAATGAAAAATTAAAACAGAATAGATTTGCCAGCAATAACCATATCGCCTTACAAGAGATTCAAAGACTTCATATCCTTAAGAAACGCCAATGAAGAACTTCCATTAGATAAATCACTTATTCACCTAGATGAGCATGCATGGGTATATTATAAAAGAGAAGATTAGCTTTATTGATATGCTAATATGAACAAAAGCTGTTGAAAGAGTTAATGCTCACAAGTCCTCCATCAAGGTTGAGTTGGAAAATGTTGTTGGTATTGGACCTCCAAAGGAGTTTCCCTGAAATCTCCTACAAACAAAAAAAATAAAATAAAATAAATAAAAGAAAAAAAAGAAAAAGAGAAGTGAAGTGGATTGCCGAAGAGTGTTATACATCTCAGTTACTACACATTGCTATTTTAAAGTAAGGCTATAATTTGAGTGTGATTGTCAAAATAAAGAGAACACAACATAGAAGATTGCTTACAAGCTTTTAAGCTTTGACCAATTCCCAATGAAGTTAGAAAAGTAGTTTTATGTTGGTCTGTGCTTGGTTTCAAGAACAAGGTACAAAAGAAGTATTAAAAAATGGCAAGGTTGGGAACAGATGTGATGAAAAAATTGTTTGAGTTGATCTTCAGTACCCAGTAATTTTATCACAATTTTTTTTTAATCCATCTATTTTTAATTGTGATGGTTAACTCTTTACATTTTAAGTCAAGTTGCAATATCATCCTCTTGTCCATCAATCGTTAATAGGGTCGATGAAACTTGTTAAGTGAGCTTCATGTTATTTTATTTATTTGTTTTATAATACATCTACCCTTCTATTTAAATCTCACTTCAAGTACTTCACTTCTAATTTTCATCTACCTCATTAACTTTTAAATCGACGAAAAATATGATATTACAGCTTGACTTAAAGTATATGAAATTGACTATTAAATTAAAAATAAATGGATCAAAATGAGATTATCGTGAAAATATAAGGATACTAACTATTCATGTTTGTCCCATGCCAGGGCTAAAAGGCAACAAGTGAATTGTTATTGGATTGTGATACTATTGTATTAGTTTTTTTCCTTAGAATGCAAGAAAGAGTAACTGAAGTCAAACAAATACAATACGCATTTCCATACTGTTTGATTTGATTTTCAAAATATATTTTCTAAAAAAAAAACTTAAAAATAAATATTAATTTTATAAATAATAATAATAAATCAAAAACACTCATTACTTCATATGATTTTACCTTTTTGGAGCACACAAATAATTTTTAAAAATTAAAAAATATATTTTTGGTGTTAGATTCTATCACACTAATTTCTATTTTTGTAGAAAAATTTTAGAAAACTAATTTCGAAATTGAAACCAAACAAAAACAATGTAGTAAAAATGAAGGAAATCAATTATTTTGCAGAGATTTCAACAGAGTCCAGAATGTCATCAGAAAAATAGTTCAACCATTACCCTTTCCAGAGGAGGTTCTTCTAACATAAGAATAATTTCAGAATAAATAAATAAATAAATTATTTATAAAAACAAAAGCATATGCACAAGCAATCTTGTCCATTGTATAATATAGGTCAACAAATTGATTTAAACAACAAATACCAGAGATGTCATCGAAGAACATACAGAAGGTAGAGAGGCAATTGAAACTAAATAGTAACATCACCAAATATTTGTGTAGCTATCATTTTCCTAAAAAAACACAAAATAGGAGGTGCAGAAACTTTTATAACATTCTTTCTAGATGCACGAGGAATGAAACAAAGGTTATAGAACACTACATACCATCAATCAAAGTATATTCCAGGCAGAAACTTTTATAACATTCTTTCAATGGATTCGGGTGATGATTGAAACCCTAGAAGACTCGGCCGTTTTTGTAGAGAAGAGAAGGTTGGAAGATTGAGCGACGAGAGGTGGATCGGAGGCAGAAATTAGGGTTTGAAGAGGGTGAAGATGAGAGAGAGAGAAGGCGAGGAGGAGACGAGATCGATGATCCACGAGATCGATGATCTTTTCTCTCTCTCTCTCTCTCTTTTCTTTGCCTGGTTGCCCCATCAAAGACTGAACAGATTGGGGATTTTGGGTTTTTGGGAGGAGGGGGAGGGGGGAGCGGGAATGGAAAACAAGAAATAGATTGGGGATTTTGGGTTGTGTGTGTGTGTGTGTTTGGGGGGGGGGATTTTTATTTTTTTTTATTTTCATTACAAATAAATATTTAAATAATAAAATGATTTTTTATTTATTTTTTTGCAACAGAGGATGTCATTGTTAAAAAAAATATTTCTTAATAAAATAATTTTTTTTATAGTTAATGCATTTTTATTTTTATTTTTTCATTTAGTAAGGTTGAAACTTTATTTGTTTCATATTTATTTTAATGAATAAAAAATTATTATTATTTTTTTATTTGGTAGAAGTAAGGATAATATTTTCCATTAAAATAAAGTTAATTTTTTATGGTCAATGTGGCATTTGCAGTGGTAGTAGTGGTAATAATGGAATGACATTTGCAGTAGTAGTGAATGTGATAGAGAAGATGGGTGGTGAGAGAGAGATGAGTAAGAGACAGATAGAGAAGAGAGATAGAAAGAGAGACAGACAGACAGACAGAGACAAAGTGATGAGCGAGAGAGAGACAAAGTGGTCGCTAAAAGTGCATTTTCTTGTAGTGGAGAGCTCAGTAAATAGAGAAGAAATGGGGGAGAGAGTGAGCAAGGTGAACACAATAGGGAGAGAGAGACAAGAAGACATGTAAACACATAGAGAGAAAGTGAGAGAGAGAGAGAAGAGCGAGAAACAGACAAACAGACATAGAGAGAGAAAGAGAGAGAGAAGAGTGATGAGTGAGAGAGAGAAGAGAGGTAATATTTTGTGGTAGAGAAGGGGAATCGATAGTAGTGGTGAAGGTAGTGGATAAGAGATGATGGTGGTAGTGGTGGTGGTGGTGATGACGAAGGAGATTAGTGGTGAAGTTGTGGTAGTAGTAGAGTAGATGGAGTAGCAGGGGTGAAATAGAGGTAATGGTAGTAGTAGTAGTGGTAATAGTGGTAGTGGTGGTAGTGGAGTGGTGGCGATGGTAGTAGTAATGGTAGTCGTAGAGGTGAAATGGCGACCGTGGTAGTAGTGATGTGTAGTGAAATGGCGTTTGCAGTAGTGGTGAAGGTGGTAGAGGAGATGAGTGCTGAGAGAGAGAGATGAGTGAGAGGCATAGAGAGAGAGAGAGAGACAAAAGAGATCAGAGAAGAGATGAATGAGAAACAGAGAGAGACACAGAGAGAGAAAGAGACAAATAGACAAATGAAGACGAGAGAGAGAAGAGTGATGAATGAGAGAGAAAGAAAATAGAGAGAAAAGATGAAAAAATGGGTGAAAAGATATAGACAAAGAGAGAGACAGAGACAGAGAGAAAAAAAAAGAGCGAAAAGAGATAAACGAGAGAGAGACAGAAATAGATGAGCAAGAAAGCGAGAAAGAAAAAAAGAAGAGAGAGAGAAGAGACAGAGAGAGAAGATAGATGAAAGAGATAGAGAGAAGAGAGTTGAACAAGAGACACAGAGAAAAAGAGAGAGAGACAGACAGACAGAAATGAGTAATGAGTGAGAGAGAGAAAGAGAAGAGAGACAGAGACACAGAGAGAAAGAGAGAGATGGACAGATAGAGAAGAGTGATGAGTGAGAGGGAGACAGAGAAGAGAGACAGAGATGCATAGAGAAAGGGAGAGACAGAGATGCATAGAGAAAGGGAGAGACAGACAGACAGAGAAGAGTGATGAGTAAGAGAGGGAAAGAGAAGAGAGACAGAGACAGAGAGATAGGAAGATAAAAAAATGAGTGAAAAGAGAAATGTTCAAAAGAGTAAGACGACGTCGTTTATAGTGGCTCGATAAATCGAGAAGGAGCTCGATAAATAGAAAAGATGGGAGTAAGAGAGTGAGCAAGGCGAACATAGTGAGGGAGAAATAGACAAATAGACAAGTAGAGAGAGATAGAAGAGTGATGAGTGAGAGAGAGACAAAGAGAGAGAGATAGACAGAAAGAGAGATAGAGAGAGAGATAGAGATAGAGGGAAAGATAGAAAAAGAGAGAGAAACAAGAGATGAGCGAGAGATAGACAAAAAGAGAGAGACAGAGAGAGAAGAGAAATGGGCGAGAGAGATAGAAAGATAAGAGAGAGAGAGAGAGAAAAGAAATGAGAGAGATAGAGAGAAAAGAGATGAGCGAGAGAGACAGAGAGAGAAAACAGATGAGAGAGATAGAGAGAAGAGAGATAGGCGAGAGACACAGAGAGAAAATGAGATAGAGAAACAGACAGACAGAGAAAGAAGAGTGATGAGTGAAAGAGATAAAGAGAAGAGAGACAGAGAGACAGAGAGACATGAAGATGAAAAAATGAATGAAAAGAGAAATGTTATATCAAAAGAGTAAGAAGACATTGTTTTTTTAAATTTTTTTTGCCACAGAAAAAAGTACTAGAATTTATTCAAACCATTTTGTAACTGTATATATACGAAGTTGTCTCAAAACCACAATCACTATGCTAGGTTAGAGTTTTTCAAAAACTTTTTTGAGAAAATTATACTTTCTTGTTTTCCGTGTTATATTGTTTTTACTGAATTTTTTTAATATTTTAAGTATTTTTTTTTTTAAATTCTTAGACACACCTAACATAAATACACCTAAAAATTAAAAAAATTGAAAAAAAAAAATCTTTTAAAAATTCACTAAATACCAAAAATACAATAATTCAATAATTTTTTTTTGGTATTTTTATGTATTTATTAATTTTTAAAAATATTTTTTCATATTTTTTTTAGATACATCTAAGTAAGGTGCATTTAAAAAAATATTTAAAATTTAAAAAATATTCAATAAAAATTAAAAAAAAAAAAACACGAAAGTCACTTTTTTATGACGAAAATGCCGTCTCAAAAAAGCAGTATTCTTGACGGCACAATTTGCTCTCTCTCGCTGTCCTTCCCCTCGGATTCTTTCCTCTGTCGTTTCTTTTATCTGCTTCACCAAAGTCAAGAACAGAGCTGCTATCGAGAAAGAGAGAGATGGAGGAGGCGAGGCGTGATGGCGGTGATGCTCCGTGCATTCTAGACGGAGACAAAGCGAGAGAGAGATGGAGGAGGCGAGGCGTGAGAGAATGAGAAAGAGGAGAGAGTCGAGAGTGAGAGACATAAAATGAAACTTACACAATTTCCTCGGGTTTCCTCCGAAGTCTGAAGCACAATGTTTAAAAATTTTAATTATAATCGGCGACTAATATTTAGTCGGTAAAAGTAAAAATAATAAAAAATATATATAAAAATAGGCACTAAAATAAGAAAGAAAAAAAAATATATGTAACAAATCTAAGGAATAAAAGTAACAAATATATTAAAATTATATTTAAAAAAAAATTTTTTAAAAATTCTGAGCCAGCTCAACCCGTCTTTTTTTAGTCGCCAATTACTTTTATAAATCCCTCAAATTTAAATTAGAAATGTCTCCCTCCAAATTTAAATTAACAATAGTGTTTGATTATTGTTAACCGTGTATAACGTAAAAATAATTTTAAAAAGTTGAAAAAATTAATTATTAAAAAATTAAGAAAAATTTAAAATCTGAAATAATATCAATAAGTCTTACAGATAATTGGGATATTTTGTCTTTTATTAGTACTGGTAATAATATTGAAAAATTTATTGAAATGACAAATAATTGGGATATTTTGTCTTTTATTTGTGAATTTTGATTTATTCTTAATTTATTAGTGTTATTGAAATATGATGATGTAAAAAGTATAAATAGTTTAATTGTACTTTTCATCTGCTATTAATAGTCTATTTTCAGAATTTAATTTCTTTTTATAATACAATTATTACATTTTAAAAATATTAATTTATCAAAATTACCTTTTCATAGTATATTTTTTTAGAAATATCAATTGTCATAATTGTAAATTTTTTATTATTAATGGATTTAAAAAAAGGACAAAATAAGAAATTCATATTATTTTAATAATTAATTTTTTTTAAAAAATAATATTTTTGGATGGTGGGTGTACAACCTCTTCATAAAAAAAAATAAAAAATAAAAATAAAAATAAAAATATAAATATAAATAAATATTTTTTTTTTATTTTCATTCGGCTACCAAACATTTAGTAGCCGAAAGTAGGTCTATAGCGACTAAAATAAATTTGGTCGTCGAAGCTTGACATTTGGCGACCAAAAGTTTGGTCGGGAAAGATTAAAAATTAATTTTTTTTATTTTCATTGGGCTACCAAACATTTAGTAGCCGAAAGTAGGTCTATAGCGACTAAAATAAATTTGGTCGCCGAAACTTCACTTTTGGAGACCAAAACTTTGGTCGGGAAAGATTAAAAATTAATTTTTTTTATTTTCATTCGGCTACCAAACATTTAGTAGCCGAAAGTAGGTCTATAGCGACTAAAATAAATTTGGTCGCCGAAACTTCACTTTTGGCGACCAAAACTTTGGTCGGGAAAAATTAAAAATTAATTTTTTATTTTCATTCGCTACCAAACATTTAGTAGCTAAAAGGTACCTCTGACTACTAAATTTTTTTTAGTCGCCAATTGTGATATGTTTAGCTACTAAAAATTTTTTTAGTCGCCAATTATAATATCTTTAGCTACTAAATTTTTTTTAGTAGCCAATAATCAACATTCCCCTACTAAAAAAAATTAGTAGCTAAAAGGTTGACTTTTGCCGACTAAAATTATTTTTGGTAGCCAATTTCCTGACTTTTGGCGACTAAATTGGTTTTGATAGCTAAAAGTGGTCGGCAAAAATGCTTTTTCTTGTAGTGATATCACTGGCACACATGTGCTGACTTGACCAAGACTTTATGAGACACCACTTACACAAAACTTTACTATACTCTCGTGACACCGGGCACACCTCACTCATGCTATTTCACTCACACATTTTGTATATATATCTCACACACTTTCTTTGTATTCAGTCTCGCACACCTAGACTCGATCCTTAGTCTCACTAGCTACGAGAGTCAGTTATATCCACCGACTTTGAAATTCCGGAATTCTCCATAAGAGGCAGGCAACTCAAGCTTCTCACAGCCACAGATTTCTTTAACCAAAATCCAAGAAGAAATATCTAAAGAGAAAGCTAGAGAAAATTCTAGAGAGAGAGACTTAGTGTTGAACTCTAACATATGTACCACACTTTGATCCAATATAACAATATAACTATACTCCTCTAGATAGTGATAGGAAAACCACATCTCTGGTCCAATATAAATATGCACCGCAAACAATTTTGAAAAAGAAAATATGGATGCAAGATAAGAACTAGTTGTACAACTTGCCTTTCTTTATCAACCTCTTGCATTAGTGCATTTGTATGTTTGTTCCTTGGGAAAGAACAAAACAAAAACATAAAAAATAAATAAATAAATAAAACTGAATCTCTTGATGGTATATGTACTTAATAGTGGCACAAACTCTCAAGATTGTATTTGTTCAAATGGAGGAAGTGGGTCATTATTTGTTACAATATTAGTTGATCAATTAATCATTGCACTGCATGTAATCAAGGATATAATATGTACGAATTACTTGGGTAAGAAAAATTTATTCAACACCAGTCTGATGGTGTTTGGATCTTTGAAATCTATGAAGTACGGATACCACCTAAAATTACGCATAGGTATTTGACACGTGTTAGATACAGACACGTTCCGCACACATGTCGAACATGTTGAAGACATGCTGGAAACACGTGAAGGATATACTGAGTACTATTTATTTCAAAAAAAAATTAATAATTTTTTTACTAAAATAGAATATCTAAAGTTAATAAATTTGATAAAATTAAATATTTAACATAAAATATATATTAAATAGTTAAAACTATAACATATAATAAATATATAAAATTATATGTTTTGCACATGCCCCCATCCATCCTATCCTGTCCTGTATTTTTAGAAAATTTACATGTTTTCGTGTTCGTGTCGTGTCACGTGTCCATACTTAAGAATGTGTTGTATTCTATTGAAGTGTCAATGATTCATTTTATCAAAATTTTCATGCAGGTTTTGAAAAGCTGTCGGCTTTGAGAAAATTGGAGACTCTAAATCTTCAATGGAACGAATTTGATGATAGCATTCTGCCATCTTTGAGTGCGCTTAGATCCCTTAAGATGCTTAATCTCCATGCAAATAAAATTGGGGGATTATTTCCACCTCATGGTAACTTCAATTGTGTTCGAAAATTCATTAGTGTTTCTTATTAGTACAAGGAGTTCAGAATTGTTAATCATAATTAAAATTACATAATTAGTTTTACTAATCTTGTTATTACTATGTGTAAACTCATCACTGTGCTGTTTCTTTATGCAGAATTAGCTTATTTTGGGAACCTGGAAAGGTTGGATCTAAGTTATAATCAATTTAATGACATCCAAGGTAAACCTCAATAGTTTTTAATGCACTAACAATAATGGTCTATCTGCTCTATCCTATTGCATTCTAATCACTGATTTGGCCCATACTGCCTAGAAAGAAGAATGAGTACATGTTTCACGATCTTGTAGAAACTGATATTGCAGGTCTTGAAGTTCTCTTTTGACCTCCATCTTGATGCAATTTAACTAATTCTCATAATTCTGAACCAGATAACTCAATTTATAAAGATACATACAGCTTGGACACAAAAATACCCCCCAAGGAGTTCTATTATATATATTTTTATGCTGTCTATGCAAATCTGGGGCTGAGTCTCTTATCCATGTGCTTCTATTATGCCCAGTGGCTTGGAGAGTGTGGTATGAAATGCTTAGATGGTGGAAGGTTCAAGGAGCACTGCCAGCCTTAGTGGAGGACATTCTTGAATGGTAGTCAGGGGTGGGTCTCACCAAAAGGAAAGGATGATGTGGAATGCCATTCCTTTAGTTGTGATGTGGTCCTTATGGAAACATCGTAATGAATGCTTATTTCGGGAGATTGTCCCAAGTGTGGAGGGATAACGGATCTGATTAAGTTAAAAATGGCTGTGTGGTTCAAGGAAGTATTTAAGGAACATATGTTTTCAGTTCATGATTTCATATTTGATCCAGAGCGCATCAGATTCAGTTTGGGAGGTGGTTAGAGTGAGTGAAGTTATGAGGAGGCCTAGTGTGATGTTGATGCTAGGCTGCAGAGCTTTGTTTGAATTTCTGTAGTATGTTTTCTGCTGTGTATGTTGAAGCTATGCCTCTGTTATGCAGTTAGAATGTTTTTGATATTAGTTCTGCAGTTTAGTTTCTAAGCTCTAGTGTTGGTTGGGTTGAAGAATGTTGCTTTGTGCTCCAATTAGTCTAAAGGCACTTTCAAGTTGAATTCAGATATAGTAACCAATGTTACATATAGATCTATAAAAAAATTCCTCTGCTATTTAGGTGGCTCTCAGAGTGTTCTGCTGATAGCCTTGCTGATTCATCTCAGTGAAGTTCTGTGTGCTAAGGATTGGTGACGAAGGGTTGATGCTCTCAGTTGGGTGTCGTTCAGTTTCATCTTTGATGGACTGTTGAAAGCCTTCTGTTGCTTTCTATCTACCTCTGGGGTTCTCTCTGGTTGAGCTTAATGTCAGTGTTTGGCGGCTGTCTTCAACTCTAGTGCAGGTTTAGTGTAACACCTCCAAAATAATACAATAAAGATAGCTCATATGCGGAATAAATATAAGAAATAACATATTTTCATACCACAGAGTTCACTGTTTAACAACCAGTTAAATGCCTTATAGGTTTACATCTTTCCAAGTCATTGCTTGGTTATACAAATTGAGTCTCGCTCATTACAACTTAAGCCCTTGGCTTTACAAATAACAAACATACACACATAATGCATAATTAAGAAGCTCTTGCTTCCTGAAAGTCCATCCATGCTATTGCCTTGGAGGAAACATCTCACCTGCACCTGAAAATGATATTCCCTTATAGGGTGAGCCAACAGCCCAGTAGAAATAATCTAACACAATTTATGAGATTTAGCAAAGGTATAAATACCACGTATATAAACAATACCGATACGGAAGGATTCACAAGGCCTGCATAATCATATGCCACTTAGACCAATCTTATTCCATTTTCCTTTAATTCATTTCCAGTTCATATATGATACTCAATTGATGAGTTAAATTCTTTATCTTTCAACAACCAAAATGAGACTACAACTCAATGGTTTTCCAACTATGCAAAACACACATAAACACTTCAATCCTGTCATTTTATGGATATTTCGTCCGAAGGAACCAGCACCTATTTATATATATAATTTCGGGTCTTTCACCCAAGACACTTTGGCCAACTTGCTTTAAAATGGAGTCCATCCCCTTTCTTCTCCCAAACAAATATACATATGTAATGTATTTATAGACATAATCATATATGAAGTACATCCCCTATCTCCTTCCAATAAACATACATATATAATATATTTATAGCACGGTCATATTCAATGACAACAAATCAATAGATTAGCATTAAATCGCCCAATCTTCATATAATTTCTACAACAATCATGACTATCCTCCACCCATAGCCTAATACATTTATCTCTAGACATATATAGAATCTCAAGATAAATAATTATTTAAAACTTCCAAGGGTGTGAGATAATACATAACCAATTTCACCACCTATATAAATACCATCCAATTTAACATATTCAATGTTAATTTCAATTATTTATACAAAATAATCATTTATCAAATTAGGGCAAAAATCTCCCTTTTTCTAATATTGACTCAAACACCCCAAATCAACTATTTTGGTACACCAAGATCTTATATTTAAACTCCATACTCATTTACCTCATATTCATCAAAAACCCCTCTTTTCCTTTCACACCCAAATCTTAGATTTGTCCAAACCACTACCAAATCTCATAATCTATACACAATAGCAAATAACTAAGCTAAAAACCATATTAGAGTGTAGAAAATCCCTACCTTAAGAAGAGAAGACGAGCAAAGCAAGGTTGAACTCCAAAAATGACGAAACCCACTTTTACTTAGATCAATACTAAGCTCTTGAAGCCCTCTACCTTATTCTCAAAGACACTAGGGTCAAGAACACAATGAATTTAGATGAAATCTTAGAGAGAATGTGAGTTTCTAGAGAGAGAAGCTCTAGATTTGGAAATTTGGAGACTTTTAGAGAGAGAGAGAGAGAAAGCAGAAAATGATCTAAAATGTCACTTTCACGATCTGATAAAGTGTAGTCCGCTCGAGCGTGGAAATCCCCGCTCGAGTGTAAGACACAAACTCCCGCTCGAGCATGGAAAGATCCGCTCGAGCGTCGAATACACCTTTCCAGTATTTTTGCAAACAGGTCAAAGTGCAGGAACCAAACATTCTCTGCTCGAGCAGGGAAATGGATGCTCGAGCAGACAAGCAACTTCGAATGCATTTTTCTTTTTTGCTTCAAAGGGCGCTACCCTAGACTCGCCAAGAGGCGTTGCCCCCTGGACCTCCGCGAGCTGACTGGGCATGTAACGCCCTCAAAATATAACATAAAACCCATCAATATAGACATGCATTGATTTATACAAAGATCAACATTCTTCTATTCATCTGAGTATTCCATTACAAAAGTATTACATGTTAACAATAAAAGCAAATGCACTACGAGCTTACAGCTTTCCAAGTTAACACTTGGTTACAAAAAAAGAGTGCTAACTCTATTACACATTTAGCCCTTGGCTTGAATCTACATGTAACACATTAAAAGAACATAGACACAAAAAATCTGTCCGCCTCTAGCCTCCCAAGCTATGTCCTTGGAGGTGGCATGCTACCTGTACCTGAAAATGAAGTTCCCATATAGGATGAGCCAAAGCCCAGTAGAAATACACTAAACCAACTATGAACAATGACTAAAAGATTAGCAGTTGATAGATGGCCAACACTGATACATCCACTTATGTCACATTACGATTACATGACTTCCAAGTCTATGTTACTTTTCATTTTCTATTTTCAGTGGATAAGCATACTAGTTAAATCAACACATCAACAGATAAGCATATTAGCTATATCAACATCTCAACTGATAAGTATAAGAACTATATCATACAACCAAAGATAAGCATATGAGCTATATCTACACTTCTCTAGACAAGCATATGAGCTGTGTCTACGGAGTTCATCCCCTATCTCCTCCCAACACTATCTGGTTTAGAGGTCCATCCCCCATCTTCCTCTAAACCGCGGAGTACATCCCCCATCTCCTTCTCTACACATAATGCATATAAACACATAGGTGCTATATACAATCAACCAATACATAAAGTTAATGTATTCTATCAACCGTCATGCTCCATGACACATTCCATTGATTAGTTTTCGTTTGCCTAATCATCATGCATTGTCTACAACAATCAAGACTATCCTCCACCGATAGCCCAAAGTAGTTATTTCTAAACAGGAAATAAATGCACAAAATGGATAATATATCAACATTTCAATTTGGTGAGCGATAAGTAATCCAACTACACCCTTTAATCCCATACGTTCCCAATCTCGACGTTCTCAATTCAATTCCTCATTTCTCACGATTAATTATACAAATTAATTACTCAATGTAATTAGGGCATTTTCCATAATTAGCATTACAACCCTAAGGTTCCATTTTCATCAATGTTTTAACATTAATTCCATTTCTCTATGCTAAACATGCATATAGGTCTTATATAAACAAAACCCCAACTTTTGTAAAATTACATAAAAGGCCCAAACTTTCTCAAAACTACCCAACAACACCCAACATATCAAAATGCTAAAATTTAAAGACAAAGTCCATAAGGAGGAGTAGGA
The DNA here is from genome assembly GCA_025200525.1 of Camellia lanceoleosa. Lineage (NCBI taxonomy): Eukaryota > Viridiplantae > Streptophyta > Magnoliopsida > Ericales > Theaceae > Camellia > Camellia lanceoleosa. The sequence goes on along the minus strand of CM045772.1, from coordinate 106,197,400 downwards.
TATCCCTACCTCAAAAGGTGACACCCAACGAAGAAGATGAAGAAAACAAAAATGCTCCAAATCACAAATTTCTCGGATCAAAAGATAGTCCTCGACGATTAATAACTTTTTTTGTAAAGGCCAAAGGTGAGGAAATCACTCCTATTAGATCAATACCTAGAGAGAAGGTAGAGCTCTAGAGTGAGAAGCTCAACAATGGTGTTTTTGGAAAAGTAAGAGAGAGAAGAGAAGTGAAAAAGTGATTTCAAAAAGTCAAAACACGGAGCTTTAACCCAGTCGCTCCGCTCGAGCGGCCAAACCCCCGCTCTAGCGTCACTCATAGATTCCCGCTCGAGCGTCCAACCCCACGCTCGAGCGGCGGATACACACTCTCAGAACTTTTGCAGGCAGGTCCCCCGCTCGAGCGCCCAACTCCTCGCTCGAGCGTCACACACACACTCTCGCTCGAGCGTCCAAACCCCCGCTCGAGCGGACAACACTGCAGAGGAAATACTGGAAGGGTGATTTTCCCACTCGAGCACCAAAACCCCCACTCGAGCGGAGAAGCTACAACAAAGGCCCCGCTCAAGCGTCAAAAGAATCGCTCGAGCGGACTGACCAAAATCTAGGCAACTACTTTTGGTTCTAAGTTCAACCAACCTGTAACAAACCTGCCCAACACATCTTATAACTCAAATACAAAGTATAAGAGGATGTAAACAAGATTTAAACAGCTGCTAACATCTACGGAACCACTGTACACAAGGGGTAAAACCCGGGATCGCTATAGGGCAGCTCGACCCCCGACCGACCCAATCAAAGTGGCAAAACGTGAAAGAAGGATCGAAACCGAGATCGCTATATTTAGTTTGGCTTTTGTTCAGTTTTGGGTGCTAAGTGGTGTGCAACCTACAGGAAATATGTTCTGTGGCTGCCTACTCTAAGGGGAGTTTGTATGTTGCTAGTTTGATCTGTTGATGTTCTGTATACTGCTAGTTTGTATGTTGCTAGTTTGCACTGTTGCTGATTTGCATGCTGCTACTTTGTATGTTGCTCCGTTGTTGGTTTTCTCTTTGTTTTGGATTCTCTCCAACTGGAGCTCCAAGCTTAATGGAGCTCCGAACTTCTCTTTATTGATGTACTATATCATTTTGTATGATTCCATCAATAAAGATTCTTTTTGCTGATAAAAAAAAAATTATATATATTTTTATTTTTACAGCTAGAGACATTTCAAATATTTGGGGGACTCCCATCACATCTATTGCTTCGAACACATGTATTACAAGTTTGAAAAAATAACTTGGGATTTAATGGGAAAAAGAAATTGTGAATACTTATTAATCTCTTACACCTTGTTTGAGAAGACTAGGCCAAGTTTGGGAAGACTAAATAAGTGCACTTTTTGTCTTTTTTGACTAAAAAATTGAGTTTGAAAATATGGATGTTTGGGTTAACTTTTTAACTTTTTATGGAAAAATGTGTAATAAAAAATTGTAAAAATTGGTTTGTAGAGGAAAATTTGAATTGGGAGTTGTGCAGCCGTAATTGTTGTTTTTGGTAAATAATGTTAACTTTTTGAGTAACTTTTTGACTTTTTTGGGAGTACCCAAACTTGGAAATAAGTCCACACTTTTTATCTTTTTATCTTTTTTGAGTCACATCAATCAACATCTCCTCTCTACTTTTCTACACATCTTTTTATAAAAAGTCAAAAAGTACATTTATTTAGAACATCCCAAACAACCTCTTATTCTTTCACTATCAAATTTTAAGAATTGTAAAGCCCAATACTTCCAATGTTTTGAATAGATTTTTTATGTTAGGATTTGTTTATTGACACTTCTTTTCTAATAGGTAGAAAGCATGTAAAAAATGATTTCTAACTATTTTATGTTTGTAATTAATCATTTCATACCGATTGACAAAATAAAAAAATAAATAACAATCAGACTAGAGAATTGTATACATCTATACCGTCAATGAAAGCTCTTTCAAAATACAATAATAATAATAATAATAATAATAATAATAATAATAATAATAATAATAATATTATTATTATTATTATTATTTCCCAAGGCCTTTTTTTCTTAACAAAAACCATTTTTAAAATTTTCAAAATATCTTCTTTTTTTCACATATTCTTACCTCAAATGAAAGGGGTATCCACACTAATTTTGTTTGCCAATTAATATCATAAGAATGCAAAAGTTAAGGAAACAAGAGACACCTTTTAATATTGAAATTTTTTAATTTTAATTACAATTAATCTTAATTAAATATTGTTAGAAAATAATTTATAATAAATTATAAATCATCTTGTTTAATTTTCAAACTCAAAAATTGGTTTAGTTATTTTATTTTCTTATGCTTTGTCTTTAGTGAATTTCTTCAAATTTGTGTCATTTTTTATTTTTACTTTTTAGATACACGTAAAAAGTAAAATATTTGCAACAATGTTAGGTACCCATAAAAAAATATATCCATAAAAGTATCTAGAAAATAAAATGTATGGATCACATTCATTCTAAAGCTGGCTACGTAATACCAAGTTAAATCGACACTACACATTTCACTTTTGCTATGTTTGGTAGAGAGATTTGAGGAGAAATTTGGAAAGAGAAATGGAAAAGGTAGGTGAAATGTGAAAAAAATATGCCTACATTTCACATAGTTTCATACACCTTTTCCCTTTTCCTTTCCAAATCCCTCCCCAAATCCCCCAACCAAACATAGCGTTTGAGAATAAATTTCATATCTCCTTTTTGGGGTACATATCTTTTCCAAATATATGTGAAGAAATTTGAAGAAAGTTCACACACACACACACACACAAAAGAGCACATTTTTGTGTTTTTTTGCCTTTCATGATTTTTTTTTAGTTTTTCTTTAAAAATTTATTACTTTTTAGGTGTATATAAGAAGTAATTTGAACTAAATATATAAAATTAAAAATTAAAAAAAAACTTGAAAAATAAAAAAATTCAAAAGCAGCTTTCGAAAACTAAACAAAACAAGGTTAATGTTTTCACACTGTTAAAGAAATAAATAAATAAAATTATTATATTTGTTCTTTTGAGGTATACGTATAAAATATATGTACATTAGTTGTCGTTGTTGTATTCTTCCACTTCGTATGTTGAGATTTTTTAATATTATTTTGTTTGTGTGTCTATATCATGTTGTATTCATGTTTCATGTTTGTATCTGTGGTGCTCAATACATTGTAACGCCCTTAAAATAAACCAATAAAATCATCTCACAATATATTTACCAATTAACAATACATTTCAGAATACGATATCTTTACATCCATATGATTCAGTTGTACAAAAGATGGAACATGAATTATACATTTATAAGTTATAACCCTAAATCTATAGCATATGTGTCAAAAGCAAAAGATATGAAATAAGAGTTAAATAGATAAATGAATGCTTTAATGGCTACAACTTTCTAAGTTAATACTTGGTTACAACAAACGTGAGTTTGAAACTTAATACAAATAAAGCTCTTGGCTTGTACAAAAATAATTACAACAATAACAAAAGAAACTCTTAGTTCTAAGTCCTCCTAGGTTACGACCTTGGCAGAAGCATATCATTAGCACCTGAAAATGGTTTTCCACATAGGGTGAGCCAAAACCTAGTAGAAAAACTCCATCCCAGTGTATGAATTTTAACAAAGCTATAAGGTGAATGCATAAGCAATGCTCGTGTCAAAACATTTTGCATATCTTTCCAAAAACCATGCAATGTCATATTTATATCACAATTCATGAAATCATTTCCTTTACAATAGAAAAAAGGGCAGTGGATACAACACTTGGAATCTGTAGGATGTTTATGCAAGTAGGCTACAAGTACTACAATTGTCATTTTTAAGCGAAAACAGGACCTTCCAACAATGGATCTACAATATAGGAATATGCACGTTATGATTCTTCCTTTCTTTTGTGACCGTTCTCTGTGGTTCCACCATCGTATCCGGTATTAACCGGAGGGCTTAGTACCTATCCATGCAGGTTTCTAGACTTCACTAAGGACACACAGGCCAACATAATATTACAACTATACTCCTACCCAGATTCACCAAGGTATTCATCAATTTTTCTCAACACAATAAACATTGTCAATGTGTTAAATATATTACAATGCTTGATGCAAATAGACAAGAAATTAGTTTCAATTCAGCTAATTCTCATGCAATTTCTATAACAATCATAGCTATCTTCCACCAATAGCCCAAAACAGATATCTCTAAACAGATAGATAATTTCCAATAAAGATATACTTTCCAAAATCTCAAGATAGGAATGATAATACATATTCAACTCCACCATCATTGTTATCATCAGTCCAATTCCATAAAACCCACATTATTTCCATTTCCTCTTTACAAAAATCAAATATTCACATTTTAGGGCAAAATCTCCCCCCCTCAATTTTTTTTTTATAAATCAATTCCAAGGATAAAAATACATCATTTTACCACAACTCAACCACATTTACAATTCACAACCATTTTCAAGACCCATTTGAAAACTCCTCTTTTAATTTCTAACCAAAACCCTAGATTTCTTCAAAAATCCCCAATATCAAGATTTCTTTAAAAAGGCAAATAACTAATTTAAAAATCATACTAAAATGTGAAAAAATCCCTACCTCAAAGTTTGAAGACAAGGGAGATAGAGAAGAAACTTTGACAAAGCCGAAAATTAATTTTGCTCCGATTAGAATGAAGCTCTAAGTGAGCTCTACCTTTTTAACAAAGAGACTAGGATATGAAGATCAATAGATTGAGAGTATTTGGAGGTTGAAGATGAGTTTTAGAGAGAGAGGGTCTAGATTTAGGGTTTTGAAATTTTTAGAGAGAGAGAGAGAGAGATATGAAAAAGTGACTTTTACGAATTGATATACACGCAGACTACTTGAGCGACCAAAACATCGCTTGAGCGACCAGACACAAAAAGAGAGACCGCTCGAGCGAACAAAGTACTGTTAGAGCGAAGATCACCACCCTCCCAGTACTTTTATAGACCTACAAAAGTACTGAGAGTTCCAAAAGACCGTTCGAGCACAAGAACGATCACTCGAGCCAAGACCGGTTGAGCAAAGAATGCCATACTCCCAGTAGTTTTACAGACCTACAAAAGTACTAGAAGTTCTCAGAGTTTGCTCGAGCGCAAGAAAGTTCGCTCGAGCGAACAAGCCAAAATTTGGATAGCAACAGTTTTGAAAAACTAACTCTCAATCTGTTTTAAACACAACCAAGACACTCCAATAACCAATCTCAACAAGGAATAAGATGGAAGAAGACATGAACAACCATCAAAACAAGAAATTCCGGATCCAAAATAATGAATGGGTCGGGTTTAAACCAAAATTGTTATATACATAGTGCATCAACTAACCAAATTGTCCCACAAGTCAGAAACATATTATAAATAATCATAAATATTAACCAAAGTGCTTACCATTCAAGAGGTCACAAGTTCGAACCCTACAAAAACCAAACATCACAAACCTTGGGGCCATTGGAGGTTTACCTAGTTGTTAATTTCAGACCTCAAGATTAGTCGAGGTGCGCGTAAGTTGACCCGGACACCCGATTATAAAAAAAAATTGATGCTCATAATCTTAGTTAGTAAGTAGAGATAGCATTCCACTTAAACTCTCCCATTTATGGTTTAAAATCCCAATACAAATATTGGAGGATTTTGGTGTATCACAAAATCATTTCAATCACGTATCCCGTTTGGCCAAAACCTTTACACCTCACTAGGAGGTTAGTAATTCAGATTTTTCCACTTGCGTGTGAGTATTGTTCTTTGTATATTTGTTGGGTTTCTATCTCCGTCTTTGAGAGTTTCTTTGTATTAATTGTGTTGTATTTAATTTTTTTTTATTAATTTTTTTATATTATTATTATTGTAATTCATTGGATTTCATTATAATATCATATATGAATCGATCAAAATAATAATAATACATTAATTTATAATCATATAGCAATATTAGCAAGACGAGTTCTATAATCTCTATTCTCTCCCCTTTTGTTTTGATATGGAGTTGCCTCTCTCTCTCTCTCTCTCTCTCTCTCTCTCTCTTCCGTTTCCTTCAATATAGGATGAAATAACGAAATGAAAATTATGTATGCAAGTGGTAACTACAAACATAATGGATTATCATAGTGGTTTATTAAATGTTATTCTCATAACTCCAATGAAAGATTGATCGATTCAATGTTTCATTAACTTGTAATATGATAAACATGATCAATTCCTTGAAAGTTACATAAATATGAAGCAAATGTTGTTAATTTTCAATTATTTACTGCAGGTTGTGAGAGCTTATCGAGATTGAAAAAGCTAGAGACGTTATATCTTGGAGTAAACCAGTTCAACAATAGCATCATTCTATGTTTGAGTTCATTGATATCTCTCAAAAACCTTTCTCTTTACGGAAACAATTTGGGGGATCTCTTTCCTGCCCGAGGCATGTCTATCTTTTTGAGAACTCCCAAATAGAATATATTATCCATCATTATCTTATTCATATCTTAACAAGAATTGTTTCAATGCAGAATTAGTGGTGTTGAAAAACTTGGAGACTTTGGATTTAAGCTTTACTGAGCTTAGCTCCCTAACAATGCAAGGTACGACTTAAGAACTTCCTAGATTCAGTTGAATAGAACTATCAATAAATTTTATATTTATATGTATGAGTTCATGTTTAAACTACCTGCTATGGATACACAAGTACTAAATACAATGATTAATGGCACAAGTATAACTTACAACAATGGGTTAAAAGTATATTTGTTTATTTGAAAACAACTTCTTAAATATTGTATACCCATTTAAAATTAGGGAGACTTACGTATAGGTCTTACTGAATGGACTTATTGTCTAATAGGTACTATGATAATTAATGGCATCTTTCATCATACACTATTAAAAAACGTTACTAATTGTTAATTTTCAGCGACAGTTTACAAAATTTGTCACAAAAAAGTCACTAATTATAAGTTTTAGCGACAATTTAAAAAAATTGTCACAAAAGCATCACTAATTTTCAACTTTCAACAACTGTTTGAAAAATTCGTCACAAAAAAATGCCACTAATTGTAAGTTTTAGAGACAATTTATAAAAATCATGATAAAAAAGTCACTAATTGTCAATTTTTATGTAAAAAATTGTCACAAAAAATTATTTTTATTGACGATTGTACTAAGACTTATTTTCAATAGGACTTGATGGGAACTAAGTCCAACTATTAGGACCTATTGGTAGTTTATCCTTAAAAAGTTATTACAGCATGTTTACACGCTCTCCCATCTAGTTGTTTTTGTTAGCTTAGGCGTTGAGTTGTAGCCGTTGGTATATGTTGTACTACATGGTTTTGTTGTGCCAACACAAGCTCTTATATTACTTGTGTAATTGTCAGGAAAAAAAAAAGTATAGGTAATAAATACAAACCCTTATGGGTTAAGGACATAACCGGCCAGTAATCCTGTGATTACCTACGGCCTCAGACCAAAACAGACATAACTCGTCAGAGTAAAGGGGCCAAACGGAAGCAAAAATTTTAAACCTTGTCCATAGAGCCGTGCTTATATGCACACCAAAACAAACCATAATGCACGTTAATAACTCACAACAAAAACATAGTACCAAAAAGTTTTGCACAACAGGATCATTCGAGTCTAAGTCAACCCATCTCAACTATATACAGATATACACAAAGTCCTTGCCCACATGACAAAATATAATACATAACAAAATGGCAAAGACGGGTCTCGTACGTGAGACACAAGGGCTGACTCTCCAAAACCTTTGTTGTTCCTGACAGATTTCACTGGGGCTGGGTTTGGACTTCTCTTGGCTCACTTACAAACACATGAATGAGCGTGAGTGATAGCCCAGTGAATAATATCAAATACAGAAGTTATACAAACGATATGTAGAACAACATGCTCCAAACGGCTTTGGGCCCAATTCATATTTCTATTTAACATATATATATACATAATTTAGGTCAAGTGACTGTGGTTCCAAACATACTGGCCCTTGGCCCATTCAGACTTTCGTTCATGTCAAAACGGCCTCTGGCCCATTCATTATATTATTCAGATCGAACTGTTATTCTTGTCAAACTATTAACTGTTATTCTTGTCAAACTATTACTTATATCAAACTATCATTCGTGTCAAACTATTATTTATGTCAAACTATCACTCGTGTCAAACTGGCCTTTGGCCCACTCAAGTGACAAACTGGCCTTTGGCCAATTTAAATGACAAAGCGGCACTCAGGCCCATTCGCACTTTCATTCATAATGTAATGACCTTTGGCCCATTTATTCATATCAAAACGGCCGTTGGCCCATTCATTTGTGTCAAAACGGCCTTCGGCCCACTCATTCATGTCAAAACGACTTTTGGTCAGTTTATTCATGTCAAAACGACCTGCGGTCTATTCATTTATGTCAAAACGACATTCGGTCCATTCATTTATCCCAAAACGACCTTCGGTCCATTCATTTATGTCAAAACGACCTGCGGTCTATTCATTTATATCAAAACGACCTTCGGCCAAAACGACCTTTGGTCCATTCATATAAGTGAAAACGACCTTTGGTCCATTCATATATGTCAAAACGACCTTTGGTCCATTCATATATGTCTAAACGACCTTCGGTCCGTTCATTTCTATCAAAACGACCTTCGGTCCATTCAATTCTATCAAAACGACCTTCGGTCCATTCAATTCTATCAAAACGACTTTTGGTCCATTTATGTTTATCAAAACGACCTTTGGTCCATTCATGTTTGTCAAAACGACCTTTGGTCCATTCATGTTTATCAAAACGACCTTTGGTCCATTCATGTTTATCGAAACGACCTTTGGTCCATTCATATATTCATGTCAAACTTTTGTCCACAATCCCAATTAGCAACTCATAAAGCTTATAAGGGAATAAACAATTGGACATTCACAAGCATTCAAATATCGATATTACTCACAGTGATCGGCTTGTGGATTTGCCCCGAAGCTTGACCCTACATATTTCATGAACACAAAAGGGTCACTAACAGTTCAATCCATTCTCTAATTCACATATTCCTCTTTGTAGACACCCCATTTTGGACCAACCTTAAGACTCAGACGTCACCGATTGAGCGCTCGGTGATGTTGCATGTTGTGCTCGTTCAGAAGTCTCAGAGTCGCGGCCGTGCCCCGCCTCCGACTCCGAACTCTCTCAGGTTTTGCCTCGGTTTGCGAACCAGACTCGGTTTTCTCTGTTTTCTTTCCTGAGGGGAGGGAGAGGTCCCGTGGACTATCTCTCAGTGGCCGTGAGCTACATTTCATGCCCGTAGGCCATTTTGCCCATTTCGGAGCCCGGTTCCCGATTTTCGGAGCCGTCAGGCCGTGTGCCTCGGTTCGGGACCACCCAACCATCTCCGATTCCTCCGATTTTTGGCATGCATCTTATTTGCTCCCTTTTGAGGGACACTGGGGCCTTAGATACCCACTTCGCAGCCAAACACCACTTTCGGTGCTTAACGGCCGGTTTTCGGGACCCCGAACTGCGTGTTTTGGCCCCGAGCATTCGTTTTGCATCGGTTTTTGTTCATTTTTGGCAGGTACCTCTGTTTTATCATAAGGAAGGTCACTGGAGGGTGGGAGGACAGTAATTGTCTCAGTAACCAGTTATGCTCCTCCGGCACCCCCCGGCGCCCGTTTTTCTCACTTCCGGGCTAATGTTGAACACCCTAGGGCCATTTTCTTCGAGCCAAAACCACATATTTGTGTTGTACACACATGGGAGGACCCTAAAAAATGGTGCTCAGCCAGTAATTCTTATTTTCATTTTTGGACCTCTCCTAGAGGTGGCTTGTTGTCTCTCCTGCTTCAGAGTTGTCAAATTCCAACCACAGGGCCTTGTTGTACACACATGGGAGGACACCACCCTTTAGAGCTCGGCCAGAAATTTTCACTTCCCATTTTTGCCCTTGGCCGGCCGGCCATGGAGGGTGGCCGGCCGGCCGGCCACCTCCAGCAAAAGTGGCTAGCCTACCAAGATCCTCGCCTCGGTTCATGTTCATACCAGATAGCTATTTCTCCAAAATATCTTGGCATCCGAGGGATATTTTGGGAGGGAAAGCTTGGGTGCATTTCCCTCCTCTTTTACACCCCCTTCTTTGCCTTTATAAGTGGCTGGCCAGCTCCTTCATTAGGGTTAGAAAAACTTCCCTTAAGAGCTCATATGCATTAGCTTATATCTTCCTCTCCAAAAACCTCCAAAATCCTTAAGTTTGGTGCCATTTTCTTCATCAACACCAAGCACTACTTTCACCACTTCCATTCCAGCAGCAAGGGAAGGTTTTTCAGAGGCTAAGAAGCAACAAACTCAAGCCAAGAAGCAACCAAAGTGTAGTCTTCAAGGGTAAGCCACTATTTCCCCTTTTCTAGCACTTTCTTGCCTCATTTCTTAAGCCTACTTTCTTTATGTTTTGGGATCCGACCTTAACTGAAACTAGGTCTATTTTGAGCTATTCTTCATGTTTGTTCAAGGGCTCAACCCTGTTTGAGCCCTCCATCTTGCACTTGTTTCAATATCCTCTTATATGCCATTATTTTGCATCGAATATTTGGCCTATGTGTGATCTGATTTGGAGCATCTCATGAACTGATATTGTGCTTATTTTGAGCCCTTCTTAAACATTGAATAAGGGCTCAACCTTGTTTTCATACTCCATATGCCACTTGCTTTAAATCCATGTTTTGTCCTTGTTTTTGCATGCTTTTTCTAGCCTATGAGTGATCTGTTTTCGAGCATAATGTAAACTTTGAGTGGGCCTATTTTGAGTCCCTCTTCAACATTGAATAAGGGCTCAACCATGTTTGGCCTCTCTATCATGCACTTGCTTCATAATCTCTTATATTTACCGTAAATTTGCATGATTTGTTTGGACTATGTGTAGTCTGTTTTGGAGCATGTCATGAACTGTAAGTAAGCTTATTTTGTGTCCCTCTACAACATTGTAGAAGGGATCAACATTTTTGGGGGTCTCCATGTTGTGCTTGTCTTTATATCTCTCTTTGGCCCCCATTTTGCATGCCTTTTTAGGCCTATCTAGCTTCTGTTTTCGGCCATCATCAGTACTGAAAATATCCATATTTTGGCCTTCTCTTCATGTTTTGTTAAGGGTCTTAGATTTTTTGGTGAATTCTTGGTATACCTCTCTTTATAACCCTCTTTTGGCTCACATTTTGCATGCTATGTTGAGCATATCTACATACTGTTTTGGGGGTTGTCATAAGCTGTAAATGTTCATATTTTTGGTCCCTCTTCAGTGTTTTAGAACTTTTTTTTTCAGTTTGAGCATTGCGTATACCATCTACTTCATTGTCCCCCTTTTATCCCCCATTTTTGCATGCTATTTTTGCCATACTTGTGATTGTTGTTTGGCCATGCTTTGTACTGGAAAAATTCTAGTTTAGGGACTGCCTAGCATCTGTCTTTACACTTCATGTCCATATTGTGCATGTTTGGCATAGTCAAGTCATTTCTGCACTCAAAGATAGCATTTCGGGCATCGGGTGTAATTTTGCTATAATTCGGGGGCTGTTTTTTTTGCATCATTTTGGCTGCTGAAATTTGCATTTTCCATATGACATATGCCACGTCTCATTTTGCATGCCATTTCATGCCTTAGGGCCATCGCCTCGGTTTGTGCGCCCGTGTGCATGCATTTCGAGGCACTTCATTTTCATCTCTCGGCATCTCATGTGAGTGTGGCTGAGGCTCTCTCATGTTAGTGTACGCCCAATTTGCATTGCGTATGCTGTTTCATGCTTCAGGATCATTGCCTCGGTTTGCGTGCCCGCGGGCACGCATTTCGAGGCACTTCATTCTCATCCGACGGTTTCTTACATGAGTGTGGCTGAGGCTCACTCATGTTAGTATAAGCCTATTTCGCATTCTGTATGTCATCTTAGTCTCATTGCATTCCGTATGCCATTGCCTCGGTTTGCGCGCCCGTATGCACGCATTTCGAGGCACTTCATTTTCATTCCCTGGCCTCCTGTGTGAGTGTGGCTGAGGCTCGCTCATGTTGGTGTAAGCCCATATTGCGTCGCATATCTCATTTTAGTCCTGTTGCATTTCGTATGCCATTTTCTCGGTTTGCGTGTCCGTGGACACGCATTTCGAGACATCTCATCTTAGTCTCATTGCATATCATATTTCATGTCACTTCATGCCCGTATGCCATTGTCTCGGTTTGCGTGCCCGTGGGCACGCATTTCGAGGTACTTCATTTTCATCCGACGGCATCTCATGTGAGTGTGGCTGAGGTCTACTCGTGTTAGTGTAAGTCCAATTTGCATTGCGTATGCCATTCTATGCCTTAGGATCATTTCCTCGGTATGCGTGCCCGCGTGCACGCATTCCGAGACATCTCATTTTCATAGCATTGTGTATGTTAGGATTGCATTTCATACATATCATGCATATTGCATTGTGTTCGGGATAGAAGTTAGCCCGGGCACGGGAAACGAGGCACGTTTCGTACTCCGAGTGACGGAACGGGTCTCAATTCCCAAGTCACCGACACTCCGGATTACCCGTGATGGAGTTAGGTTTTGTTGTAGCATTCATGTGCATTCATCCCATATTGAGTTGTGCAATTCGGCTCCTCGGCCATCATGTATCGATATGCGTGATTGGTGGCACGAGGATCGAGGCATGCATATATTTGTGAAATACATTGCTATGCCCCTTTCCTGCTCTCTGTTGCAGCAAAATGAAGAATCAACAACTTTCCGGAGTCTGGCACGCATTTCGAGAAAAATCGCAAACAGAGGCTAATTGGGGCATCCCAGTGGATTTCCGCGCAAGGCAGTCTAACATGCATTATTTCATTATCCGGAGCGGAGTCAAGGCAGTCCCTGGCTTGCATGCCAGTTTACAGTTTTTCTTAGTTAATTTGATAAATAATTAGGAATTTGTATATTTGTTATTCGGACTGTATATTTCGGACTGTATTATTATTTATTTGGACCCTCTGCGCGAGGGCATAATTGTAATAAGTGTGGGTGAGTGTGATGTATGTCTTCTAACCCCACGTCTTTCTTCCCTTTTATTTACCTGCTTACGCTAGTTAGATTAGGGCATATTTCAATTAGCATACAGTATGACAGCATGTTTGCATCATTCATCTGTTTTGCACGCACCGGGCTCGGCGCATCATACAAACTGCATTTGTATTTCAATTCCAAATTGAATACGTGTTAGTTGTAGCATTTCATATGTCATGTTTAGAATAGCCGAGCCTGCTATAGTTTGCATTTTTGCATGTGTTGCATTAGGCATTTTCTGTGTATCTAGGATCACGCATGATTTCTAATCAGTTTTCTGTTTTGGCTTGGAGTACTCGGTGAGTTTTATGCTTTAGCATCCTTGCATGCGTGCGAGTGTTGCCATGAATAGCATGCTTACCATGAGGCTAAATGCTTATGTGATATAACTGCCTTGAATGCCTGTGGGTGGAGGTTGAGTTACTTGAATTGGGACAATTCATCAAATGCCTGTTTTAAGCCCACTAGATAGTGGCAAAATCATATTTTCTTAAGGCCACCCGAGGGTGGCAAATCCGCGTCTTAGCCTACCTGCGGGTAGCACCATCAAACCATTTTCAAACAAACAAACACGAAGTGTCTTGTTCCAATTCAGGCGATTCAGTCTATACTTGTATGCTGTGCGCATCACATAGTAACCTAGGCTAATAACTGGAATAAGAACTCACAATGTTTTCAAAAACAGATATCATGATTAGTAGAGGCCGGTCTTTGATCGCGAAGGGTGCTCACGGCGACCTTCCCTAATCGTACCCAAGTTCCCGAGCCGAGGCAACTTTGGTGATAGCGGACACGTGGCCTTTGGCACCGAGTCGTGGTTTCCTAAATTTCCCTTTTAAAATATTTAGGTGGCGACTCAGATTCGGCGATCCATGTTTGGCACTTCTTTCAAAAATCTGCTTTCAAAACGATTTGCGGATTTGGACTCTTCGTTCAAGATTAAGAACCGTGACATTTGAGTCCTTCGAATCAGGTGACCCAATATCGAACCGTAATGGGATTCGCACTCCTTCCCGGATGCGTCGGGACGCCTACGATTTCGCGACTCTTTGGGATGTTAGAGAACTTGACTCGAACTCATGATAGCTGGTTTTGACTACACTTGTGTGTTTCTTTGCATTGCATTTGCATTGGTGCGGCTAGGACACTGTGTTTGCCATATGCCATTCTAACGACGGTTGGGAGGCTTGTCTTGTCAAGTCATGTCCGTAAGGCTGATCGGCTCTGGGCTCTGACAGCATGGGAACACAAACCCCGGTTTTACCGGGGTACCCTTTTTGACCATTCGACCTAGTGCATATTCGGATCCATAGTGACCATTCCAAACTAGGACAGGTTGCTTACCCGTTTATAGGTTGTTTGAAACCGCTGTGTGCGTAGTGAAACCCTAGCTCCTGACAAAATAGGACAGGGAAACCTTACCTCAACATAGGGGTGTTTTTAGCTCTCACTTATCTGTTATGTGCTTGTTAGAGTGCGTCTCTACAGGGAATGTATGTATCAGTTGAGTTTGGGCATCAGGCCTGCGGGCATCAGTTTTTGAGATAGGTCATCACGCCTGCGGGCATCAGCCAGTTATCTGAGAATCAGTTGTCTGCGGATATCAGATTCAGTTTTAGGGAACAATGATACAGGAACAGTGATCAGTTATTGAGGACAGTGTATTTTCAATTTATCAACTGTGTGTTGCATGCTCGACTGTGTGTTGTGTGTATTTAAATTAAGCTGTTATGCTGCCCGTTTTTCTGGTCATTTATTTCCTTTTTGATTTATTATCTTTTTGCTAGGGCAGTTTTTAGCACAATTGCTTCCGAACCACTAGATACTCCCCAAGCACTTTGGACACGAGGTCGTCGACTCAACCGATCCGAGGATCTCGTTGACGGACATCCAGTGTTCCACTCTCTACCCCCGCCATCGAAGAAGGCCGAGGAGGCGCGATGTGTCGAAACAGGATTACCGGACAGAGGGTCGCTTTGGACAAGAAATCAAAGTTGAAATTTCTGTGTCTGCCATAGAAGTACATTTACCGGTCATTCAGATGGAACCACAGAATACATCAGGGATGGAGGCGATGATGCACCAGATGCATGATAGCATGAAACAGATGCAAGATGATGCCATCTGCCAAGCGGAATTTTCCAAACAACAAGCCGCATAGCCATGGCCCAAAGAGTCGAAGCCGATCACTAGGCAGCAATGAGAACGCAAAGATCTGCTTCACATCAGATTCCTCCTCCACCAGCGGCTTCACTACCTGAGCAGGCATCTACTGGTCAGAATACCCTACCAAATCCTCAGAATATCCTCCCGAACACCCAGAATACCTTACCCAATGTCCAGAACACTCAAGAGGACACAGTCTTCCAATCTGGCTCGCTTCGCCAAGAATCGCCCAAGAATCTTACACCCAACCACCCGACTCTCCATTTGAGTTCGAGGTAGATCATACAACTCAAACCGAGTAAGCCGGAAAAACTTTTAAGAAATCGCAGGGGGTGAAGGCCATTCCAGACATTGAAGATGGCTACACTGACGTGGCCGTGACACTGCCAGACAGATTTAAGATGCCACAGATTGACCGTTTTGATGGGTCCGGAGACCCCATGGTCCATCTTCGCTATTTTCAGATATCCTGCGCCAATGGGCCTAACCAGACATCTAAACTCTCATTGTTTGGCCGAACCTTGTCAGAGTGGCCAACTGGTATGCAAAGTTGGATAATGATGTCAAGAGGAACTGGGATGAGCTGGCCGAGGCCTTCGTTGCACAGTACTCATATAATACACAGATCGAGATTACAACACGTGATCTCGAAACAACGAGGCAGGAACCCAAGGAGTCTTTCTCTGATTTTGTAACTCGGTGGAGAGCAAAGGCATCGATGATGACCTTGAGGCCAACAGATAAAGATCAAATTCGGATGATTGTACGCAATCTCCAACCGAAGTTAATGCAGAAGATGATTGTAGTTCCTTTCCCCACCTTCGCGGATCTACACGATATGGGGGTGCAAATCGAGGATGCGATGAAGCAAGGTTTGATCGACCAGGACCGAGAGCAGCCCCGAAGGACATTCAACCGCAATAACAATGCAGGCCCGAGTGGCGCTGCCAACACAAGGACTTCGGAGGTCGGCATGGTCACCACCACTCCCCCTTCTCAACCAAGGCCCGCATGCCACACCCTTTTTCCAAGACTCCGGAGCGAGAACCAAGGCCCGAGATACCAATCCAGAGGCCAAAGACCCTTCACTCAATTATATATGCCCCTGTCCAAGGCCCTGGGGGTGTTAATCAGGAAGAAGCATCTCACGCCCCTAGAACCGAGGCCACTACCGAATCCACTCCTTCCCATAACTCCAAATGGCATCAGGCGTACCACCGCCAAAGATGGCCATGACACGCATTAGTGTTTCCAAGGCCACGAGATTCAAGACCTCGTTGACAAGAATATCATCGCATTCTCCCGAAGACCCAACGTCACAACTAACCCACTCCCCACGTAACCAAGATCCACCACCCAAAAGAGTCAACTTCATCCAAACCGGGTCGCTTCCACGATCCTAGTATCTATATTCCCTCTCACCTACCCAAGCCGGAGGTGATCCTTCCCGACGATTACGACTTGTGCATGTTGGACACCTTCACAACCCAATCTGAGCCAGAGGTGGTGACCTCAAGATGGAACAGGCGGTGTTTCGAAGAGGCGTAATTGGTGAGTCTCAGGATGGGACAAATGAATTGTGCTGGAAGAGCTTATGATCCGAGCGAATATATTTTATCAGTGAGCCAGTCGGAGTTGAGTATGAGGCTGCCAGAAAAAGCTGAATTGTGTATGATTCGGGGGGACGGACTAGAGCAAGTGGCAGATGGTCTAACAACGGTGGAAGAAGATTTTGCTAACCTCCAGTTCTTCAACGACCAAGAAGCAGGGGATGCGACAATCAATTGGTTTGAATATGAGGAGTCGGCAGAAATTACCGGGTGGTTAGATGACCAGCCAGATGTTGTGGAAGTTCAGCCAGAGCAAGGCCCGGCAGGGGTAGGGGTATCAATGATGGCCGGAAGGGCCGAGAGTCAGAATGAACCGCCAGAGAGCGCCGGTGCAAAGAATTCCGCTCGGGATCAAGATATTGTGAAAACCGAACAACAAACCCTACTGACACAGGAGGAGCAAGAGAAGAGATGGGATTCTGAGAGGACCCGGAAAGCCAAGAACCATGAAGAGGTTGAAAGTGCTGCGAGCACAAGAGCAGGACATGCTGTGAGCATGTGGGATGAAAGTACCGAGAGTACGAACTTGCCGGAACCAGATAGGTGTTTGTTGAATGTTAGTGGGATGTGGTGGGAAGACGATGACTTGTGTCTTGCCCACACAGATGAAGATTGGGCAGGTGCCCAACCGGATGATACTTGGTACCTCGACGAGGTGGACCACATGACCAGGAGTGGGCGGTACTTCAAGCCCCCGCACCTCGACCAACCTGAAGCATCTGGGAAAGATAAAGAGGCAGAGAAACAGAAAGAGAAGCAAATTGAAGAAGAAGCTGTACTGAAACAGTTAAAGAAAATATAGGCGGACATCTCCATCTGGGGACTGCTTATGGCTTCAAGGGTACACAGACAGGCTGTCCTATCTGCTATGGACAAGGCCAAACTTTCCATCAAAACTACGCCAGAGCAGCTGGTTGGGCTGGTTTTTCCGGGAGGAGGTTCCCCAGCATTAACCTTTTCAGACAAGGAATTGCCGCCTGAGGGCGTGAATCATAATAAACCCCTCTACATCTCCGTGGAGTGTAGAGACAAGTGGATACCGGTGGTACTTGTCGATACCGGTTCTATCAATGTTCCGCCCAAATCGAACGGCATATGCAATCGGGTTAAAACTCGCCGACTTTATACCAACCACTCAGTGATCGAGCTTATGATAATACCAAGAGGGAAGTGATGGGATCATAAGGTTCAGACCTGTGTTGGTCCAAGACAACACAACATTGAATTTCATGTCTTGGACGTTCCCGCAACCTTCAACTTACTCTTGGGGCGGCCGTGGTTGCACCAAGTGAAAGCAGTCTCTTCCACTCTGCACCAGATGTTGAAATACCCTCACGGGAAGGGGGTTGCAATTGTTTTCGGGAATTCATCCATCCATCCGCCGCCGTATGTCTACGCTTTTGGGAGATCGAGCACGGCACGGAGGATGTGTTTTTATCAGGGTTCACTTTGGCGGAGGCCCGGGTAGTGCAGAATATTATGACTGTGAATGAAGGCGTGTACGTCAGTGCTCAATCCGTCTACCTCATGAACAAGCTACAACATATTCCCGGGATGGGATTAAGAAGGAGCGGCAGGAAAGGAGTCGCAGCATTGGCCGAAGTGCCACACAACCTGCATACCTTTGGACTGGGTTATCTGCCCACCAAAGAAGACTGGGTGAGGAAAGGAAAGGAAATGGCCAGAGCTGTGGCGAAGCAAGCCGAAGCCTTTTGATTTAATGCAGTGCCCATCCAGTAGTACCTGAACGGACGCTTCGTCCGGAGGGAGGATTTTCCATTTTGCGGCTTCCTCAGAGCCATGGTTAAACGCGAGAAGAAGCGCCAGACGTTTTGAAATCTTCTCCGACCTGCAACTATCCGGGATGACGCCACAGAAAGCGTATGCACCCAACAACCGAGGTTGAGCGTAATAAAGCGGTGGATCCCGAGGGCATGAATTGGAAATGGGGTAGCATCGCATGTCTCCTCTCTCGATCCTCCGACGACCAAGAGTGCTTGGGGATAACTTCATGGTTTCCATGATTGGGGATGAAACGGCTACGAGCCGACCAGCAGCTATCTTGGATGCATCAATCGCACCCTCTCTCACTTGGCAGTACGAGGAGGATTCTTATCCAAGAACACCGGTCAAGTAGTGAGCCGAATCGATTCCACCGAGTCCGTGAGTCGAATCAGTTCCAATAATCGAAGTCTGAAGTCCGTACTCTGGGGATGTTAACCCGGATGCCACGATCGCCTGTCGTGTCGTCTTTTTCCTTTTCGTTTGAGTCTGTTGTAACCGATGAATTGGACGATTTGGATGTACCTAATGAGAATGAACTATCTGTGGTTTCCGAGTACTTTTCTGTGCCCCTAATTTATTGCATTAATTCAGACTTTCAAAATTTTGATCAAAACGACGAGGACGAGGTTCCTCCGGTTTTACAACGTTTAATTGAGCAAGAGCAAGAGAGATTTGTTAAACCATTAATGGATGAAATCATTACCATGAACATTGGTACTGAGGAGGACCCGCGGTTGGTCCAGATCGGGTCCACGCTGTCTTCGGAGGAACGCGAGCGCTTAGTCGCTTTATTAAAAGATTTCAGAGATGTTTTCGCGTGGTCCTACGAAGACATGCCTGGAATCGATCCTGAGATTGTACAGCATCGGATCCCCCTTGACCCCGAGGCCCGACACATCAGCGAAACTCGTAGGATTCGCGGATTGGGCTCTTAAGATTAAGGAAGAGATCACCACAAATCGACGCAGCTTCTGCTGGTATCTGAATATCCGACTTGGTTGGCCAACATTGTTCCGGGGCCGAAGAAAGATGGCAGGATCCGGCTGTGTGAAGACTTCAGGGTTTTGAACAGAGCTAGTCCGGCGACTTTCCTTACCGCACATCGATGAGTTGGTAGATTTCCGCACGGGGCATGCATTGCTCTCATTCATGGATGGCTTCTCGTGGTACAACCAGATAGTGATGGTGCGAAGACGAGAAAAGATCGCATTCACCACCCCGTGGGAACATATCGCTACGGTAATGCCGTTTGGGTTGAAGAACGCCGGAGCTACTTATCAACAGACGCGACCACAATACTACATGATATGATTCACAAAGAGGTTGAGGTGTATGTGGGACATGATTGTCAATTCAAGGAAAGAGAGGGCCACTACACCGCCTTGCACAAGTTTTTCAAAGGATCGTGGAATTAGGTTCTGACTAAACCCTCAGAAATGTACGTTGGGTGTTACAGCGGAAAAATGCTAGGGTTTCTGATTACACAAAGGGGCATCGAGGTCGACCCTTCCAAAATCAAGGCCATCTTAGAAATGCCACCACCAAGGACTGAAAAGGAGGTGCGAGGCTTTCTGGGTAAAGTGCAATTCATAAGACGGTTTATTTCAAAACTAACCTTGACTTGTGAACCACTTTTTGGCCTCCTCAAGAAAGGAAAGAAGTTCCAATAGGATGGCCGATGCCAAGCTGCATTTGAACAGATTAAAGAATATCTACAGAACCCGCCCATTCTATCACCACCAGAACCAGGGAAACCGTTGATTTTGTATCTGTCAGTAACTGAAACTACAATGGGCTGCATGCTTGCACAAGAATCAGAAGATAAGGTGGAAAGAGCCATCTACTATTTGAGCAAAAAGATGCTGGAGTATGAGACCCGATATACACCGCTGGAAAAGGCTTGCTTAGCTCTGGTATGGGCTACCAGGAAGCTGCGGCACTACCTGTTAGCTCACTCTGTAATGTTGGTTTCACGACTTGATCCCATCAAATATCTCTTCGAAAAACCAGCGCTTACGGGTAGGCTAGCTCGTTGGTTGCTTTTGCTCTCCGAATTTGATCTCACGTATGTGACACGCAAGTCAGTGAAAGGAAGAGCAGTGGCAGAGTTCCTTGCCGACCACCCGGTTGAGGGGGATGAAGCAGTTGAATATTTGTTCCCGGATGAATCAATTCTGCATATCGACGATGAAACTTGGACGATGTACTTTGACGGAGCGTCAAATCAACATGGGTATGGGATAGGAGTGTTGCTGATAGCACCCGATGATTCCCGTATCCCTCTAGCCTTCAAACTCCAGTTCAAAGTCTCGAACAATGAAGCAGAATATGAGGCGTGTATCGCTGGCCTAGAAGCAGCCCTGGAACTAGGGGCAAGACGACTGGACGTTATTGGGGATTCGAACCTTGTTGTGTCTCAAGCTAAAGGAGACTGGAAAGTAAAAGAGGAAAAGATGATGATGTATCACCAAACCTTGGATTTGCTGATTCCTCGGTTTGAGAAGCTAAGTTTTACTCATCTACTAAGAGAGAACAACAGGTTCGCAGATTCACTAGCAACTCTATCATCTATGATAGACATCCCGTGTGGAGTCCGAATGCGTCCAGTCATCATAGACCAGAAATTTGCACCTGCCTATGAGTCAATTGCAGTCATAGATGAAGTTCAGGACGAACACCCCTGGTATTATGATATCTGGAACTTCTTGGAGACAGAAACATACCTGCCAGGGGTAAATGCCAAAGACAAGAGGGCAATCAGAAGAATGGCAGTCCAGTTCATCATCTGCGGGGTAAATCAGTATAACGGGTCATCCGGGAATGCATAAAGCGTGTGTTGATCTTTGAAGAGTCAAGACGTCTGATGGAAGCCATCCACGGGGGTGAATGTGGTGCACACATGAATGGGGTAATGTTGGCACGGAAGATCCTTAGACAAGGTTATTACTGGTCCACCATGGAGGAGGATTGTATTGGCTTCGTCCGGTGATGTCACAAGTGTCAAATTCATGCAAATCGCATGAACATCCCGCCGTCAAAGCTGTACAACATGACTTCTCCGTGGCCGTTTTCTGTCTGGGGAATTGATGTAATCGGAGCTGTTACGCCAAAGGGGTCGAATGGGCATGAGTTCATCTTGGTAGCGATAGATTATTTCACAAAGTGGGTCGAGGCCCAATCTTATGCAGTGTTGAAGGCTTCGCATGTAGCAAAGTTTATCAGAAACAACATTATCTGTCGCTACGGGGTCCCAAATGAAATCGTTTCAGACAATGGTTCCCACTTCAAAAAGGAGGTGATCGATTTGTTGGAGAAATACAATGTGGCTTTTCATAAGTCATCTACCTATCGGCCGCAAACCAACGGAGCAGTTGAAGCCGCCAACAAGAACATCAAGCGCATACTACAGAAGATGGTGGAAACCTATCGGATCGCTGCATAAGCCGCTCGCTCTGTGGGGCTCTGAGGACTTCAACCAGAACTTCTGCCGGGGCGCCTCCGTACTCATTGGTTTATGGGATGGAAGCCGTTCTGCCTACTGAGATTGAGGTCCCGTCATTACGAGTATTGGCCGAGTGCCAGATAGCCGAAGCGGATTGGCAACAAAAGCAGTTGAGGAACTCATGCTTTTCGATGAAAGAAGGTCAAGGCACTGCATATCCAAGGTTATCAACGCAGAATCGCCCGGGCTTTTAACAAGAAGGTTAAGTCCAAGAATTTGAAAGAAGGAGATTTGGTACTCAAAGACAACCGAGCTCCCATCCACGACCCAAGGGGCAAGTTCAGACCCAATTGGACTGGTCCCTATATTATCAAGTCAATCAATTCGTGGGCGTGGTTACGATGGACCTAGATGGCTTAGAGTTTTCTCAACCGATCAACATGGACAAGTTGAAGAAATATTACCCCTGAGAGCCGAAAACCCGAAAGGGCGACCTAGGCAAAATTCAGAGCATAGAAAATTTAAAATTATAAAACCGAGCTCATAAGGTTGAAAACCCCATAAAGGGCGGCCTTGGCAAAAGTTAGAGCGCAAAAGGAGAGTAAAAATACTCGAGCGAACCCAAGCCTGAACTACGTAAGGCTTGATTCCCATCTATGGGATACGTAGGCAGCTTCATCCTGAAGTTCAACCCTGATCTTTTCCCCGATCAACTTTGTCCATTTGATCATCTCAGTTATCTCTATTCATCAGCATTTATCGTGATCTCCGGTACAGTGTTATTCAGACTAGGGGCAACTTTCCGTTGCAATGAAGTGTTGCGGCACCATCCAAACTAGGGGCAACTTTCCAGTTGCTAGGATCTGGGGTTGTGCATCTCAGTGACAGATCTCAGGCATGTCCAGTTTTGATCCTTATCGAAAATAGTTTTGAAAAGTTTTAATAAAAGTTGACTTTGCTCAAAATTAATCTTTTTACAACTAAGACCATCTTTGGAACAAAAACGGAGAATTTTCAGTACCACAACCTTCAATTTCATTGATTTCAAAACAGAGTTCTCTTGCTCTTGCATACAATTGAAGTTGCTTTTTATTACACTCATAACGAAAACTTGAAAGTACTAATAAAGCAATAAATGGGGCATAGTCAAGTCGATGTCCTGCGCTACCGCCAGAGCTAGTTGAAGCCTCGATGCCAACCTAGGCCCGATCAGGCTTCTTCATTAAGCCAATCCCAAAGATTCATCGACAGAGTGCAACTAAAATTAAGGGCGGGGTCGGCTCTCTAACTCTCCACGACAGCTTGCCGAAACATTTGTCTCGAATCGAAATGTAGCGGATACTCTATCCTCTCGTGGGCAAGTCGATCATGGCCGGCGCAGAATACGGAATGGGAAATAGAATACGATGAGTCAAACCGATCAATCGAACCCGACTTGCGGGACATCAGTAGCTCATTCTTGGGAGATTGAGCCAAGGACAACGCCACGCAATGCGATCTGCCGACAAATTGCACATCCATTCAAACCACCATCCTCATCGAGGGCATCGACGGCGTTGTCGAAAAAGGCGGAAATTTGAGTAAGCAGGGCAAGAGTCCACAACTTGCAATTTATCCATCAACCATATCTGGGGAAGGATGAAAAATGAGAGAATAAAGAATAGAGAGATGTGCGATGAGAGAAAAGTAAAATAAGGGTTTTGTGAGAAAAACCGAGCCCGAGAGCCGAGTGATGTGAGCGAATACATATGTGAGCTTGGGTGGGAAACATTACCTGCAGCAGTAGTGGACTCCTTGCAAACCTGGTTGTCTCCCGGCAGTGGAAAGCATCCAAGCCCATCAGTGTCTCGGCCAGAGTCATGGCAATGCAACTCTTTCCCTCTTTCAAGCCTTGAGCAACTTCAATCAGACGGGCGCCGGACCCTCCGAAGCTTGAGGCAAACAGAAAATGAGATAACAGGCACAAACAAAGAGCATGTTGTCGGAAACCTTGCCAATGATGGTCGCTGCGGTCACCAGCATCGGAGATTCGGTAAATCAGGCTCGGGATATCCAACATTCCGTCACAGATCAGGGATCGAGCATCATGTGCGTTGAGTCCGCACATCCTCCCTAAGGTTTGGGCATAGCCAAAATTGAGTTGGGGCAAGATCTCCTCACCTCGCTCAGATTCTATCAAAACTTTAAAATCTTCAAAAGTGGGACATACCTCTTGCCCTCCGGTCAAGACGTCGTCCAGGGTTCCAAAATCTCATCGCGGCATAGAGGAAAGGAAGGTACAGTGAAGTCCGGCCCAGCGTGAATAGTGCATTCAAGCCGAAACCTCGGAAGTTCAACTTTTCCGAGCCATCTAAAGAAGAGATCCAAGATGTGAGATTTTCTGCGAGAAATGCCTCCATTTTGTGCAAAGCGGTGTTTAAATGAATAAGTTCCAAGGTTGGGGCTTTTATAGGGGGGTAAAACACTATTCAAAGGACACGTGTCAAAATTCTGGGGATTGCAGGAGGGGTGGCCGGCCGGCCATCTATCCTAGTAGGCCGGCCACCCTCTAGTCTCCAGATGCAAAATATGTTCGGCCGCGCATTGGTCTTGTTTCGCCCTCCGGAAGGGAGTCTGAGGCATTTCTAGGCATCGGGAACATCGAAGGCCTCCATTTCTCTCAATTTCGGATGCGTTCCATCATCCAGATCGTCCGTCCGAAGTATGCTTCGTTGTATTTTTGCTTATCGAGTTGTTGTTTTGTTTGTCGAGTTGTAAATTTTGTCGAGTTGTCGCATTTTGTGTTTTGAGTTGTTACCTTTTTTTTGTTTACACAATTTTGTTAAGTCTTGTTTATCGAGTCAGTAACATTGCTGTACTTTGCTTATCGAGTTGTAAACTTACTAAGATTCTGTTATTTCTTAGTAAGTCGAGTTTTTTTTTTGATTTGTTGCGTCGGTTCATTACCTGACCCGGTAAATACACAAGGCACATTTTCATTCAATTCCATTTTGTGCTAAATGATGCGATGCGATGCTAAGAACTTCAAATACAAACATCTTTTCAAAAAGCTGTTTCATTCCATCATGTTTTACAGCAAAATAAAGGTACAAGTTTTACAGAAAATGAAACTGCCTAACAAAATGCAAAGTGCTACAAACTACTAGTAAAAAGTAAAATAAAGCAGGAAATAACATCAACATCCTCGGGAACGGGAATGAGGAGGCCCTCTCATCCTCTTCTGCGGGATAACCTCTGCACCATCATCACCATCCGGGTCAGAGCTATCATCCTCCGGATCCCCCT
The DNA here is from genome assembly GCA_025200525.1 of Camellia lanceoleosa. Taxonomy (NCBI): domain Eukaryota; kingdom Viridiplantae; phylum Streptophyta; class Magnoliopsida; order Ericales; family Theaceae; genus Camellia; species Camellia lanceoleosa. The sequence goes on along the minus strand of CM045772.1, from coordinate 106,171,982 downwards.
CAGCCTCGTCTCCACTCCTGGAACCAAGACCGAAGCCTCCCTCCCCAGCTGATGTCTCTGACTCACGGTCTGCAACCTCTTCCTCCTCCTCCTCCTCAATGATGGGTGCCCTACGTCTGCGAGACGACCCTGCTCCTCGAGCTCCTCGAGAAGGCCTAGATGGCCCAGCTCCCTGAGAAGGCCTGGATGGCCCAGCTCCTCGAAAAGGCCCAGATGGCCCAAGACCATGAAACAGTCCAAGACTCGACTTCCTGAGAAGGCCGGGTGGCCCGCCATGAGCATACACGGGAGGCATCTGAAAATGAAGAGTTCAATACATCGGTTCAAATATGAAGCGGATGCAAGTACAATATCTTGGTGGGGTGTGTGTCGGATGTGCTCTACACACCTATCAATACAAGAATGCTTAAAACCAAAGATGTCATCGAAATATGCTAAATACAAGGAAGATGGATAATACACACACCCATGATGGCCATCTGTGCCTCCTTCAAGGATCATGCCTCGAATGTGGCGGCATCCCGAGCAACTCTTACGTGTACTCAACCGAGGTCGCAAATACAAATGCAAAACTATCGGTGAGGAATGAATGTCCAAGTAAACCGATTGATAAATCAAAGTCAGAAACATACCGGGGGTGAATCAGGATCCCAGACATATCTATGGTCAGGAAGAGGAGGCTCTAGCGGGACCTGGTAAGGAGTCCCGAACCGCCAACTCGTCAACTCGGTCGGCATGTCTGGCCACCCAGGATGATGATGAAGAGACGGAGGGATCGGAGGAATCGAACTACCTCTACCCCTGGATGCACCAGCCCTGCTAGAGGAAGGGATATCCGTAGCACCGGCCCGACTCGACGACGGTACATCAGTATGCCTCCGTGGCGGAGCACGCACTCCCGTCAAGGGGGGGCATCAGATATATGCGACAATAGGTGGCGTAGTCCCCCTTCATGAGATGTAACAAAGCATCGGTGCCCTGCATAGCACTAATGACCTCCTGGGCAGAGAGTCTATCGGCAGTCCGCATAGTGGCTGGAGGTACAGCAGGAGGGTCCTGAGAATCGTACCCCCACACCTGACGCAGGAAGCGTTCCCCCAAGAACCATGCCCTACCAACTGGTCCTTCGAGCAGGAACCTATACTGGGAATTACTCGATCCTCCGGGATACGAATGTCGGAGACCGTCACCAAAGACCACCCAGGGCTGCCAAGTAATCTGCGGATAACCGGTGCATAAATCGATCAGAAATCAGGAATATACAGGGCAGATCAAAGATGAAAATGAAAGGAACTGAGAGTTCTGAAATACCTCTGTCGCCCGCACAATATCAAAATACTGTCGCAAATAGAAGAGAGTCTCTCGAGCTCTCGGTCGGTGCTCGCCCTCGAATACCAGCGAAAACAGAGTCGTAAGGAGTCCTGCCACCTCCATCTTCGGGGCTAATGTGGGAAAGTATACGTACACCCATAGCTGAGAAAAGTAGCGCAGAATATGAATACAAAGTGCTAAAGGCAGAATACAGAGTGCAAAGTGCGCCGTGTGTGCAATGAACAAGTAATAAGGAGCAGAAATGTAAATCAAGATGACAGAACGTACCTCCCAGGCTCTCCAATAGCCGCCAAGTAAGTCTCCCGCCATGAGGTCGCACCCATGTAACAATAGAGGGTAGCAGGCAGCGCCACCCAGTCATATCGACCGACTGTGATAGGTCCACCAGGCACTCAAGATACAACCCAACAGTGTTCCCCTATCGGCAAGCAGTGGTGCCAAAGAGGAACATAAGGAAACCCTGGGTATCTTGCTCAACCTCCTCGGGAGACTCGGGCTCCATCTCGGCCTCCAGCGGAAGAGAACTGTGTCTGGGACTCTCCCGGAAGCTCTGTCTACAGGTGGGCGAGCCCCCAATAGATGTGTCCAGGCGGCCTCCCACTCTCCCATATCCTCGTCATAAGGTATGGGCCAACCGCCTATGTCTAGGCCAGTGAGTATAGCGAAGTCCAGTGGAGTCATGGTCATATCCCCGGTGGCAGAAAAGTGGAAGGAATTGGTGGTGTCTCACCATCTCTCCACCAAAGCAGCTAACAAAGTCCTGCTGGTAGGACAACGTGATAATCCCACGCAGAATGCTCCGAACCTGCTAGATCGATCCCGGATCCTGGAAGCTCGGCGTACCAGTCTCTCGTGACGGTAGAGCCGTATCCTCGTACGGTGCGAGAGCCACCCTGCATTCAGAAGGAATACATGTGTTCAGTACACAATAAAAACACAAGCTGTGTGCAAATGAAATGAACAAGCTGTGTGCAAATGAAGTGAAGTAGCTGTGCGCAAATTAAATCAATCAGTGGGCTGTGTGTTCACTTCAAATCTGGGCTGCGTGTTCAGTAAATCTGTGTTTTGGGCTGCGTGTTCAAATTCTCAATCAGTGGGCTGTGTGTTCACTTCAAATCTGGGCTGCGTGTTCAGTAAATCTGTGTTTTGGGCTGCGTGTTCAAATTCTCAATCGATTATGTGTGTTCACTTCAAATCACGGCGTGTTCAAGAACTGTTTTGGGCTGCGTGTTCAAATTCTCAATCAGTGGACTGTGTGTTCACTTCAGATCTGGGCTGCGTGTTCAGTAAATCTGAGTTTTGGGCTGCGTGTTCAAATTCTCAATCAGTGGGCTATGTGTTCACCATCAACTTGGCGGTTCGTGTTGAATATCGAGTTTGGGATCATGCGTTCTACTCTACTCTCAATCGATTAATGCTGCGTGTTCGCCATCAACTTGGACTGCGTGTTCAAAATCGGAGTTTGGGGGCTGTGTTCTACTCTTAATCGGTTAATGGCCGTGTGTTCACCATCAACTTGACCGCGTGTTCGTAAAATCGAGTTTGGGGCCGTGTGTTCTACTCTTAATCGGTTAATGGTGTGTGTTCACCATCAACTTGGATGCGTGTTCGTAATATCGGAGTTTGGGGACTGCGTTCTACTCTACTCTCAATCGATTAAATGCGTGTTCGCCATCAACTTGAACTGTGTTCAGAAAATCAGAGTTTGGGCTGCGTGTTCTACTCTTAGTCAGTGTGTGCTGTGTGTTCAGTTTCAAAATTCGGGCTGTGTGTTCGACGAATCAGTGTTTGAGCCGTGTGTTCAATTCTTAACTAATGTGTACCATGCGTTCACAATCAATCAGTCAGTGAGCCGTGTGTTCAGCAATTCAAGTGTTTGACTAACACGTTCAGGATGCAGGCAAAGTACTATGTCATAAGCTAAAACTGTGTGTTCAAGCATGGCAAAGCTACAGAATGCACGAAAAATGCAGAGAATAGAGTAAAATACCTCTCGTGCATCGTGAGAAAGGTGCTGCTCCGGCTCTCGCAGAAGTAAATCCCCGGGTGTCCGGTCGTTGAACCCAAAGAAAGCGAAACGCGGCATGAGCGTATGTCTTGGTGGGGCGTATCTCCCGGGAATGAAAGGGCGGACTCTCGGGGGCAGTGTCATAATGTCAAAATTATCCCCGGTGCCTGGAGGACCTCCGCCATGAGGGTAATCACCCGCCATTTCAAGAAATCTGCAAAAAGGAGCAAAAAATGAGCAAAATGAGCCAAAATTGGAAAAAGTCAACAAAAGTCAACTCCCGGGAAATGAAAAAGTCAACAAAAGTCAACTCCCGAGAAAATCTTCCAAATATTGAGACAAACTTATCTCAAGTGGTGAAAATGAGAAAAGAAGCCCCGAAATCAAAATTTAATCGGTTCAAAGTGCTTAAAACTGAAAGATTTCGCGAAAACAACTTGCGTGGATGGCCGAAAAGCGCGTATAAAATGCAGATCTGAAGAGAAAAATGGTCTGGGGAGCAAGGGAAGGAGTTTTCACAGCTTTGGGAGTAATTTCGGATTGAATGGGCAAGGGAATATATAGAAATGAGGAAAATGACCAAAATGCCCCTACTTTTGGGCAGGTGGCCGGCCGGCCACCTTTTCTGGCTGGCCGGCCATTTGTTTTTTCTTCCCTAGCCGGTGGCCTCCCCAAGGGCAACCACCTGGCCGGTGGTGGTCCCCACACCCCCCTCTAGCTCTCTGCAAATTTTGAGGAAGATCGGAGTTCCCGGGACCTGAAAAAGTTCAAGAAAAGTGCACTTTCTGGCACGAAATCGCTCCGCCGGAACTTCAGCTGCAATTTCTGACATGTGTCTCATCATCACTCATCAAAATCAAGGTGTATCCTTTTCAAACATGTTGTAACCTCTCTGGGAGGTGAATCAGAGGCCGCGATCAAGTTGCCTTCGCCGAAATGCGCGTTTCCCAGCTCGTTGTTTCGCAACAAACGGGCGCCCTGATTTATGCTCGTTTTGCATTATTTTGCATATAACTTGCATTCTTATGAGCATTTTGCATTGTCATGCATGATTCCTTGATGTACCATACCTCTATGCTTGAGCATACGTTGTCACGCACGTTCCTTTCTTGCGATGCATTCACTCGCCGACACTGCGTGTGTCAAACTTTCGGAAACATAGGAATCACATTGAATATATGTTGTTAGCATATTGTTCTTGTTGAATTTCTCTCTTTTGCAGGCACGATATTGTATGTACGGTTCATTTGAGGCTGGTGCGACCAGACGAATCGCGCAGGTATTATATCTTCTCCGTGTGAGACGCGACGGGAATTGAATGATTCTCCGCATTCCTAACTGCATGAAATGTAGTCATTGCTTTGCATTCTTGCTTAAAACTGTTGCATCTATTTGCGAATACTTGCCTCATTACAGCTTGCTGCGTTTGCATGATCATTTGGCTCTGTGCATGTCGTTTTGCATTTTGCCCCTGCCTGCGGGCACACATATCTCTGTTTATCTTGTATGATTGTCTAAGTCTTCGGCCTTGTCAAAAATGGGTCGTCTCTAGGCTTTGACATTCACTCCCGTCACTTCTTGACTTAGAAGTTACATCAAAGAGGGGCAACTGTAGACACCCCATTTTTGACCGACCTTAAGACTCAGACGTCACCGATTGAGCGCTCGGTGATGTTGCATGTTGTGCTCGTTCAGAAGTCTCAAAGTCGCGGCCGTGTGCCCTGCCTCCGGACTTCCGAACTCTCTTCTGTGCCTTGCCTCGGTTTGCGAACCAGACTCGGTTTTCTCTGTTTTCTTTCCTGAGGGGAGGGAGAGGTCCCGTGGACTATCTCTCAGTGGCCGTGAGCTACATTTCATGCCCGTAGGCCATTTTGCCCATTTCGGAGCCCGGTTCCCGGTTTTCGGAGCCGTCAGGCCGTGTGCCTCGGTTCGGGACCACCCAACCATCTCCGATTCCTCCGATTTTTGGCATGCATCTTATTTGCTCCCTTTTGAGGGACACTGGGGCCTTAGATACCCACTTCGCAGCCAAACACCTATTTTCGGTGCTTAACGGTGGCTGACGGTTTTCGTGTTTTGGCCCCGAGCATTCGCTTTTGCATCGATTTTTGTTCATTTTTGGCGGTACCTCTGTTTTATCATAAGGAAGGTCACTTTGGAGGGTGGGAGGACAAGAATTATCTCAAGAACTGTTATGCTCCTCCGGCGCCCGGCGCCGTTTTCTCACCGGGCTAATGTTGAACACCCTAGGGCCATTTTCTTCGAGCCAAAACCACATATTTGTGTTGTACACACATGGGAGGACCCTAAAAAATGGTGCTCGGCCAGTAATTCTTCTTTTCATTTTTGGACCTCTCCTAGAGGTGGCTTGTTGTCTTTCCTGCTTCAGAGTTGTCAAATTCCAACCACGGGGCCTTGTTGTACACACATGGGAGGACACCACCCTTTAGAGCTCGGCCAAAAATTTTCACTTCCCATTTTTGCCCTTGGCCGGCCGGCCATAGGGGGTGGCCGGCCGGCCACCTCCAGCAAAAGTGGCTAGCCGGCCTGCATCCTCAATTTGTGTTCATTACAGCTGTATAGCTGTTTCTCCAAAATATCTTGGCATCTGGGGGATATTTTGGGAGGGAAAGCTTGGGTGCATTTCCCTCCTCTTTTACACCCCCTTCTTGGCCTTTATAAGTGTCTGGCCAGCTCCTTCATTAGGGTTAGAAAAACTTCCCTTAAGAGCTCATATGCATTAGCTTATATCTTCCTCTCCAAAAACCTCCAAAATCCTTAAGTTTGGTGCCATTTTCTTCATCAACACCAAGCACTACCTTCACCACTTCCATTCCAGCAGCAAGGGAAGGTTTTTCAGAGGCTAAGAAGCAACAAACTCAAGCCAAGAAGCAACCAAAGTGTAGTCTTCAAGGGTAAGCCACTATTTCCCCTTTTCTAGCACTTTCTTGTCTCATTTCTTAAGCCTACTTTCTTTCTGTTTTGGGCTCCGACCTTAACTGAAACTAGGTTTATTTTGAGCTATTCTTCATGTTTGTTCAAGGGCTCAACCCTGTTTGAGCCCTCCATCTTGCACTTGTTTCAATATCCTCTTATATGCCATTATTTTGCATCGAATATTTGGCCTATGTGTGATCTGATTTGGAGCATCTCATGAACTGATATTGTGCTTATTTTGAGCCCCTCTTCAACATTTAAGAAGGGCTCAACCTTGTTTTCATGCTCCATATGCCACTTGCTTTAAATCCATGTTTTGTCCTTGTTTTTGCATGCTTTTTCTAGCCTATGAGTGATCTGTTTTCGAGCATAATGTAAACTGTGAGTAGGCCTATTTTGAGTCCCTCTTCAACATTTAAGAAGGGCTCAACCCTGTTTGGCCTCTCTATCATGCACTTGCTTCATAATCTCTTATATTTACCGTAAATTTGCAAGATTTGTTTAGACTATGTGTAGTCTGTTTTGGAGCATGTCATGAACTGTAAGTAAGCTTATTTTGTGTCCCTCTAGAACATTGTAGAAGGGATCAACCTTTTTGGGGGTCTCCATGTTGTGCTTGTCTTTATATCTCTCTTTGGCCCCCATTTTGCATGCCTTTTTAGGCCTATCTAGATTCTGTTTTCGGCCATCATCAGTACTGAAAATATCCATATTTTGTCCTTCTCTTAATGTTTTGTTAAGGGTCTTAGATTGTTTGGTGAATTCTTGGTATACCTCTCTTTATAACCCTCTTTTGGCTCACATTTTGCATGCTATGTTGAGCATATCTACATACTGTTTTGGGGGTTGTCATAAGCTGTAAATGTTCATATTTTTGGTCCCTCTTTAGTGTTGTAGAACTGTTTTTTTCAGTTTGAGCATTGCGTATACCATCTACTTCATTGTCCCCATTTTTTCCCCCATTTTTGCATGCTATTTTTGCCATACTTGTGATTGTTGTTTGGCCATGCTTTGTACTGGAAAAATGCTAGTTTAGGGACTTCCTAGCATCTGTCTTTACACTTCATGTCCATATTGTGCATGTTTGGCATAGCTGCAAGTCATTTGAATTATTCAAAGATAGTATTTGAACATCGGGTGTAATTTTGCTATAATTCGGGGGCTGTTTTTTTTGCATCATTTTGGCTGCTGAAATTTGCATTTTCCATATGACATATGCCACGTCTCATTTTGCATGCCATTTCATGCCTTAGGGCCATCGCCTCGGTTTGCGCGCCCGTGTGCACGCATTTCGAGGCACTTCATTTTCATCTCTCAGCATCTCATGTGAGTGTGGCTGAGGCTCTCTCATGTTAGTGTAAGCCCAATTTGCATTGCGTATGTTGTTTCATGCTTTAGGATCATCGCCTCGATTTGCGTGCCCTCGGGCACGCATTTCGAGGCACTTCATTCTCATCCGACGGTTTCTTACATGAGTGTGGCTGAGGCTCACTCATGTTAGTATAAGCCCATTTCGCATTCTGTATGTCATCTTAGTCTCATTGCATTTCGTATGCCATTGTCTCGGTTTGCGCGCCCGTGTGCACGCATTTCGAGGCACTTCATTTTCATTCCCCGGCCTCCTGTGTGAGTGTAGCTGAGGCTCGCTCATGTTGGTGTAAGCCCATATTGCATCGCATATCTCATTTTAGTCCTGTTGCACTCCGTATGCCATTTTCTCGGTTTGCGTGTCCGTGGACACGCATTTCGAGACATCTCATCTTAGTCTCATTGCATATCATATTTCATGTCACTTCATGCCCGTATGCCATTGTCTCGGTTTGCGTGCCCGTGGGCACGCATTTCGAGGTACTTCATTTTCATCCGACGGCATCTCATGTGAGTGTGGCTGAGGTCTACTTGTGTTAGTGTAAGTCCAATTTGCATTGCGTATGCCATTCTATGCCTTAGGATCATTTCCTCGGTATGCGTGCCCGCGTGCACGCATTCCGAGACATCTCATTTTCATAGCATTGTGTATGTTAGGATTGCATTTCATACATATCATGCATATTGCATTGTGTTCGGGATAGGAGTTAGCAGGCACGGAAAGCGAACGCGTTCGTACTCGAGTGAGCAGGTCTCAATTCCCAAGTCACCGACACTCCGGATTACCCGTGATGGAGTTAAGTTTTGTTGTAGCATTCATGTGCATTCATCCCATATTGAGTTGTGCAATTCGGCTCCTCGGCCATCATGCATCGATATGCGTGATTGGTGGCACGAGGATCGAGACATGCATATATTTGTGAAATACATTGCTATGCCCCTTTCCGGCTCTCTGTTGTAGCAAAATGAAGAATCAACAACTTTTCGGAATCTGGCACGCATTTCGAGAAACATCGCAAACAGAGGCTAATTGGGGCATCCCAGTGGATTTCCGCGCAAGGCAGTCCAACATGCATTATTTCATTATCCGGAGCGGAGTCAAGGCAGTCCCTGGCTTGCATTCCAATTTACAGTTTTTCTTAGTTAATTTGATAAATAATTAGGAATTTGTATATTTGTTATTCGGACTGTATATTTCGGACTGTATTATTCTTTTATTTCGGACTGTATTATTATTTATTCGGACCCTCTGCGCGAGGGCATAATTGTAATAAGTGTGGGTGAGTGTGATGTATGTCTTCCAACCCCACGTCTTTCTTCCCTTTTATTTACCCGCTTACGATAGTTAGATTAGGGCATATTTCAATTAGCATACAGTATGACAACATGTTTGCATCATTCATCTGTTTTGCACGCACCGGGCTCGGCGCATCATACAAATTGCATTTGTATTTCAATTCCAAATTGAATACGTGTTAGTTGTAGCATTTCATATGCCATGTTTATAATAGCCGAGCCTGCTATAGTTTGCATTTTTGCATGTGTTGCATTAGGCATTTTCTGTGTATCTAGGATCACGCATGATTTCTAATCAGTTTTCTGTTTTGGCTTGGAGTACTCGGTGAGTTTTATGCTTTAGCATCCTTGCATGCGTGCGAGTGTTGCCATGAATAGCATGCTTACCATGAGGCTAAATGCTTATGTGATATAACTGCCTTGAATGCCTGTGGGTGGAGGTTGAGTTACTTGAATTGGGACAATTCATCAAATGCCTGTTTTAAGCCCACTAGATAGTGGCAAAATCATATTTTCTTAAGGCCACCCGAGGGTGGCAAATCCGCGTCTTAGCCTACCTGCGGGTAGCACCATCAAACCATTTTCAAACAAACAAACACGAAGTGTCTTGTTCCAATTCAGGCGATTCAGTCTATACTTGTATCTTTGTCATCACATAGTAACCTAGGCTAATAAGCGGAATAAGAACTCACAATGTTTTGAAAAAACAGATATCATGATTAGTAGAGGCCGGTCTTTGGACGGGCGGCGGGGGTGCTCACGGTGACCTTCCCAATCGTACCCAAGTTCGAGCCGAGGCAACTTTGGTGATGACGGACACGTGGCCTTTGGCACCGAGTCAGGGTTTCCTAAATTTTCCATTTTAAAATATTTAGGTGGCGACTCTGTATCTGGCGAAGCAGTCCATGTTTGGCACTTCTTTCAAAAAATCTGTTTTCAAAACGATTTGCCGGATTTGGACTCTTCGGTTCAAGATTAAGAACCGTGACATTTGAGTCCTTCAAACTGTAGTGACCCAATATCGAACCAGAACCGGGGGGGGATTCGCACTCCTTCCCCCGGGATGCGTTCGGGGACGTCTACACTCTTTAGGTTTTATTCTTATCTCATTAACTCATTTACAATGCTTAACACATGCCTAAAAGTGGTTGCAAGTGAAAGAGAATGGAAAACGAAACACAGAATGCGAATTTTTTTTTTTCAGAAAACAGGGTCCCCGCTCGAGCGTGGACTCCCCCGCTTGAGCGGACCCTTAAGGCCTGCAAAAGTGCTGGTTGCATGAAAAATACGCTCGAGCGTGGAATAGAGCGCTCGAGTGGAAGGCCTGTCTACAAAAGCTCCACGCTCGAGGGTGAGATATCCCGCTCGAGCGGACATCCAACTCTGCAAAAAGTGCTGGGAGCACGAAATTCACGCTCAAGAGGAGCGTTTCCCGCTCGAGCGGACCTCAAATTTCTAGAAAACCCAGAATTGCATTCTTGAGCTTCAGTTCGACTTTCTAGCCAGAATACTTGCATGCAATGGCTCAAATCCCAAATATAATCATACTAACATGGCACCAATGCAAGATTATAACATTATGGAGCTTAATTTCTTGATTTATCTACATGCATCTCCCAAAATATGTCAAACTCATCACCAACATAACAAACTCATGCATTCAAGCTAATATCTTCTCAAATTGTACATGCATGTGATGAATTAGCCACATTCTCAACTTAGATAACACAAATGGTGATCAAGACATGAGTTTCCTTTAACATTTCACATGGATTATACACATTTGTGCTCAAACATGCAATATCAAAGTGATTTCCTACATGCATGCACATATTGAGCTTCAATTCAACAAATACAACCCAATTTCATTTCAATTTTACTCTTGATCACCAAATTAGCTTGAGCACACAAAATTACAAACTATAATCCAAGAATTACTCACCTAGAAGCTTTGATCTTCTAAGCTCTAGTCAATTCTTGAGCTAAATCTCCAAGATTTCCAAGCTTTAGGCCAAATTAGCACAATTCTCTCCCTTTCTCTCACTATGGCCGGCCCCTCTCTCTCTCACAATTGTCTAACTTAGACTCTTTGAGTTCCAAAGAGTTAAAGGAGAGTGTAATGCTAACATACAACAAGCCCCACTAGAATATTATTTCAATATAAAATATTTGGGCACTTAATTCATCAATTTAATCAGTTTAATCTGACCAGAATCAATTTCTAACTAAATTTCACCGTAGGCTCTAAAAATTATGCCAATCACGATGGCGTAATCAATTTCGGGTTCTGTGGCCGATAAGGCCCTCAATTTAATTTCCGAAGCGGATTATTCAAACAGATATTCCTACGGTGAACAGATAGAATTTCAAAATCACATATATTCACATAATGACATATAAAATCATGCTAAACACCTAATCATACTCAAATTAAGGACCAATTAGCATATTACGGAACAACGGTATCACAAGCACTATGTAGGAGTATTGTACAAGGGAAAGAATAGGGTAGGGAAAGAATAAGGCAAGATTGAACATACCTAATAGAGAGGAGCCTATAATCTAAATATGGAATACAAAGAATAATATATATATATATATTAACATCCCCCCTCAAACTCAAGGTGGCAAGGTAGAAATCAACTTGAGTTCGGAAACCAAATCTTGGAAACGTCTAAGTGGATGGGTCTTGGTGAAGATGTCAGCAATCTAATTAGCAAAGGAAATAGGAAGAAGATAAATAGTGCCTTGAATAACATGTTGGCGAACAAAATGACAATCAATCTCAATGTGTTTGGTTTGATCATGGAAAGCATAATTATGCGCAATTTGGACAGCACTACGATTATCACAATATAGAGGAGTGGCAATGAAAGAAGTAGCACCCATATCTGAAAGTAACCACCAAAGCCAAAAGAGCTCCTGAATGGTATCAGCAAGAGTATGATATTTGGATTTGGTGCTAGAGCAAGACACCAAGGTTTGTTTCTTACTATGCCAACATATGAGAGAATCAACCAAGAAGAAACAAAATCCTGTGGTAGAGCGATGATCAGTCGGATTACTAGCCTAATCAGTATCTGAATAGGAACTAGAGGAGTAGTGAAGACCATGAAATAAAATGCCTTTAACATGCCGAAGAAGACTGCGGAGCACAACAACATAATGTGTAGATCAAGGAGTTGACAAAAATTGGCTAACAAGGTGAGTAGCATGTGCAATGTTAGGTCAAGTAATAGTGAAATAAAAAAGATTGCCTATTAGTTGTCGATACAAGGTGGCATTGAGAAGAGGTGTGCCGTCCAGGGGTGTTAGGTGTTCATTAGGCTCGAGAGGAGTAGAGATGGTTTTGCTGTCAGTGAGGCCATACTTTGTTAGAAGGTCAGAAACATATTTGGCTTGAGAGAGATAATAACCATCGGAGCTAGAGGAGATCTCAAGGCCCAAAACAATATTTGAGAGTACCCAAATCGTTCATCTCAAAGTGTTCACTAAGAGACTTTTTGAGTGCATAAATTCCATGAACATCATCACTAGTAAGAATCATATCGTCCACATAAAGAAGAAGAAGAAGAACAATGCCATGTTGAGATTTGCAGATAAAGAGAGCGAAATCATAAGAGCTAGAAGAGAACCAAAGGACTGGATAGTGGAACTAAACTTTGAAAACCATTAATAAGGAGCTTGTTTGAGTCCATAGAGTGCATTTAGAAGTTTATAGACCTAATTAGATAAGTAAGGATATCCAGGAGGTGGTTTCATATTGACTTGAAGATCACCATTCAAGAATGCATTTTTGACATCCATCTGAAATAATGTCCATTTTTGAATGGCAACAATAGCAATTAAGCTTCAAACAAAGGTGAGATGAGCCACAAGTGCAAAGGTTTCTTCATAGTCAATTCTATATTCTTGTGTAAAGCCCTTAGTAACTAAACGGGCTTTATAATTTTCGATAGTCCCATCAAAGTGTGTCTTAATTTTGTAGACCCATTTGCAACCAACCAACCAACCAATCTAGTTTGGTCCAAGGCTTATAACTCTCCTATCATTACTTGTTGCCAAAGGGGGTTAGTACTAGCCTCATGATAAGAGAGGTTTATGTTGAGAGAAAATAATAGAATAACAATGATAGTCACGAAGCAAGATAGAATGTTCTTTTACCCAGGGTAGGTTGACGAAAAGATGTATTTGAAAGGGTAGAGGATATAGTGGGAAGCTCCGGAGGATCAGTGGATGCAGGGACTTCAAGAGAAGCAGGAGGACTAGGAATAGAAGATGGAGATGCAGGACCATCATGAGAGAAAAACTCTACAGAGGGGAGTGGACCTGTAGTAAGCTCATTAGTAGCATTTGTATCAAGCTCATCATCAGAAAATAGAGGAATAAAGGGATCAGTAAAGAAAGGTGTAATGGGAGAATCAGAGTTTTGGAATGGAGACATTGAAGAGAACATTTTATGTTCCCAAAAGATGACATGTCTAGAGACACGAAGGCGTTTAGAGATGGAATCCCAACAACGATAACCTTTGTGTTCAATGCCATATCCCAAGAAGCAACAAAGACGAGCCTGAGGTTCTATTTGTTACGTTCATGTGGTTGTAATAAGACAAAACATGCACAACCAAAAACACGAAGATGATTATAAGTCGGGGACTTACCATAAAGACGATCATATGGAGTTTGATTGTTAATGATGAGAGAGAGAACCCAATTAATAATGTAAGTAGCAGTGAGGACTATGTCTCCTCAAAAACGCTCTGGACAAGAGGCAGATATTAAAAGAGCATGAGCAGTATTAAGAAGTTGACAATGTTTGAGCTCAGCACAACCATTCTGTTGAGATGTGCTAGGACAAGAAGAGTGAGGGAGTGTACCATATTAATGGAGAAATTTTAAAAAATTAGTTTCTTTATATTCTTGGGTATTATTGGCACGAAAAATTTTGATGGTGTGAGAAAATTGTGTCTTGACAATATTAGCAAAATCATAGCAGTATTGTTGTAATTCAGAACAATTTTTCATTAAAAATAACATGTCAGTAAAATCATCCACAAAAATTACAAAATACCTAGATCCCTCCATGGTAAGATGTGGTGAAGGCCCCTAAACATCAAAATGTATGAGATCAAAAGGTGCATGGGACATAGAAACACTTTTATTAAATGGTAAAGATGGTTGTTTAGTAAGTTGACAAGATAAACAATCCACTGAAATATTTGTAACATGACGTAACTGACCACTTGACACTAAACTACGTAAACGACTAAATAACACATTGTCGAGACGGGAATGCCAAAGATCGAGAGTACAACTAATGGAGGTGGCGACCGTAGAAGGAGAGAGTTGAGATGGAATGTAAAGATGAATGAGCTCATATAAACGCCCAATTTTAAGGCCGATCCCAAGAGTTTGTCCAGCCCGGGGGTCTTGCACAACACAACTAGAGGAAGAGAAAAGAACAGTAAAACCAAGATCACAAAGCTGCCCAATAGAGATTAGATTGAGAGTAAGATAAGGAATTAAACAAGTGCTATGAAGGGAACTAGTAGAATTAGAGACATGGCCTATATGGCTAACATGCATGAGAGAGCCATCAGCAGTGTAAATAGCAAGAATATTAGAAGTAGACATGGTAGAATAGAAAATAGTAGAATCAGATGCCATATGATTGCAACAAGCAAAATCAAAGAACCATCAAAGAACCATGAGGCGATACTTGAGGTGACTGAAAGAGCGGTAGATGGTGTACCAGAAGTAGAGAGGACCTGTTTGACTATGGATTCAATGTCATGAAGTGTGAAGGTTTGGTTGGGCTCAAGAAGAGCAACACAAGAAGAAAATGTGGTAGCAGTAGCATCAGCAAAATGTGAATGAGCAGCGAGTCAATAGTGGCAATAGTGTCGAGATTGACCTTCTTTGGAACGACTATCACAAGGTTGGTGATTGGGATTTTTGAAGTAATCACTCTAATAATGGCTAGGACTAGTCTTGTTGCACCACTTACAAATCCAGATTGGACATGTAAGTAAACCATGATCGGAGTTATGGCAATAAGTACATGATTGTGCAACAGACGATTTGCTAGGCTGATGAGAAGTAGCAAGAACATTATGAGTTTGTGAAGATTTGAGAGAGCCAAGACGAGTTTCTTCAAAAAGGAGCTCAGAGATGGCATATTCTAAAGTTGGAAGCGAATGGCGGTAGAGAAGAGAAGCTCGAACATGTTCAAAATCATCCCGAAGAGTCATCAGAAAGGATGCCAAGCATTGGTCATCTCGATATGTGGAGAACTGACTAGCATTTTCCTTACAGTTCCATTCAAGTTCAGACAGAGATAGTTGATCCCAAACGGCATACATCTGGGATAGAAAAACATTGATAAATTGACCAAACTCTTGGCGCATGTGATGAAGCTGGCTAAGAAGTTGATATTGGTGAGCAAAAGCAATGGTGCTATAACGAGTCTTTAGAAAGCCCCAAATTTCCTTTGATGTGTCAAAGTACCCAAATTGAAGATTAATGGAGACAATTAAAGTATTACGGCACCATGTGATGACTTGATGGTTTTTACTATCCTAGTCATCAAGTTGTTTTTCATATTTAGAGGCAAGTTCATCAGTATTTTTGATAGGTTTGACAGTATCACCAATAACAAGGCGCCACAACTTCTTCATTTTGAGAAAACTAGACATGGCTTGAGCCTAAATGGTGTAATTAGAACCATCAAGAATGATGGAAATTGGTTGGGCCATGTCAGAATGATCCATAGAGAGCAAAGAAAAAATAAAATATTTTTTTTTATTTATAGATAAATGAATTAAATAGTGGCTAAAAAAAATAAAACAATGGATGAAACTAGGCAGGAGTGGGGTGTGACACCTAGTAGCAAAACTGGGGCGCGACGCACATGAGTGGGGCCAGACATATGTTAGCACAGAGGGCACAGATGGCGTGGCACACGGCTAGAACAAGCTGGGCGGAAGCTGATGACAGAGTGTCGACTGAGTTGGCTAAGGCTGAGCGCAAGAAGCTAATGCATTGGGATAACGTTAGATATGGCACCAGCCAAGAAAGGTAGAGATAGTGCGTGTTTGTGCGTGCGATGCATTGAGATACACGCAGAAGGTGAGGTAGTGCGTAAGGGCGCATGGAGGGTTGGTTAGCCTTGATTTTTGCGCCGTTGAACTCCTGGTAATGAGAGGAAGAGTTTGATGTATACAAAAGTTGATTTCGACAACTTTTGATTATTGTGCAGATTAAGAGTAGTATATTTGTGTACTAGAGGAATTAAGAGGATCAAGGATTTTCACCCTTAGCTCTGATACCATGAAAATAGAATATTCATATGACAAATAAGAAAGAGAAAATAGAAAGAGAGAAAAGAAAGAATTGGATTCAATTGATGTATTTACAATAAAAAGCTATACGTATATATATAGCGCTATGTAGGAGTGCTGTACAAGGGAAAGAATATGGCGAGATTGAACATACCTAATAGGGAGGAGCCTATAATCTAAATATGGGATACAAAGAATAATATATATATATATTTCATAATGCATGGATTTTAGAGTGTTGTGTCATTCATTGAGCTTCAGAAGAGCATTTTAATGTTTACTCGAAATCACTAAAAAAAATAAAAATCTAATGTTATAACTTTGCTTTTAGATAGCTAACACTTTCCTTGATAGTAATATTCAAGATCATAGATTTCTACTGTGCAATTATGTGTAAAATAATGATGGTGCCATTCAATGTTGTGCTCTTGATTTTCAAATATTTAAATAAATAACAGAAAAGCCCAAAAAGAGAAAGCTAGATAAATGAAAAAGAAATAAAAGGCTAGGAAATAGTTGTTAGTACTTCTAGCTCTACAACTTCTTTTGTTTCATTTTGTTTATTATTTTTTTAACTGGTCCAACTTACTTATTGATTTGAAATTGAAAATATGATTAAATATGTTAGATGTTACTTATGATAGAAATTGACTACATTGACTAGTTTTATATGTAACAAGTAATTCCCCATGAGTAGAAACAAATGAAAGTGTATTGATTCTTTAATTAAAATGACATAGCTAGTGGTATGTGGTTTACCTAATTACTGTTTTTGGTGAAATAAGGGGTGCGCATGTGCTCATTCCATACCACTATATATATTCTCTACAATTGTGAATCAGACTAAAGTGAAAATATTTTAAAAAGTACCTAATTACCTATAAAAGCAATAAGTCTGTTATTTTCACTTATGGTTCCTTGGGGTTGACTTTTAATGGCATTTGACCATGGTCATATGCTCAGATTCTAAACTACTGTCTAATTTGAGCAAGATGAGACATCTGGATCTAAGTGGTAATCATTTTGACAAGGATGCCTTCAGGATTTTGGGTGCTCTCCCATCCCTTAAGTTTCTATCCTTAGAGTCCAATAGAATCGAAGGACCACTTTCTAACCAAGGTACGTGTATTTTTTATTTCTCAAATTCATGCTACTTAAGTTAATTTTTTGGGGAACTTACGTGTAGGTCCTAATAAGTGGATTTAATGACTAATAGGTCCTATGAGAAAAAAATTTCATAAAAAAATGTCGCTAATTGTATGTTTTAGCGACAATTTATAAAAATCATGACAAAAAAAGTCACTAATTGTCAATTTGTAGTGACATATATAAAAATTGTCACAAAAAATTTATTTTTAGTGATAATTTTACCAAGACTTATTTTCAATAGGACTTGATAGGAATTAAGTCCAACTATTAGGACCTATTGGTAGTTTACCCTAATTTTTTTTATCTCCATTTGAGTGTTAAGAAGACTCAAATAGTTGGAAAAATGAAGCCTTACAACTAGCAAATTGTGCAAACTTATAGTTTTTCTTCGTCAAATATATCTTTTTGGAATCTATTACTGCCATCAATGGCATCATTGTCCATAATTTTTTTTTTAACATTACATTTTCATTTGACACTGAGCTACTAAACATAGAATGTAGGTCACAACATCAAATTATATTTATCTCTATTTTCTTTATCTCAATCTAATTAACGAGTCTCTTTATCTGAGTTACAGAATTGACTTATAATCTTAGCAATCTAGAGGTCCTCCTTCTCAAATCTAATCAGCTCAATGGAACGCTACCAATGGAAGGCAAGAAATTTGTTTTTTAAATTGACTTAGGATCACCCAGCAATCTTGATTGTATTTTGTTAAGTTCTCTTGGCTCTATTTTACCTTCGTCATTTGTTTTGGTATGTTTGACATCCTTTCACCATCTGGAGATCGTAGATTTGAGTGAGAATAATTTCTTTGCAAGTATTCCTCCATCCATAGGAGCATTATCTTCTCTGAAAGCTCTATCTCTGGCTCAAAATAACCTTAATGGTTCTTTACTAATTCAAGGTAAAAATTCTATTCGTTAAGGTTATCTATTATAAACTCGAAGGCCAACAAAAATTCTATTTATTCCTTTCTTTTATTTATTTATTTGCTTGATGCTTGTTTAATTTGTTTAGCATTGAAGAAAACTATAAACTAGCATCATATTTCTTTTTTCAAGAGTTAGGTGGAGTTTGATAAAATTACAAGTTGAAAATTAAGTACTGAAAATTAAAAGCTAAATTCTTTTAGTTGAAAAGTTGTTTGATAAAAATTTAAGTGTTGAAATTGTTTGATATGTAAGAGATTAAATTTGAAATTTATTATTTTCAAATTTTATATTGTGATGGTGGTGGTGGTGATGATGGTGAGGTTATAACGGTATATGTCGATGCTTGTGCATAAGTATTTATAAATTCAGCCAGTATTAAGTAAGTTTCATATCATTTAAAACTTTCTTAACTTTTAGCATAAATTTTAAGACCCACTTAAATTTTTAAGTGATGTTAATTATAATTATCAAAAGGATGAAATTGATTTTCATTCAATACATTTAGTTTTAAATATTGAATTTTGTTATCGAACAACACTTTAGTATACATCTTATAATAACAAATTTTTTACATAAATCCATGGCATTTCAAACAATACGTGTTTCATAAGCTTCTTGTTTTGTAGGTTTGTGCAAATTGAAGAAACTTGAGGAGTTAGATCTCAGCCGTAACCTCTTTGAAGGGAACCTTCCTCCATGCCTAAGCAATTTGAGATCTCTCAAGTTTTTTGATATTTCTCTAAACCAATTCACCGGAAACCTCTCTCCATCTCTGTTTGGAAACCTCAACTCCCTAGAGTACATTGGTCTTAGTCATAATCGTTTCGAGGGTTTATTCTCTTTCAGGTCATTTGCAAACCATTCAAACCTTGAGGTGGTTGAATTGATAAGTGAAAATGACAAATTTGAGGTAGAGACTGAATTTATAGATTGGAATCCCATGTTTCAGTTGAAAGTCCTTGTTCTATCAAACTGTAATCTAAACAAGCTCTCTGGCGATGTTCCAAAATTTCTCCTTTACCAAAACAAGCTAATGTTCGTTGATCTCTCTCACAATAACTTGACAAGTTCTTTCCCAAACTGGCTACTGGTAAACAACACGAGACTAGAACATTTAATCTTGCAGAATAACTCTTTTGTTAATTTATTTTTTCTGCCGCAATACTGCTATACAAGTATTTCCCGAATTGACATCTCTGACAATCACTTCAGTGAGCAAATTCAAGCCAATATTGGGGATATGTTTCCATATATTCGATACATAAACTTATCCAGGAATGCTTTTGAAGGTGGTATCCCATCCTCATTTGGTAAGATGAGTAACTTGGATGTTCTGGATTTATCCACTAATAATTTTTCAGGGGAGGTACCGAACCAGTTAGTTCGAAATTGCATATCTTTAGGAGCTTTAAAATTATCAAATAACAATTTTCGTGGCCAAATCTTTTCAGTTGACTTCAACTTGACGCATCTATGGACTTTGCAGTTGAATGATAATCAATTTACAGGACCTGTAACAAATGTGCTCTCCAAATTGCATGAATTGTATTTCCTTGATATTAGCAACAACTACATGTCTGGTAAGATTCCAAGTTCAATGGGTAACATGACATCGTTGAGAACACTAATCATGGGAAATAATTCATTCAATGGTGAGTTCCCATGTGCATTGGTTCCAAGGGTGTTTATGGACATCTCTTATAACTTATTTTTAGGATCAATACTTCCTTCTTGCTCAAACCCAAACCTACAATACTTGGAGCATATGCATTTGCAAGGTAACAAGTTCACAGGGTTAATTTCAAGAGCTCTCCTTAATTCATCATTTCTTTTGACTCTGGATATTAGAGACAACATCTTTTTTGGCAGCATTCCTGATTCCATTAGACTGCTTTCCAACCTCAGAATTCTTTTGTTCAGAGGGAACCAACTGAGCGGTTCAATTCCAATTCAATTGTGCCAACTAAATCGGATAAATTTGATGGACCTTTCTAATAACTATTTCAGTGGTTCTATACCTCCTTGTTTGAGTAATATCACCTTTGGCACGGTAGGGGCTAGTGACCCTGCCTTCATGCAAGGACCTATAATTTTGTTTGGTGAGTATGAAACTTACCAATATGGAGGTATATTAAAGAGAAAATATGTGCCCAATGATGAAGTTTTGTATGATGAAGCAGACAAAGTTGAGTTTGTCACAAAAAGTAGGAGTAGCTCTTACAAAGGCAACATCCTTAATTTCATGTCTGGATTGGATTTGTCACATAACAAACTAATAGGTGAAATACCTTTCGAACTAGGGAAGCTAAGTAGTGTTCGAGCACTGAACTTGTCTCACAATATCTTGACTGGACCCATCCCAAAGACCTTCTCAAACCTTGCCCAAATAGAGAGTTTGGACCTTTCTTACAACAGTTTTAGCGGAAACATCCCAACAGAACTAATCAATCTAAATTTTTTGGAAGTGTTCACTGTGGCTCACAACAATTTGTCAGGTAAAATATTAGACAGGAAAGCACAATTTGGGACCTTTGAAGCGACCAGTTATGAGGGAAATCCATTTCTTTGTGGACCGCCATTGGAGAAAAAGTGTACAGCCATTGTTGACTCACCACACTTGCCAACAACAGTATCCTTAGATGAAACTGAGGGGAAATGGTATGATATCAATTTAGCAGCATTTTCTGCAAGTTTTGTTGGAACATACATCACTTTCTTGTTTGGATTTGCTGCTATTCTTTACATCAACCCGTATTGGAGACAAAGGTGGTTCTATCTGATTGAGGAGGGTATGTATTCCAGTTACTATTTTGTTTCTGATTCTCTTTGCAAAATATTACACATTCTATATTAGTAACTATGGTTTGTTTCTATGGACAAGTATAGCAAATGTTGTTTTCTGATTCGCTTTTCAAGCTATTTGGCCTTTTGTATTATTAGCTACGGTTTGTTTTGATGGACAAGTATGGAAAATATTGTAATAGTGCTAGCTTTATGTTTCTTATGAATGAATAAATGGAAACATGGTAAGCATTATTGGTTACTTGTTTTCATTTCATTTCACGCTACTTGGAAATATTGCTATGAAAACATATATAGGGTCCCAGAAAACATATATATAATTTGGAAGCAAAGTTTGTAAGGTTTTTGGTAAGTATCGCATTTCCCTTTATACATTGAAATAATATGGATTTATGAAAAAGTTCATTGGATATCAAAAAATTGAAAAGATACAACACATATATAAGAAATCTATTTTAATTCTTTGATTGACAATTACTTTGGCATGTCAGACTAGCTAGCTACTTCTGGATTTAAGATAGAGAAAATAATGTTTAGGACATTGAGAAAGTTTGAAATTACAAATTAGAAATGTTTTTCTTTAAGATTGAGATTATTTCATGTTTGGCAAAAATTACTATCCACTCATTATTCTTAAGGTTGTGTTTGATTTATGGATTTGGGTAAGAATTTGAAAACAAAAAAGGGAAAATTGTGTGAAATGTAACTATACTTCATCCACATTTTTCCTTTCTCTTTTCAAATTCTTACCTAACTCTATATACCAAACACAGCCTAGAAGTGAATATGATTGTTAACGAAGCTCTGAGATTGGTGGACCAATGGAATGAACATAGATGTTCAACGAAGGAGAAAGACGATCTCATCTGAAGTACTAAAAAGATCAAGAGCACTATCATTCAAGATGATGAACCCATGAGTGAATCCCTTTTAGAGGTTACAGAAACAGGGGTAATCAGTAATGAAGCAAAGCAATCAAAAGAAGGGCACTCTAATGGGGATGAAGAAAGTGCAGGTAAAGATTAAACGGAAATCACAGAGGAAAACAAAAACACCTCTTGATCATTCAAACGAGCACTTCTCCGATCGTGATTCAATGAAAGTAGAAATAAGAAAAACTTCGATTGCGATGTGGAAGAACTTTCATCGAATGAGGAGGAATTTCCCACTGAAACACACACAGAAGAGGAAAAAAAGGCAATGGAAGAGGGCAGAGAAGGGATTCTTGAAGTTAAAATCCCTATGGCTCTTCTAAAGAAAATTAAAGAACCATAGAGGAAGTGTTTAATAGTGAGATTATTGGGGAAGATTATAGGCTACAAACTCTTCATGACAAAAATGACAAAAATTTGGGGATTGTAGGCTGATTTCGAAGCCCTTTACATAGGTAATGGCTTTTTCATAGTCAAGTTCGATATGGCAGATGACTACATGAAAGTCTTTACTGTGGCCTTTGGATTATGATGGATCATTATGTGATGGTACGGAAGTGGCAATAGGACTTTAAATCTGATGAAGCAGAAGAGGATATCATTGTGATTTGGGTGCGATTCCCAACTCTACCCATTGAGTATTATAATGAGAAGGAATTATATCACATAGCAAAAGTGCTGGGTGTTCCTCTAAAGATTAATATTAACATGGCAATGGCAACACAAAGGAAATATGCACGATTTTGTGTGGAGATGTGTAACGCCCTGACAAATGAACCTCCATGTTCCCTTTTTTATCAGGGCATTACCAATACAAGATCGACAACAAAAACAAAACAATAGAGTGATAATATAACATCGATAGCATTCCTTCCCTTTTGAACTATTTCCAAACTTTACAACATTGTTTCATTACATTTACAAACAAAATAAAATAGTTCAACAAGTAAGGAATGATACAACAAAATCAACTACTATTCATCTCTTCTTCAAAATTTGTTCCTTGTTACATCAAAATACATGTCAGCACATAGTCACCCAAAAACTACCCTTGGTATACACATAATATGATTTCAAATACAAGATTTCACATTCCAAAAGTTTTCTTCAACACAAAACATTCACTTAGAAGGCACTTCATCGTCATTTCTTGAATTTAGTTAGCTTTGGGGTGAGCGAAAGCTCAGTAGGTAATGCATTTGACAAGTTATAACATCAATTGAAAAACACATGATCATGCAATGCGACATTTGGAAATTTTATTATTTTATGCACATAAATGTCTTTGTGCATGAGTATGAAATGAGCAATGTAAAGTTAAGTTAGCATTTCCTGAGTTCAGACAAGGCAGTATATATACTATGACCTTCCAAGTAAGAGCTAAAATTCAAAATACATACATAGATATAGGTTTTGTATACTTAAAATAGTCCCACATTTGTTGACTCTAGAAACGGCGGGGCAATGGGCACCCAAAAACATTTTTTCCTTCCATATTTGCCAACTCCAGAAATGGTGGGGCCACGGACACCCAAAACCAAGTTTTTCCACATTTGTCGACTCCAAAAACAGCGGGCTCATGGACACCCAAAATCTTTTTTCCACATTCGTCCAGCGGTATGCACAAACCAGGCAATTGGGCACCTTGACTCCCCACGCGGCTACTAAATACAATACACAACTCAAAAACCACGCGACTCACTATCTAGATTCATAAACTATTTACACCCTTTCAACTTTCCACTATTTATTTAACAATCCAGATGATGCATGAATTTGTAAATTCTTGTTTTCCCCTAAAATGATTCTGATGAACACAAATCACTATTTCACTTTTCAATAATAACCATTGTTCTTCTAACAATCATCACCAACACAAGGTGTACGTAGAAAAGCATTTCAAATCATACATTTCAACTCAAAGTTATGCAATTACCTTCAATTTCATGTTTTTGAAATCAATTAAGAAAAACCCATTTTTATTGAACAATTTCCAAAACAAGGGTTTATATAAATTTAGGAATTTTCCTCCCTTTCATGAAATTGAAGCTAATATACATCACAAATAACAATAATCATCAATATTAAACGCAAATCCTTCCAAAACCTTGAAGCATTGCTCACTTTTGTCCAATCCCTTCACTAACACAAAATAATCTCTCTTTCTCTCTCTCTATATATATATATTCCTATACATATATATGATGAGTATCTAATGAAATTACTACATATGAGTTTCAAATTAAAGGCATAACAAGTTAATGACACACCTATCTCAAGAATGGAAGCTAGAAACGAGAATCCACGCAAAACTCCAACGAAAAAGTAAAACAATCAGTACATACCTTGGACTTGACTTACTCTTCAATTTTCTTGGAGGATCTAAGGTGGATTTTAGGCAAGGATTGAAGAAATCAAGTGTTTAGGGTGTTAGGGTTTCAAAATGGGTAATAGAGAAAGAAAGAGCAACTGGAAAAAGTGAGGAAAGAATAAGTTAGACCAATTTTTAAGTGAGTTGTGCCGAACAGACTGCTCGAGTGAACTTTTCTTCGCTCGAGCAACCAACAAAATTTTAAAGAGATCGCTCTAGCGATATTTCCACTACTTAAATGTGAGGTCCTAAAAGTTTTGCAGAGCTACAATGAAAATATTGGGAGCATGAAATCTACGCTCAAACGACCACTTTCACCACTCAAGCGGTCTCACTTAAAAAATGGCAAACTATTGAGAGCTACAAATCTTTACTCGAGTGACCAAATGACCGCTCCAGCAGTCCACCAAAAACAATTGTCACAAGATGTATCTTTCAAAACCTTTGATTTCACACTTTTTGATAGGTAGACATACATATGGAATTGAATATGAGCATATACACTCACTATGTTTTTCTTGTGGTAGGATTGGACACCAGAGGGAAGTTTGCAGAGATAATCCTAGAACGGTGCCGAAGAAGAAAGGACAAGAAGAAATCGGAGAAGACAATCAGAAGTTGGAAACCAACACTAACAATGTGCCTGACCCAAAGAATACAAAACAAAGCAAGAGCTAAACCTAGGTACATATGGGTCTTGGATGACAGTGTCCAATGCAAAAAAGAAACTGTGACGACCACACCATGTATAATATTTTATATTTTATTAATCAAGGTGATTTGGATTTTAATTAGTTATTATTCTGATTTAATTGTAGAATTGATGAACATTATTGGGTCTAATTTGTGTATGATTTTATAAAAGAGTTATTTTGGAATTAGAAATTGAGAGGTGAAATTGATAAGGTGAATTAGTTTAATTTCAAGTATTGGACCATGTGAGAGTTTAATTAAATATTCGGTTCAGTTTAGTAGAATTGAGATTTGATTAATTGGGTCTGAATTAGAATTAATTAAGCCAATTTGGTTATAAAAATTAGTAATTGTGATTATTTTGAATTAAATACACTTATGAGGTGTCCAATTTGAATATGTTATTTATTGACGGAGATTTTGAATTTGATCTGAAATTGAAGGCCTTAATGATTTGAAAAACCAAAATTGATGATGGCAATAAGTTTAATTTGATATTTGGAGTATTTTAGGAGTTTGATTAGAAATCTGATTCAGAATGGTAAAGATTAAATATAATTAATTGGGTCTTAAATGAAGTCAATTCGATTAATTAAATTATGTGGGACTTGTGATTAGTTATGATTGATTAAATTATGATTCATCAAGATCAATTAAAATTAAGAGGTGATTAATTAAGCTAATGCATAATTAGTGACTAATTTAATTCTACTCAACTAATTAACATTGTTGGTGTATATTAAAGAGTATTCTAGAAATTGTGAGAACAATTTCAAACCTTCAAGTTTTATATGTGTACATGAGAAGAGAGAGTAGGCAACTCTATGTTATTTTGTTTTAGACAAAATCGTGATTGTGAGAGAGAGAGAGAGAGGGAGAAAGAGAGAGAGAGAGTTCAATTCTTTAAAACTTGCTGGAATTTTGAAGAAAAACTAAGGAAGCTAGCAGAAGTGAAGAAGTTGTCAACAATACACCAAATTGAAGACTCTAGATAAGGATTTCAAGCTTAATTCTTGTAGAAAAGTCATCTAAAAGTTGAAATTAAGAAGTAATTGGGTTCAATTTCATGTAATTGAAAAAAATTAGCAAGAAGATGAAGAAATTAAGTTAGATTCATGATTATGGAAATTAATTTGGAAATTGATTATTTTAGGTTTGATTTTGATTATCTTGCATGAATTTGAGTTTTATTTCTACATGCATGAACAAATTCTACATGTCTTAATACTCTAATTGTACACGCATCATAGATTTCTTAGAATTGATTTCATGTTGTGATGAAATAAGAACTAAGCTTTGGAAAATTTTGACTTTTATGAACAAATGAGTTTAACTTTTAAATTATAGGAGTTTTGATGTAAATGATTTAAAATTGATCATATTTTCTTGATTATTTACGAGTGTGTGTGTTTTTAGACAAGCCATGTATGAACCCAAGTTTTAAAATTATATTTTGAAAGTTTAATGCATTTATGAGTTTGAAATTGGGTTTGATATGAAGAAAATTAATTTGGATAAATCAAGAAATTAATTATGATTTAAAATTTGACAATTAAGAATTGACTTAATTTTGATTTGAATTTCTTACTTGCAAATATTTTTCTAAGAGCTTGTAGCTTTAATTTTATGTTTTGTAAGAATGGAAGAAAAGTATTAAAATAGTTAAATTCATGGAGATTTGAGCTAAGAGTTAGAAATAACCTTATATACATGGCTTTCGGAGTGTTTTTGTACATTAGAATATGTCATGCATGAAATTTGAAACTTTCAATGTGTGTTTGAAGCTCAACCAGAATTTTGGAAATTCCAAAAATTTGACAGACCGCTCGAGTGACCAAATGGTGGCTTGAGTGCACATTGGGAGCATCCAGTACTTTTGTAGACTGAAGGGTTCGCTCGAGCGACCAATGTTGCTGTCACAACCCAAACTCGCTCCTATAAGTTTAGCATCGTAACCGGCCAGTAATCCTGGGATTACCCAAGGCCTTTGAACAGATTAACTTAGTAATAAGGGGCTGCGGAAACAGATATATAAAATATACATAGTCCATAGAGCTGTGTAGGCATACATGGGACAAAAATTAAAACTAATATACATAAAGCTATATATGTCGTCATATATATATATATATATATCCATTTTACACTATCAGTATCCAACATAAGACAAAAGAATTGTTACAAAACAACAAAAGTCATTAACTTATAACTGGGTTCGCAAAACTAGGCTACTAAACTCTTTCCAGAACCTCCTCGGAAGGCCCAAAGGTTGGCCAACAAAACATACCTCCATGCAATCATCACTGAGCCTGGTCATCTTCATACATAAATAATAGAGTGAGCTAAAACCCGGTGAATAATAACAAAGTAAAGATTTTAATGAATGATGTCCATATCAAACTCAGATTTCAAATCGAAAACATAGTCATAACCATATTCAAATCATGCGTGGTACGTCCATTAGCATTCACATATCGTATTGGTCAAGCATATCAAGTTCCATAATGGAACCTCCAGTACCGGGTATCATATAGCATATGTAGGCCATGGTATTATTTCCTTCGGGTGAGGGCCTCATGACCATAAACCATAGTATTATGTCCCCTGGGCGAGGGCCTCTGCTAAGGATACCACAATTACATCTCAAGAGCTTAATCATCATTCATTCATACAAGACATAGCATTTCAGAAAACTGATAATTACATATCATCAGAATATAATTACAATCAAACATAACTTTACAGAGTTATTACTTATAGATAGCTTCGATAGTAGAACAAATGGATCAAACCACTCACGGCATGTGACCTACACAAACATATAATAGATACACTTATTGAAACACACTTGGATTGTACTTAATTTATTTTATTTCATTCTTAGTGTGTTTCTAACCTTTATTCTCATTATAATGTCTTAATTATGGCTTATGAATGCCTAAGATACAATGAGGATGCCAAAAAGTGGTTCAGAACACTTAGTTAAATTTGCTGAAAACAGGGTCTTCACTCGAGCCCAACTTCCTTCGCTTGAACGGAGGTTCAAAAATAAGGGTGGTCGCTCAAGCACAACTTCAGTCGCTCGAGTGGTCTGTAAACTCTACAAAAGTGCTGGTTGCATGATTTCTCTGCTCGACAGTCGCTCGATGGTTGCTCGAGCGTAAGACTGGGGTCTTCGCTTGAGCGTAACTTTGGTCGCTCGAGCGGTCTGTAAAATTTGTAAACTTCTGGGAGCATGAATTTTACGCTTGAGCCAACTTTTGCTCACTCGAGCAAAAGTGCAAAATCAAGAGTGGTCGCTCGAGCACAGAATATGTCGCTCTAGCAATGAGGTAGAATTATGGAATTTCCAGATTGTACTCCCAAGTTCAAAACTTGAATTTAAAGCCTTAAAACATAACCTTTGGGCCCTAAAACTTGAGAAAACATGTCTAAACTTGTAAAACATCAAGAATTAAGGATCATTTGGTAAAATCAGGGACCAAAAGTAAATCAATGGTCCAAAATTCAACTTAGAACTTTGAAAGCATAGCATGCATGTAATGAATTGAATTCAAAGCCTCCAAATCATGATCAAATAAGGTAAAATAATGGAAAACATGATGAATTCTCACAACTAAGGTACAATCACTACATGCAAGTGAGAATTCTTGACAATTAAACTCAAAATATAGGAAAATATGCATGCATGTATGGTATGACTTAAATTCCTTCATTTCTAGCTCAATTCTCATGTTTAAACACTTAAACCTCTTCAATCTATGCCTTAGTTGGCCCAATTACATGGCTAAAGGGTTGAGTTCTTACCTTAGATGTTCAATTATGCTCTGGGTGGCTAATTGGTTGAGGTTCCAAGCTAATTCTTCCAAATCCTCCTCAATTGCCCTTGTTGATCTCAATTCTCCCTTGGTCTCTCTCTCTCTCTTACACGTTTTTGATCGCAAAGAGATGATGAAATGTGTGTATAGTGGTGGTATGAGGCAACATTAGGCTTATATAGGTACCATTAGTGAGATTAATTAATCCTTGCTTAGATTAAACAATTATACTTATTTTATTATAATTATATGGTTCCGAATCGAATTTCAATTAAACCTACTACAATGTTCTAAAAATTCCGAATAACACAGAAACCAAGTCAATTATAAGTTCTGTGGCTGATAAGGCCTTCAATTCACATAATAAAACAAAAACACAAATAGTGCAACACACATGCAACTAACACAGGATTTCCTCTTAATTACTTATGATGTATCCTTAATCATGGTTTAACAGCTAAGCACAAGTTGGGGTTGTTATAGTTGCGCTCGAGTGAAGTGCCCTGTTTTAGGAAATTTTGAAAAGTTGTACTATGTTCCGATTTCTGTTCTCTTCCATTTCTGAGCATTCTTAGGCATACATTGAGCATTCCAAATGAACTAAAGAGTTAGAAAGAAGCCTAAGAAAGTTAAACAAATTAAAGAACGGATTGAATTGTATTGTGATTCAATTTCTGTATGTGTTACGAATTGTGTAGGGTCAACTCTGAAGACAAATAAGCCAACTGAACACTGTGAGTAATATCTTAAATGTTATCCATGTGGTAAGTTTCTGTACTTATGAATTTTGTATTTTGAATGAGTATTCTATCTGTTGATTCGTAATAGAATCTGTAAAGTGATTGATGTATGAATACAAAATGGGCCTAAGGCCATTAGGTATATTTGACAAGGATACGAATTGGGTCTAAGGTCGTTTGAAATGTTTAACAAGATTGACTAAAGGTCATCTTATATATATAAATGGACCAAAGGTCGTTTTGAATATGAACATAGATGTGATCATGATCATGAATATGACTATGCGCGTAAATATGAATATAAGAGTATTGGACCCGAGGTCATTTTGTATAGATGGACCCAAGGTTGTTTTGTATATGAGTTGGACTTGAGGTCGTTTTGCATATGAGTTGGACCTGAGGTCGTTTTGTATATGGTTATGATGTACTAGACCCAAGGTTGTTTTGCCTCTTTGACATGCCTTGAGCATAAAGGATTAGACCCAAGGTTGTTCTCTTTGACATGCCTTGAATATAAAGGATTGGACCCAAGGTCGTTTTGTTTGAGAATGATCTACATGTGACTACATGAGTAGGATATACTTATAGAAGAATCTCATTCATTAACTCTTTTACTACGATATTGTTCACTGAACTTTTGCTCACTCTTTGTATATATGTATGTAGGTGAGTAGTAGGATGCCCAACCCCAACCATAATGAACCCAATGAAGAATGTCAAGTTTTGTGGAGTCAACCATGACATGCCTAGCGAACAAGGCCTTAGTTTTAGAACTTTTATTTTGACATTTTTGTCTTCTTTTGATGGTCATGTTTGACCTTATCTGCATATAAGCTATGGTTTTGTATAAATATAGTGTTGCATGGATCTACACATATAATGTCTTCTATGCGGGTATGTTTTGTGTGAGTTATTATTATAAGAAAAGTTTTTGCTCATTCCATTTATACACAAACTCATTGGACAAATATTATCTTTTTGCTTTTGCTTTTAATTCAAATTTGTTTTCTATTAGAGGCCGTAGGTAATCTAATGATTACTGGCCCGTTATGATCCTAACCTTTAGGGGCAAGTTCGGGTCATGATAGAAACCAAGGAGCCTATCTGTGTAAAAGAAGAAAAATACCCAACACAACAATAGATTTGAAATTTTTAAAGGAGGGGGAGATCATACAAAAGGCCACAAAGCTCAATTAGAAAGGGACAAAAACAATAGAGGCAAAGCCCAAATTGATATACGCTTCAAGTATAAGACAAGAACTAACAGTGAGAGGAAAGATGAAAGATGAAGCACTGATGAGAATAAAAAAAAAATAGAGAAAATCCGACTGGAAAAAGAAGAAGCAGGTGACATGAAGATACGAGATCAAGAGGCAGACCTAGGGAAATGTAAGGCTAGTCTTTTTCCTAGCAACCCTAAATACACATCAACCACTTAATCAATCACTACCACTTCTCAGCCATCAAAAACCCACCTACCTACCACCACCAACCATACTCCACCCAACCAACAAAAATTTAGCATTAACAGATCCTAGCACAAAGATTCGCCAGACAAAAATGGATGAGGAAGGAAAGAATCTCCTAACAATGCAACACACATTGATTCAGAACAGAGTAATGGTGGTTCTAACTCCAAGGAAAGAAATGTTTCACCTCATTGACTCGAAATGGTGGAACAAGGAAGTAAAAGTGAGAATCCAACCATGGAGACAAGTGGAGGTATTCCAGGATCGACACAACATTTTGATATCTCCCATGAAATCGATTGAACACAACCACAAGCTGTAAGGGGTTATCTGGCTCTTGAAGACCAAAACCCACAACCTAACCAAAATATACCTTCCATGGATATATTTGATTGGAGGCTAAATGTTACACATTTAGCCGCTAAAATACATTTTTATTAGTTTATTTATTTTTACTATTTTATAATTTTACATCTTTTTGTATGTTTTTATATATTTTGAGTGTTTGTACATAAATTAATGTAAATAATATATTGTAGATATTTTATATATTATTTTTTATATTATATTAAAATAAATTAAATAAGAAAAATAAAAATAACAAAAGAAGTTGAAGTTGGCACTACCGACCTCCTCAACTAAGTATATATATTATATATAATATCTATTAATATTATTGTAAACACAAATTTCTTATCCTGCAATTAAGACATGAAAAAAATGCACAAATAATTAATTTTATTTGATTATAATAAATAGGGTATAATTTTCTATGGTTTGCTCTATTACAAAAGAACAAATCCTCTGATTCGATCTCTAAAATGGATTGCTCTCCAATGGTTGTAGAAGCTTGTTGTTGTATCAAACAAGTTGATGGATTTCTTCAAGTCTTCTAAAGAACAAACTTGGAGAAAAGAGGCTTGATCGAGGGCTTGAATGGATTGATCTCGAACGAGTCTTGAAATTATCTCTTTGAAAGGAGAGACCAAAATTGTATTTGTAACTTGAAAGGATTGACACAAGTTTGGAGTGCTTGATAATCCTCTCTTTTAAGTTTGAGGAACTTTAGAGAAAATCTTAAGAAGAGAATTTCGCGAAGCCTTCTGATCACTTAGGAGAAGACCTTGTGCCAAAAAAAATGTGTCCCTCTCCTCATAGTGAGAGCCTCTATTTATAGGCTTAGAAGAGAAAGGTTAATTTTGTGAACTCTAAAATTAATTTTAATTTCCAAGAAAATAGCAATTTATTTCTTATTTTATGGACATGATTTGCATTCAAATTTTCCACACCCACCAAATTTTTGACAAAATATCTTCGTGGGCCCCACACTTTTAGGTTGATCTAATTGTTCCACTTTTCTTTTGGTGTGACCCATAATTTAAAATGTGTTAAGATCCATAATTTTAGTAGAATTCACATCGATTTGAAAATTTTGACCAATCAAGAAAAATTTATTTGTCTTAATTAATCAAGCGGCGATCAAGACACGTAAAAATTTAAGTGTCTACAAATTGCCTCCACTTCAAGTCTCAGATAAGGACCTTGCTTTCTAGTGTCAAAGGCTAGACTTGAAGTAACTTCGATTAGGTTCAAATCCAGTTTTCTCTGATGCGCATACGCTTACACACATCCATGCAACGTATCATCGCATGCGTGTAAGATTAACGGACCAATTATACTTGATAGCTCTTGTGAGTTGATGTAGTATTTGGTGTCCATTTCTCATTTTAACAGTGATGGAGTGATTTCTTTGTACACCAATACGGAATGATTGTGTAGGATTGAATTTCCAAGTAAGCTTTGGTCAACCTCACTCAGTTATGGAACGTAGAATTAGGGTTTTTTTTTAAAAAATTTTAATTCTGCACATAAGAAGCCCTATAATAGCCAACTTGCGTAATCAAGCTACAACCGCTCAAATATTCACTCTTCCATTTTATTGTTGTGCTGCTTGCATCTCTTGGAAGTCATGTATACAGACAAGGCTGGGGGTTACAACTTTGAAGGAAGACAAGCCAAGTATATTCTTTGTACTCATTACTGCTAGTTTTATGAGATTGAGATTGCTTATGTCATACTAACATATTTATGTGGATAGAAGGACTTCTCATGTGTACCTTCTTGTAAGACTATGAAGTCAAAACTTATGAAACTCGTTTTTGGTGCTTATCCCATGGACACATCCTTTATTACAATCTGTTTATTTTATCTTCTTCTTCTTCTTCTTCTTTTTTTTATTTTTTTTTAATTTTTTTTTTAACATAGCATGGGTCATTGATATCATTACATGCCAAAGAATTTGCATGATATCACCATTAAAATATTCATGCTTTTCTAATGCTGATAGTGGAAACTTTAATATTGCACCTATTGAATGTGTATGATACACATTATCATTTCTTTATTTACCAAGCATGTGTAGAAGCTTTTAAACACATGCTGCCACCAATGAAATTGACCCCTTTTTTTTTTTTTCTTCAGCATAATTACGGCTCATCACTTTTTCTCTTGTAGCAATTTCTTTCCCATAGTGCTACTTTGTGCTTCCCGATTGTCAAGGTAAAACCCCTTCTGGAGACTGCATTTTATTTCCTATCTATAAGAATAGTAGTTTTGTGGGAATAATTAAGTAATATGTCCCACGATCCTTTCACCTTGATTGGTTATTTTGACTTATATGGGAGGATGCGCCTATCGAGCTAGATGCCTAGATATTAGACTAGCGAAGTAGACACTTCTACCACCACCCATTCGATCATAAGTGATTAGTTTGACTCATGTAGGGGAATGCGCTTATCGAGGTAGCCGCCTAGATACTGAGCTAGTGAAGCAAACACTTCCACCATCACTTATTCGACCATAGGTGATTAGTTTGACTCATATAGGGGGAATGCGCCTATCGAGTTAGCCGCGTGAATATTAGACTAGTGAAGTAGACACTTCTACCACCACCCATTCGATCATAGGTGATTAGTTTGACTCATGTGGAGACATGCGCCTATCGAGCTAGCCGCCTGGATATTGGGCTAATGAAGTAGACACTTCCACCACCACCCGTTCGACCATAGATGATTAGTTTGACTCATGTAGGGAAATGCGCTTATCGAGCTAGCCGCCTGGATATTGGGCTAGTAAAGTAGACACTTCCACCACCACCCATTCGACCATAGGTGATTAGTTTGACTTTGTAAGAGGAACTAATTTGAGTTCACTAAATTAATTAGGCCCAACAGCCCAAGGTTGGTGGGCTCGAATTTATCTCAAGTTCAAGATTGGTGGGCTCGGATTTATCGCCATCAAATGGGCCGAATCGCCCTAAGCCTCGAAAGAGTTCGGATCCATGAACTTAGAGACTTACTTGGGCTCGGGCTCGAACTCGAAAGGGTTCGGATCCACGAACCTAGAGATCCGAAGCACTTGGCTTTGAACGGATTCAGACGCAATCTAGAAGTCGCTCCATTAATGAGTCCCAGAACACTTGCGGGCTCGGAGCTTTCCGGGATTTACGCACCAGAACCATGGGTGTAATGGAGTCCGAACAAAGGACCCGATTCCGAGGATGGTGAGTGGAGATAAATTCACTCTTCGGTTAAACTAGTCTATACCCGAGTCGAGGTGGCATGACTTCGGGGGGGTCCATGAGACTCAGCAATATTTTGCGGCAGGATGTCCTCTGGGACTACCCCTGACCCTTTGGGATGATTGGGGATCATTGGTTAGGTGTGGCTAAGAAGAAGGGTTCGCCGAGGGGTTGATCTCCTCTTCGGGATTTTTCTCATCCTCGGAGAGGTCACCTCCTCGGACAAGGTGATTAGAGAGAATATTCCCCATGTGCCTTGCACATGGGCTCCATCCTACATCATGAGGTGCCTATAAATAGTACCCACCCATAGCTTTACAAGAGATGGATTTGGAGAATTAACTATGGGGAAAGAACCAATTTCCCTTCTCCATTATCAACCTTGAGAGTGAAAGTGGGAGATCCATGGGAGAGCCTTGCCATTATTCTCTCTCTAGCCACTTTGCCTTCTTCTTCACCCAATCTCTTATCTCCATCATCTCCTTTCTTTTGTGTTCTTAGTTGAGACTATTGAAGAATCTAAGCCTCTCATAATCTTCTAGAGAATTCGAAATTGTTCTTCAAGGATTTTCGAAGATCTTTGAATTTTTCAACTACTTTCTTGAACCCTCTCATACAGACTCATGTGGGGGAATGCGTCTATCGAGCTAGCTACCTAGATATTGTGCTAATAAAGTAGACACTTCTACCACCACCCATTTGACCATAAGAGATTAGTTTGATTTACGTCATGATCATATATCATATATGTCCCTCCACAACGCATGCATTTTTTATTTTTTTTAATGTTTGGCTTTGTCACTCAGTGATAGTGTACTTCAAGACTTTCAAGAAGGGATACTTGACCATTCTCAAGGACTCTAGTGATGCTATTGAGGAGGGAGCTACTCTTTTAATTTGCCCTCATTTCTTTGGTGCTTGGGGCTTGAAATTCGAGCCGCTTGATTGTTCTTTTCATTTGGCATAATGGGCTCATGAGACTTCATGTCAATCGGTTGAAGGCCTGTTACACTCTAGGGTTTTATTATTAAAGTCATTTAATCGTGAGGAAATCGAGGATCTTAGTTCATTTCTTATCCTTGGGCGTGTGGTCCAAGCCCAAAAGGTGGCATGGGGCACTATTTCAAGGCCATAGCAGAACCTTCTTTTTGTGAAGGATATTGGGAGTGGCTGGAGGATATACTGGGGCAACATCATGAGGTACTACAATAGGCTGGCATTTATGATGCAATTTATGCCTCATTATTCTCGTATGATCGACTACATAGTGTTATGCGAGCCTTTTATGAGCTTTTGTGTCCGTCCACTAATACCGTTCACACTTTCATAGGCGAAATGTCTATCTCACTATGGGATTTGTGTTAACTTGGTGGGCTTTCTATTAGGGGTGCAATATATGATGTAGTAGTGCCAAATGCCCAAGAATTGACCGGCAGTATGAGGGACAAGAATTTCCCTCTTCCTGCCAATTGTGGTCATTTATTTGTTGTTTACCATCGGCTTTGTAAGGAGTTGAAGAAGAATGTGGTGAAGATTACTAGCTGGATAAAATTTTGGTTTAAAGGTGTAACACCTCGACCTTGTTTTTGCTTAATTGATTATGTGGGAGCCGAATATTGTGGGGGCAATAATGCCGAATAACGGTATGAGGACAGTCAAAGACGAAATTTGTATTCGGCTTCATCCTAGACAATCACAGGGCCGAATAGACTAATCGACATTCCAACCAGCCAAACAAAAGCCGAATAAATAAACGTGCAATGGATTAAGGGTGGGCCTGACCCTGAGGCCCAAAAGAAAAATATAAATAGAGGAGCATCAGCCAAAGAAAGGTATGTGAGAACAAGTTTAACTTGAGATATAAGCAACCAAGAGAGTACACACTGACTTATTTGTCGGAGTGCTACTTGCGGCACCCCTGACCAAAGTGTTCAATCCTTTTCAGGTGACTAGCTGAGGATCACGAGCATCCTACAGGATCCAAAGAGTATTTCCAAACCACTTCTCCACAATTAGCGCTGTCTGTGGGAACACTCCAGCACATCCATGGCGGGTGTGACGGAAGATCCTCTGGTAGTCGCTGACGACCTTACGCCACGAGTTGATACCACTTCAAGCAACATGCTTGGGCCAGAGAACATTGCTGCACGAAGGGCCTTGAACTTCGACTCAGTTGCCTAGATCTCACCCTCGATATCAGCACATGAGACAATGCAAGCAATTATGGATTAGGCAAAGCACAATGAACAGAGGTTGGAAAACATGATGGCTGAGAACTAGCGCCTCCGACAGGATTTGGCCTTGGAGGTTGAATAATCCCAACAGGCTGCGCTCCAAGATCCGGGACAACCTTTGAGAAAGGATGGTCGACGACCTCGAATTCGGAGACAAGATAGTGGCAGTGATTTTGACTTATCATCCCCAGAATCCAAAAAGAAGGGATGAGTCGAAGTCTCCAGTTCTTTTGAAGGGAGTTTGCGTGCACGGAATAAGCGACGAAGAAATGATTCAGACGAAGAGGACCAACATGACCCCTTTGTGTGACGGATCGCAAGGGCAGTGCTACCCAAAAAGTTCAAAGCTTCATCGTTCACCTTATACGACAGAAAATCGGATCCCACTGATCACATCCGTCATTATAAGCAAGCCATGACGCTGCATACACACGACGAGGCCCTCATGTGTCGAATATTTCCGAGCAGTTTGAGACCATTGGCTGTCAGATGGTATTATAAATTAGAACCGGCATCGATTAAGAGCTTCGATCAACTCCAAAAATCCTTTAGGGTAAGGTTCATCACCATTGAGGTCCAGTCGAAACAGGCCGATTCTCTCTGGGCAATGCAAATCCAACCAGGGAAAACCCTACTTGCGTATTCGACGCGCTATTAGAAATGCTTTAATCTCGTAGATGATGCCTGCAATGACTCCATGGCCATCACCGCCTTTAAAATGGGGTTGCATCTTGATAGTGCTCTCCGCAACTCCTTGACCAGAAGGCCCCCCAAAATAGTTTGGTCGTTAATGAAAAAAGTCGAGGAATACTGCAAAGTGAAATATGATGCCCTACGGGTCAAAGCCGGGCACAAGGCCAACGAGATGGCTCATCTAAAATCGTTCAGCCGATAAATTCTGTGCCATCACGGAGCCCTGAACCACGGAATCGGGCTAAACGAGACAAAAGACGAGATTCGCACCGATCAAATGACCAATGTTCACACCGAGCTAATGAACAACTTCAAGTGGATAGCAGGCGCATAAGGCGCATGGACAAGAAATATACGGAGTTGTCGGAGCCAATCAGCAAGGTTATGTCCAAAGTTCAACATCTTTCGTTCTTCAAATTGCCACCCAACATGGTGGGACCTCCCGACACGAGAAGACGGGATAGGCGGTTGTAGACACCCCATTTTTGACCGACCTTAAGACTCAGACATCACCGATCGAGCGCTCAGTGATGATGCATATTGTGCTCGTTCTGAGGTTTTAGAGTCTCGGCTACGAGCCTTGCCTTCGGACTTCGGGGCTCTTTTGTGCTTTGCCTCGGTTTGCGAACTAGGTCCCGTTTTCTTCGTTTTCTCTTCCTGAAAGGAGGGAGAGGTCTCGTAGACCATCTCTCAGTAGCCGTAGGCTACGTTTCGTGGTCGTAGGCCACTTTTTCCGTTTGGAGCCCAGTTTCCGATTTTCGGAGCCGTCGGCCGTGCGCCTCGGTTTGGGACCGCTCAACTACCTCCGTTTGCTCCAGTTTTTGGTACACACCTTGTTTTCTCTCTCTAGAGGGACACTGTGGCCCGGGAGACCACCTTTGTGGTCGCACACCACTTTCGGTGCTTAACAGCCTAGTTTCGGGGCCTCGGGCTGCGCGTTTTGGCCCTCGAACCTTCGTTTTGCATCCGTCTTGGTCCATTTTTGGCAGGGACCCTACTTTCATTGTTAGGAAGGTGGTGGTATGGTGGGAGACCACCTTTTCTTCTTGGAGACCACTTTTCTCTCCACCGCCCGATTTTCTTGATCGGTAAGTGGTCTCCCTCACTTTTGGGCCATAATTTATGGTCTCCCACCATACCATTGTGCTGTACTCACCTGGGAGGCCACCAATATGGGTAGGCCGACCAGTATTTCTTCTTGACCCTTTTGAACCTTGCTAGAAAGCTGGTTTTTCTCACTCTTGGGCCACATTTTCTGGTCTCCCACCATACCACTGTATTGTGCTTATCTGGGAGGCCACCTTTCTGGTATGGCCGACCAGCATTTCACCTTGACCCTTTTGAACCCTGGTCGGCCGACCAGGGCAAGTGGTCGGCCGACCACTTGAATTGGTCGACCAGCCACCTCCTTTTTGGTCTCCCTGAGTGCAACACAGTTGTGCCAGCTGTGAAGCATTTGACCCATCCTCCGAGATTTGAGCCTTTTGTTTGTCTTCTTAAGGAAGCTCTGGCCTTGTTGCTTAGCTTCTAGGAGAAGCTTGACCCTTTTTTCAAGCTTCTTGAGGAAGCTTGACCCTTTTGGTCTAGCTTCCTCAAGAAGCTTGACCCTTTTGGTTAAGCTTCTTTGAGAAGCTTTGACCCTTTCTTAAGGCTTCTCCAAGAAGCCTTGGCTCTCTTTCTCTATAAAACAAACATTCCCTCTCCATTTGCAGGGGTTGGAACTTTTTGGCTAAGGCATACACACTCCTCCATATATCTCTACATTCCAAGCTCCAAACACCATTATTCTTGCATCCATTGCACCACACCTCCTAGCACAACACCTCTACCATCCATCCAAGCACCTTGGAACTGATTTGCAGAGGTTGAAGGCTCATTACCTTGGTCCAGAAGTTGCTGAGGGTTGGCTCTACAAGGGTAAGTCTCTGTTTCCCCTTTTTTTGCATTATTTTGCTTCATATCTTAGCTGTACTTGCGAGCATTTTTGGGTTTCAACGTAAACTGAAAAAAGTTTTTTTTTGAGCTCCTCTTTAAGTTTGATTAAGGTCACTTTTCTGTTTGGGGTCACCTTCCCCTTTGCATGCTTCATTTCCTCATGTTTAGGGCTATGCATTAGAGCATTTGTGTTGGCCTTGGTTTGGCCTTTTAGCCACTGAAATCCAGTGGATTTTCAGTGGCTTAGATGTATTTTTGAGCCCTAAAATCAGAGAGGGGTGACCCTTTCACCCTTTGTTCTCTTTACTAGCTTTGTTAGCCTTCCAAAGGGGCTCCTACTTGCATGTTGTGAAGTCACATTTCAGGCCCTATTTGGTGAGTTTTAAGGTCTGCCTTAGCTCTGTCCGGAGCCTATTTTTCCATATAAAGTGTCTATTATGCATGTGTAGAACAATCATATTCAAGGCCTTTCAAAGGGGCTTTCACTTGCATGCTTCCTAGACTAATTTCCGGGCCTTTTTGATGGGTTTTAGGACCCTCATAACCTCTTTCTAGAGGTTTCTTTGCCATTTTGCATGCCCATCACATATGTGTAGAACAACCCCTTGCATGGCCTTCCAAAGGAGCCCATCATTCTTGCATGCATTGATTGAGTTTCAGTGGGTTTTTGGGCATATTTTGGCATGGCATACTTCTGTTTTTGGCTGGTTTGATGAGCTCTCATATGCTTCATATGGTTGTAGTACAACTCATGGTTCACTAGCTTTCTTTGCATGCTTTGTTGACCCTTGATTTTAGCACTTTTTGGCCATGCCTTAAACTGATTTTGTGCATATTCTGGACTGCCTTAGCTCTATTTTTGGGTCTCATGGTCAAAGAATGCTTTCTTTGCATGGTTATAGTTCAATGCATTTGCCTAGTTTTGAGTTTCGGGGCCTATTTCATGCATTGGGTTACATATTTCCATGATTCGGGACTATTGCGCATCTTATTTCAGTGCTGGAAATTTCATGTTTGTATGCCATCTTTCATCCCTTGCCATGCTTTGGTAGAGTGACATTCGATGCCTTAGGTTCGGTCCTTTGCATTCGTGCATGTGTGCATGCATTTCGGTTGTCTCATTTCCATCATATGGCCGCTGATATGGGTGTGGCTGAGGTCCACTCATATTGGTGTAAGTCCATCTTGCATTGAGCATGGCATTTAGTTCATGATTGTTGCACGTTTGGCCATTGCATTGTGTATGCTTTGATCATATCATTGATAGTCTTCATGTGCGCATGATAGCCTTCGTATGTGCATTGTGTATGCCATTGTAGTTCATAGCATTGCATATGCTAGGTTGCATGTTAGTCGCATTGTGTATGCCATGCATATTGCATTGTGTTTGGAGTAGGGTTTAGTCCAAACACGGGAAACAAGGGACGTTTCGTACTCAAAGTGACGAAACGTGTCTCAATTCCTGGTCGCCGACACTCCGGATTATCCATGATGGAGTTTAGGCCTTGTTGTGTTTTCATGTGCATTCATATCACATCGAGTTGTGCAATTCGACTCCTCGGTCATTGTGCATCGAGATGCGTGATTGGTGGTACGAGGATCGAGGTGTGCATATATA
The DNA here is from genome assembly GCA_025200525.1 of Camellia lanceoleosa. Lineage (NCBI taxonomy): Eukaryota > Viridiplantae > Streptophyta > Magnoliopsida > Ericales > Theaceae > Camellia > Camellia lanceoleosa. The sequence continues at coordinate 106,130,729 of CM045772.1, read as the reverse complement.
TGTGAAAATACTTTGCCATGCCCCTTTCTTGCTCTCTGTTGCAGCAAATCAGAAATCAGCAACTTCCTAAAGCCTTGCATAGCATTCCGGGATCAATTGCAAATAGAGGCGAATCGGGGCATCGCAATGGATTTCCACGCAAGGCAACTCGAGCATGCATCTTTCATCATTCGGAACAGAGCTGAGGCGGTCCATGAATTTGCATACTAGTTTATTGCTTTCCTAGTTAATTTGTTAATTAATTAGGGTTTTGTAATATTTAATTATTCATTCGGACTGTAATTATTTATTTGGACTGTATTATTCATTCGGACCCTCTGAGCGAGGGCACAATTGTAATAAGTGTGCGTGTGTGTGATGCATGTCTTCCAACCCCACGTCTTTCTCCCTTTTATTTACCAGCTTATGATGGTTAGATTAGGGCATGTTTCAATTAGCATACTTAAGTTCGCATGTTTACATCATTCATCTGTATTGCATGCACCGGGCTTGGCGCATCATACTAACTGCATTTGTACTTCAATTCCAAGTTGAATACATGTTAGCTATAGCATCATCATATGCCATCTTAGAATAGCCGAGCCTATTGTAGTTGCATTTTTGCATGTGTTGCATTAGGCATTTCTGTATAGTTAGGATCATGCATGGATTTCTAACATAGCTTCTATTTTGGCTTGGAGTACTTGGTAAGTATTTACACTTTAGCATCCTTGTATGTGTGTGAGTGACTGCCATGATAGCATGCTTACCATGAGGCTAACTGCTTATGCGATATAACTGCCTGAATGCCTGTGAGTGAAGGTTGGATTATCTGAATTGGAATAATGCATTGACTGTGAGTTTTAAGCCCACTAGATAGTGGCAAAAATATGTTTTCTAAGCCCACCCGAGAGTGGCAAAACCTGTATTTTAGCCTACTTGCGAGTAGCAAACCATTTTCGAAATAAACATGAAATGTTTTATTCCAATTCAGGCGATCTGGTCTATACTTGTATGATGTGCGCATCACATAGTAAATCTAGGCTAATAATCGGAATAAGAGCACATAATGTTTTCAAAACTTGATATCATGGTTAGTAGAGGCCGATCTTTGATCGGGCGAGCGGGGGTGCTCACGAAGTGACCTTCCCCAATTGTACCCAAGTTCCCGAGCTGAGGCAACTTTGGTGATGACGGACACGTGGCCTTAGGCAAATGAGTCAGGGTTTCCTAAATTCCTCCAAAATAAAATATTTAGGTGGCGACTCTGTATCTGTCAAAGCAGTCCATGTTTGGCACTTCTTTCTAAAAATCAGTTTTCCAAAACGATTTGCCAGATTTGGACTCTTTGGTGATTTATCAGTCTTGCATTGCACTTTGCAAGATCAGATTAAGAACCGTGACTTTGAGTCTGAACTGTAGTGAGCCCAATGAACAAAACGGGATTCCCTCCTGGGACGTTCAGGGACATCTACAGCGGTGCGAATATCACAAAGACCACAGTCATGATACTGACAGTTGCTATGCGTTGAAAGATCACCTTGAGGAGTTGGTACAAGATGGTCGACTTAAGCAACACGTTCGAAAGAACAACTCAACCAAAACAATTGCTTTACGGCAGGATTCACCTCCACTCGGTGTAATCCATATGATATACAATTTGCCGACGGAATCCACGGTACATACAATTCAGTTGCATCCTAACCCCCAAAAACAAATCACACTAGCGAAACGGCCCCATGATGCTGCGAGTATTACTTTCGATGATTTTGACTTGGCCAGCGTAACGTTCCCCCACATTGATCCCTTGGTCATTGAACTACTCGTAAATCGATTCACCGTTGAACGTGTTCTCATTAACCAGGGGAGCACTTCGGAAGTTATGTATTACAAGACCTTTCTCAAACTCGACTTCACTGAGTCGGACCTATCTCCAGCTCATTATCCGTTATTCGGCTTCAACGCTAATCCGGTATATCTGTTGGGCAAAATCACACTACCAGTTCGGGCGGGCTCCCGGACGGTGGATGTATAATTTTTGGTTGTCAAGCTTCCTTCGCCGTATAATCTCATCATGGGACGAACTTGGCTGCATACCATGCAGGCTGTGCCAAGCACCTATCATCAAGTATTTCACTTTTCGACTGAACGCGGCATTGAGCAAATTTGAGGTTCCTAGAAATCGGCGCAGGCATGTTATCTTCTTGCCGCAAAGACACCAAGAGAGCTGGAAGTGAATTCAATTTGAGGTGCCAGATCGAGACAACCTCGACGACGTTGGGCGGCTCGCAAGTGAAAAGGCAACTGGAGCCCTGGATCGGGTTGAAATTGACAAGAATCCTAACAAATTCTTCATGGTCGGCGCCTCCTTGAATAAAGTTGACAGGCAAGAGCTAATTTCCTTCTTACTCGGCAACCTTGATGTATTCGCATGGTCGCAATATGAGATGCCGGGGGTGGATCCATCTGTGTCTCAACACCGCTTAAACGCTGATCCCAGATGTAAGCTGATTATTCAGAAAAGTCGGCGGTCAGCCGCAGAACACACTGCTGTTGTTATTGAAGAAGTTGACCGGTTGCTTGATGCCGGGGTAATCCGCGAAGTGACCTATCTTACATGGCTGTCGAATACTATGGTTGTGAAGAAGAAAAATGGAACTTGGCATGTTTGTGTGGATTTAACGGACTTAAACAAAGCTTGTCCCAAGGATTGCTTTCCCCTCCCCAGAATAGACCAACTCGTAGATGCAATGACACATCATCAAATTGCCATGCATTTGGAGGACCAAGACAAAACTGCCTTCCTCACCCCAAGAGGAACCTATTGCTATAAAGTTATGCCTTTCAAGCTGAAGAATGCGGGGGCAACCTACCAAAGACTAGTCACTGCCATGTTCAAGGAGCAACTCGGCTGTACTATGGAAGTGTACATCAATGATATGGTGGTCAAGTCCAGAGAAGAGCAAGCTCATCTAGCCGATTTGGGACAGACATTCGGCATTCTTTGCAAATACAAAATGAAGCTGAACGCTTCCAAATGTGCCTTCGGCATCGGATCCAAAAAATTCCTTGGCTACATTGTTAACCACCGTGGAATCGGAGCCAACCCGAGGTAAATCACAGCAATTCTAGAACTCGGCTCTCCTTGGTCGATCAAAGAGGTTCAGAAGCTGATGGGAATGGCTGTTGCACTCAACAGATTTATCAGTCGTTCCACGGATCGCTGTCGGTAATTCTTTCATACCCTTCGGCAGGGTAAAGCTTTTGAATGGACCCCCGAGTGTGAAGCCACTTTGGACGGTTTGAAGGCTTACCTCCGATCAATCCCACTCTTGACAACACCTTTGGCAGGTGATCCGCTCATTTTATATCTGGCAGTTTTCGACTGGGCCGTTAGCGCCGTACTATTAAAAGAAGAACTAGGGGAGTAGCGGCCAGTTTATTATGTGAGCAAAGCAATGGTTGATGTCGAAACACATTACCTTATGTTGGAAAAACTCGTCCTTGCTCTCATCATGGCAGCAGAAAACTGATGCATTACTTTCAGGGGCATACCATTGGGGTACTAAAGGACTACCCCCTCCGCTCAGTACTCCATAGTGCAGAAACATCAGGGTGCGTTTCAAAATGGGCTCTCGAACTCGGCCAGTACGATATTCAATTTCTGCCCAGAACCTCAATCAAGGGGCAAGTGCTCATCGACTTTGTGGCCGAATTCACCGGATGTCTCGCCGGCTTTAAGTCTGATCAATTTCAACCTAAGCCGAACTGGAGAATTTACGTTGGAGACATTTGGCAGTTGTATTGTGACGGCTCATCCAACTAACGTGGCGGTGGGGCGGGCGTAGTGATCATGGCTCCCGACGGGGCAATAATCGAGCAGGCTATCAAATTGGGCTTCGAAGCATCGAACAATGAGGCCGAATACGAAGCATTGTTAATCGGCTTACGAAACACACATCTCCTTGGTGCTCAGTGTCTGCTTGTCTTCTGTGACTCAAAGCTAGTCATCAACCAATTGAAGGGAATCTGTGACCAAAAATGACCGTATGACAGCTTACATGAAAACGGTAAACTCTTTGTTGGCAAAATTTGACCATCATGAATTAAATCATATAACCCAGCATCAGAACACACATGTAGACGACCTGGCTTGCCTAGCCTCTGCCATCAACTTAGAAATTAAGTGGACAATTGAAGTAGGATTCATTCCTGAGCCGAGCATTGCCCCCTCAGAGTCAATTCAAATCAATATCGTAGAATCAGGTCCAAGTTGGATAGACCCCATCACTGCATTTCTATCTTCCGAACAGCTCCCGACAGACAAGACAGAAGCGCACAAATTGCGAAACAAAGCCTTGCGATATTACTTTGATCTGCAAGGAAAGCTCTGCAAAAAATCCCTTTCTGGTCTATACCTAGAATGTGTTCATCCAGATAAAGTCGAAGAACTCTTGACTGAAATACACGAAGGTAGTTATAGTGCCCACTCTGGTGGGCGTTCTTTGGCTCATCGAGTTGTAACACAGGAGTACTACTGGCCGACCATGAGAGCTGATGCCGAATGTTACGTCAAGAAATGTGAACAGTGCCAGAAGTTTTCCTCTTTAACCTATTTTCCTACTGAGGAGTTGAGCTCAATCACCAATCCTTGGCCGTTTGCTCAATGGGAGCTTGATATCATCGGGACATTGCCACGGGCCCCAGGGAACAAGTGATTCTTGATTGTCACGACAGATTACTTCACAAAATGGGTTGGAACGGAGGCATTAACACACATTTGAGATACTGATGGTAGGCGTTGTGTGTAGAAGAATATCATAACACGATTTGGCATTCCAAGAGCACTCATTTAAGACAACGGCACCCAGTTTGATTGTAACGTTTACTGAGAATTATGTAGCACGTATGGTATTCGGCCCTATTTCTCCACCCCGGCTTATCCACAGAGCAATGGTCAAGCCGAAGCCTCCAACAAAGCCATCTTGGATGGCATCAAGAAGAGGCTGGAGAAAGCTAAAGGCAGATGGGTCGAAGAATTGCCGAGTGTATTATGGGCTCATCGTACAACTCCGAGGCGATCCACTGGGAAAGCGCCGTTTTCTTTATGCTTCGGAACCCAGGCAATCATCCCTCTGGAGATCGGCCTCCCAACCTTGAAATCGAAAGTTTTTGATATAGGCCGAAATGACATGATATTGGCCTTGGATTTGACTCTGATTGAAGAACGACGAGGCCGTGCCCTTGCATCCATGGCACGATACCAGCAATAGCTTGCTAAGTCGTATAATCAACGTGTTCAGCTACGCCGTTATACACCGGGAGAATTAGTCCTCAAGAAAGTACTTCCAGCTTCCAGGAATCTGGCGGACGGAAAATTGGGTCCTAACTGGGATGACCCCTATCAGATCGATTCAATCGCGGGAATAGGGGCATATCGGCTCAAAGACATGTCTGGGAGAAGTCTGTTACGTCCTTGGAATTCCACGAATTTGCATAAATTTTATCATTAACCCGACTTGTGGGGCATGACAACTTGTTTTGAATGTTCGCCGTGTACAACTTTCACTTTTATAATGCAAGACTTCTTATCTTACTATATGAAATTTTAGTCCAAAGATGAAAGCCTCCAAATTCAAAGCGCCCTTCATGGATTTCATGATTGGCCAAGTTAAAAGATTCCAAATTCGGAGCCCCATCCGTGCGAGACACGTTTGGGCCGAGTAAGCCTCCAGATTCAGAGCGCCTTTCGTGGAATTCACGATTGACCAAGTTAAAAGCCTCCGAATTCGGAGCCCCATTTGTGAATGACACGTTTGGGCCGAGTTAGCCTCTGGATTCAGAGCGCCCTTCGTGGAATTCACGATTGGCCAAGTTAAAAGCCTCCAAATTCGGAGTCCCATCAGTGAATGACACGTTTGGGCCGAGTATGCCTCCGGATTCGGAGCGCCCTTCGTGGAATTCACGATTGGCTAAGTTAAAAGCCTCCAAATTCGGAGACCCATCCGTGTAAGGCACGTTTGGGCCAAGTAAGCCTCCGAATTCGGAGCGTCCTTCGTGAATGACACGTTTGGGCTGATTAAGCCTCTGGATTCAGAGCGCCCTTTGTGGAATTCACGATTGGCCAAGTTAAAAGACTCCGAATTCGGAGCCCCATCCGTGCAAGACACATTTGGGCTGAGTAAGCCTCCAGATTCGGAGCACCTTTCATGGAATTCACGATTGGCCAAGTTAAAAGACTCCAAATTCAGAGCCCCATTCGTGCAAGACACGTTTGAGCCGAGTAAGCCTCCGGATTCAGAGCGCCCTTTGTGGAATTCACGATTGGCCAAGTTAAAAGCCGTCAAATTCGGAGCCCCATTCGTGAATGACACGTTTGAGCCGTACAATATGTTGACCAAAATATTATGATTAAATTTGGTGCGCTTTTCATAAATATTATGATTGACAAGCATAAACGCATTTGACGAAAACTGGAAGATGATCATAACTGAATTTATAAACATAAATTAAAACATGCAAACATTTAAAATAATATGTTTCATTGAATTAATCGATAATACATAAATCACTCCCAATCTACATTAGAGCAGTACAATATGTTCAGTTTTATTCAACATCTCCCTCATCATCGCTCCTCTCGACTTCGAAAGCCGCAAAGGGAAAATGATGACTCTGATATAACGGCGACGCCGAATCAACGCCTGCTACCCGTAGAGCCTCTGCGGCCTGGAGAGCCTTGACCCACCCGTGCTTAGATCCACGGTTCTCGCATCGGCAGACCTCCTCGGCGAGCTTTTCCTTAGTCCTTTGTATCCCAACTTTTCGGCCATCATGGAAGCCTTGTTCATAAGACCTGGTCTTTGCAGCCTCTATTGCAAACATGCTTGCTGTATCACGATCAGAAATCACATGACTTATAAGCCGTTGGGTCACCCTTTCTTCCACAATCGGGTTAGCTTGGCTGGCCAATTGTGTCTCGACAGTTTTGACCTTTCTTAGTTCACGCTCAGCCTTCTCCGCGTAAGCTTCTAAGCTTCGAATGTGTTCATCTTTTTGCTCTATCTCCTGCCGCACGGCATGAATACGCATGCCGATTTCATAGGCGGTATACAGCCCTTTCACCGTTCCATGGATGCCCTCACGAAACACTTCGAAATCAGGTCGATCGACCATCAACTGCTAGACTTCTGGTGGAAAAATTTGTCGAGCAAACTCGACTGCCACATTTGGGTCGTGCACAATTGAATCCGCTTCCGTCATCGGTTTGTTCTCCACAAAAATAGCAAAACTTAACGGGTACGATGTCGCACTGGTTTCTCCTCTCGAGCATGGTTGAGAGGAGCTGCCCCGTTGCAGTTTTTCCCTTCTGGGTGACCTACTTTGACGACGCGGGGGCTGGCATTTTTCACGTTCCCTCGACGTCTTACTCCCTGTGCGCGTAGGCTTGCCACCTCGATTCATCTCTGCGTTCAACTCGACGAGTGTCCTCTCTTCTCTTCTACTGTTGAAGAATAGTTCTCTTGCCATCCACAATTGTCCACACTGCTCTTTCCCTCCCTCAATTTATTAACTTTGAACGCAATAATGGCCCCTCCGCGCACCCACCACCCGTCCCATTTATACATTACAGGTGTAGCACCCCCGAGGCGATCTCATCAATGCTAAATTTCAAGGCATAGTGCCGATCATCTCATGTGCCCTAGCCGTTCCATGAGCTAATTGAATTCGGCGTTACAGTTCATGCACCAGCTGAGGCAAGGGCAGATTCCTTAATCTAATCGGCAAAATGTCCAGGCCTGATGCCGATCATCTCATGTGCCCCAGCCGCGATTGAGTTCGTGCAGTTGGGGTAGATGCATTAATCTAATCGGCCAGACGTCGAGGCCTTGAGCCGTTTTACTCGTTAGTTTATCGAATATTCATGCACCTTTCCAAATTGTTAACTGTCGATTCGTTTACTTATTCGGCTAAATAGTAAAGAGGCATAGGATGTTTAATTGATTCGGTTAATTTATCGGATGTTTAATTTACTCATGTAGCAAACAGAAAAGCATAAGGAATTGTCATTAATAAATTGAAGACAAATAGTTTATGCAGTAAACTGGAAAAGCATATAAAATTTTCATTAATAAATTGAGCACAAATAGCAGTCATTTTACACATGAAAATTACCATATATTTAAACTTCCAGTCGAAGTAAAGAAATGAAATCTACTAACAAAAACCTACAAAAACTATGCATCTAAGATGCCTACCAAAAACCAAAATATCCCCTAATCAATCTTCAAGGTCAGACTCCAGCGGCTCAACGTCCACCTGCTCGTATGGAATCAGTTGCGTCAATGTCATATTCGCGGCAGTGAGGGCTTTGAGCCAGCCGTGTTTGAAGCCCCAATTCTCGAACTTGGGCACTTCTTCCACATAGTTTTCCAAGGCGGCGTCCTTCCCAGCGTGGAACGCCTTGGAAATCTCAGAGTCAGCTATTTCGTTTGCCTTCCTCAAATTTTCCAAATTGGCTTCCAGCTTGGCGATCACCTCCTTGGCTAACTTGAGTGTGTCTTCACTCGTTTTTGCCCTTTCTTCGACGGCCAACCTGAGTTGGTCGGAATTCCTCGCGCTCTCGGCCTTGGAGTCGGCTCTTGCACGTTCCTCCGCCACTTTCGATGCCTCGGAATCGGCCCTTTGAGAGGCTTCCATAGCCTTGCTCTTTTCATTTTCAATTTCGGCTTTCAAGAAGCCGATCTATTCTATAGCGTCATGTTGACGGCGGCCGATCTCGGCTATCCTGCCCACCGTCTACAAAACAAGAAAATAGAGTTACAAAAAATATATATATATATATAATAAGAAAAATATATATATACATCTAGGTGGAAAGACTGCAGATAAGGCAAGTAATGTACCAATAAGGCCAATTGAGCGGCTAATGAAATTAACATTAAATCTGGCTCCGCCCGAAATGTGGCTTTGTCAACCGGTAAGGAAATTGAGGAGTCCATGCTCAAGGCCATAGCCGGGTCCTTTAAAGCCGACGCATCAGAGGCAATCGGCATATTCCTTATCCTTGGTTGAATAGTGAATGGAACAACCAAGTTCGATTCCTCAATGCGAGGCCGTTTATCGGTTTGGTCCTCATCAGGGACGGCTTCTCACTCGGCGGGGCACTTTTTCCCCCTTTGCTCAGCCTCTTGATCCCCCTGTTCTACCTGCTCTGTATTAGCCGTTTCGGTCTGAGCCATTTCTTCCGCAATAACAGGCAGAGAGGACTCAGCGACGGCGGCGGGTGGAGTTTCCGATCAGACGGCCTCGGCTCTCCTCCAGGCGGCCATCCTTTCGGCGTTCTTCCTCCTAGCAAGTTGTGTGAGTGATTCCCCAGCCATATTCTTAGGGTAAGCGCCAGGAAGGTCTCCTAAGTCCGTAAAAATGTTTTCAAATGAGACGTCCCCTTGGCCTGAAGTGGATGGAGGGTTGGATGAATTGAGTCCGGCTTCCCCAAAGGCCAAGTTTAGAGCCTCGTCTACCTTAGCTTCCGATTGGTTCAGCTCCTCAGCGACTGCTTCGGCTACTTGTTCTTCTATTTGCTCCGAATCGGAGGCTTCCAAACCAATCTGCCTTAGGTTTTTGAAGTTGGGGAAAACAAGGGCCGTAAGATGCTCTTCGCCTCTCAAAATTGGAATGTTGTTTGCGCCGAAAATGTTGCGTAACTCGGCTCGTATCACAGGAGAATGTGGGCCGCCCTCCCTTGTTTCTGAAGGCTTGGACGGCCAATGAATTGTAGTGCGATTTTAATTTTCGCAAGTATGACATCGTCGGCTAAAACCAACACTTTCTTCAAATCATTGCCTGTATAGACAAAACGGTAAGTATATAGAAGGAAAGCCAAATATATATATGATAATAAAAAAACAAAAATGAGCTATACGGCCACCTGGTTCGCCTTTTCTCCTTGGCACGGGATCTAGGCGATCTTCACCCTCGCCGAATTCCCAATTGCCTCGGATAATGACCATTACATCGTCAACACGCTTGCCAGAGCTGGCAAGCATAGTCACTAAGTGATGATTGGTATCCTTGGCCCTGAGAAAATAGCGTCCTAGTCGACCAGTAGACTTGGCTAAGGCATAACAATACTGAATTGCAGGTAAACCAAGGTTAATCCTAAGGCGTTGGTTCAACTCTATAATCCCCATTATGATTCGGAAAAAATTTACATTAGGTTAGGAAGGGAGTAGACCCCAATGTCGAAGGATGGCCCTTAAAAATGGGTGAAGAGAAAAACGGACTCCGCCCTCAGCAATTTATAGGAGAGGAAAGATGATTGTACTCTCATCAGTCCTCTCCATATCAGTGGTGCTATCTGCCACGAGTGACAGATGGACGTCATCGGGGATGGAATAATGGCATCTGAAGTTGGAAATTCGATCCGCAGAATGGGGTTCTTTCAAATGTTTTTCCATCCTAGCCAGCCTAAGGATTAATCAAAACTAAAAATAAACAAGGAAATGGGATTCGAAGTGAAAGAGAAGAAAACTTACAAGAGGAAGAAGAGACAATGAGAAATAGGAGGAAGTTGCAGAGGTCGCGAAATAGAGGTATATCGAAAGGCAAACCAGAAACTTTGAGTATTCAAAAAGAGGCGGGAAGATGTAATAATGCCTGAAAAGCGTGTGCTCTGACAAACGTTGGAATGAGGTTACCCGCCATTCTTTCCTTGACTTTTCAAATTCGAAACCAAACATACCGACTAACTGGCATTAATAGAATATTTGGGGGGCAATTATGGGAGTCGAATATTGTGGGGGAAATAATGCCAAATAACGGTATGAGGACAGTCAAGGACGGAATTTGTATTCGGCTTCATCCTAGATGATCACAGGGCCGAATAGACTAATCGACATTCCAACCAGCTGAACAAAAGCCGAATAAATAAACGTGCAATGGATTAAGGGTGGGCCCGACCCTGAGGCCCAAAGGAAAAATATAAATAGAGAAGCATTAGCCAAAGAAAGGTATGTGAGAACAAGTTTAACTTGAGATATAAGCAACCAAAAGAGTATACACTGACTTATCCGTCGGGGTGCTAATTCCGACACCCCTGACCGGAGTGTTCATTTCTTTTCAGGTGACTAACTAAGGATCACGAGCATCCTACAGGATCTAAAGAGTATTTCAAAACCACTTCTCCACAGATTATTTAATCGTTAATTAGCCTTGTGATAATCGCTTTTTATGTGTTAGTATAAGTGTTGTGTGAATTATGTGATAAAGAGATTAATTCCGATTCGGAAGAGCTAATATGAGACCTTAAATATTTAATTTGTCATGCATAGGATTGCTTTATAATCATGATATTCGCATATGAGTCATGTCTCATGTTTAATTGCATGTATGAGAATTTAATTTATGATAGGACAAATTTGTTTGATTCGCTAATTTTCAGATTGATTGAGAAATTTTGTATAAGACTTCACAATCTAAATTTACATGTGTGAGATTAATTTATTGCTATGAAATTTAGCAATAAATGATTATTTCATGTTTAATTGCAAAATTTATATGTTTATAAGTTTTTGATTCAGTGATTTAAATATGACTGAATAATTGTAATTTAATCGGTATGAGCCTATAATTCAAGTTTAATTGTGTAATTAAGGGTTGTATATGATTAGATTAACTATATTTAATTAGTTTGATGAGCTATTTTATGTTAATTTTAATTTGGTAAGTTAACGCCCTGTTTGGGTGATTTAGTCATCTTTTTGGGTTAAATAGAGATGTAGAGTGAGTTGGTGTTAGCTTGTATGTTTTATGTTGGAGGTTAGAGAGAGGAGGAGGAAGATGAGAAGTTAGGGCTTCTTGATTTCTTCATCTTAAAGTAAGATTTCTCTATCTTTTTCATGTTTTGATCTTATTTTGCATGGATTCACATACTAGAGCTTGTATTTTGGGTTTTGTAGAGAAGTTCATGGAACTTTGCAATCTAGGGTTTGAGATTGATGAGTTCATGCATCTATCTTGTGTTTCATCCTTGTATTCATGCATTTTTCATGATTTTATGAGAGAAATCATGTATCAATCTTGTTTTGTAAGATCAATTGCATGTATATGGAAGTTTTGAGAAGAGATTTCATGAGTTTTGCTTGGAATAGATGGATTCTCATGTAATCACTCACAATCATCCATGTATCATTACATTTATTGTAGATTTAAGGTAGAAATCTTGTATTGATTTTATTTATAGCATTTGTTGCATGTGTATTTGAAGATTCAATAAAGTTTTATCATGTTTAAAATAGTGAATAAGAGATTTTGAAAATTTGTTTTGAATCTTGAATAAATGTTTCAATTGATGTTATCTAACATTTTTTTAAAACTTTATGACTCATTTGATGAAAGGAATTTGAAGTTCGTTAATGATTTTTAAAATAAATTTTCATGTTAAATCTACAAATCAGAAAACTTGGAGATTGTTTTGAATCTTGAATTATTCTCTCAATTGTTTTTACTTATTTTTGGAGCTTTGGGACTCTATTGAGGTTGGTTAATTGAGTTTGAGAAGATTATTTTGAAGATGAGTTTTATGTTCAAATTTATGAAGCATAAATCATTAAATTAGGCTTGATTCATGGATTAAGTTTTCAATTGACCATGTTTTTCATGTTTTCTTGCATATGGGACCCCTCAGGACATCTAGAACTTACATTTCAGCACTCTATGAGCATGTTAGCAATGTTTTGAGTTAGGCATAAGGTTGAAGTTAGGTTTAAGCCGTTTGTTGCATCGTTTATGTTCTAATTCTTCAAGTACATACTATGTATGATATGTAAGTCTTGCGCCGAGTGTTGAGTCGTCTGTTTAGAGGTTTTTTCATCTTTTCTTCTTTTGAGGTAGGGATTTCTAATTCTTTTTCAATACTTCCATTTATGGATAGGTTTGTGGTATTTTCCTTATACAAAATTTATCTTTTATGCATTTTGTGATAAATTAAGAGATTGGGGGTTTGGGTTCGATGTTCAGGGGTTTATCTTCTTAGGTTGGGTTATGATTTTGCGTGAATGATGAATAGAAGAGTTGGAATAAAAAAGTGTTTTTGTGAAAAGCTTCAATTTCTTCCAAAACCCTAGTTTGGCTCATTAAAATGGTTGATGGTTTTTGCTTAGATTGAAAGTGGCGTCATGAAGTTGAGGTGTTAAATTGCACATATCCATGTTTAATTGAATTTTGAAAATGTTTGGAAAATCCATGTAAAAATTACGATTAAACTCTTGTTGATATTCTGAGTTGTGCTATGAGATAAGATTGAGTTCAGGGATTTTGAATTGTGAATTGTATTGATGATATGAGATTTGTGATGAAATGATGAAGTGGAGATTTAAGAAATGAGTTGAGTTATGTTGAGTTGAGTTGCGTTATGTTGAGTTAGGTTGAGTTGTGTTCAGTTGAGTCGAGTTGTGTTGAATTGGGTTGAGTAGTGTTGGGTTGTGTTGTGTTGTAATTGGTACCTGCACAGGGAGTCAAAATGCCCAATTGCCCTGTTTGCGCACATCGCCGGAAAAATGTGGGAAAATGTTTTTGGGTGTCCATGAGTGTCATGACCCAAACCCGTCCCTATGGATTAGAGTCATAACCGGCCAGTAATCATGAGATTACCTACGGCCTCAATCAGAAATCAAATCATATTTAATAATAGGGGGCCAAGCTGCGGAAGCAAAACTTACAAAAATAATTGTCCAACGAGCTATGCATACATGGTTTAACCAAAAACTTTCTCATATGTGTAATAACTCACAATACTCAAATATCCATATTCTGTATTACATAAGTCCATGATCATTTAATAGTCAGTATTTAACAGAATTCAAAACCAAGGTAACACAAGTTCGATCATACGTGATCTCAAAAGAACAAAAGTAGGTAAAACAAAAGTAAGGCCTCTTGCACGAGGCGACCTTGGTTGACCTCTCAAAACTTGGTTTCTCATAGCTCACTCGGGCTGGGGTTGGACGTCCCGCTGCTCATCTACATACATATAAATAAAGGGTGAGCTAACGCCTAATGAATAATACCAAAGTAAAGAAGTTCATGAATGAGATTCACTTAATCATAAGTTACAAGCCAAACTTGTTGGTCGATACCAATGTAAAACGACCTTAGGTCCAACACATCATATATCATATCCATGTTCATATACCAAACGACCTCGGGTCCAACTCGTACTTGCAAAACGACCCTTGGTCCATTACATGCAAAACGACCTTGGGTCTAATTCATAGGCAAAACGACCCTCGGTTCGATATATGCGAAACGACCTTAGGTCCACCATATGTAAAGCAACCTCGGGTCCAATCCACACACAAAACGACCTTGGGTGCAACGAATCCATTTTCACATTTAAATGCACTCATGACCCATGATCATGTTCACATTCACCTTCGCATTCAAAACAACCTTAGGTCCAATTATTCCCTTATTCGGAATGGCCTCTGGCCCATTCAACGGCCTTTGGTCCATTCAGGTGATTTCATACTTATAAATTCCATTATAGTCTTGCACAATCACACGAATAGAATGCTCATTCATAATTCAAATTCACAAGTCCAGAACACTTGCATATAGCAGCATTTAAAAATAGCATATATGAACATATATTTACTAAAGTATTACTCACTGTGTTCCAGTGCTTGATTTGTCCTTGCACTCGACCCTACATAATTCATAACACATTTGGGTCATAATACAATTCAATCTGTTCTTTAATTTGCTTAATGTTCTTAGGCTTCTTTCATATTCTTTAATTCATTTAGCATGCTCAATACATGTCTAAGAGTGCTTAGAAATGAAAGAGAATGGAAAATGAAACATAAAGCATTCTTTAAAAATTTCTGAAACTAGGCTCTCCGTTAGAGCACAGCTTTGGTCGCTCAAGCGGATTACAAATCTTTGTAGCAGTACTGGTTACATGAATTTCATGCTCGAGCTAGATTTCTAACGATCGAGCGAGGAGTCTTGCAAAACAGGGTTCGCTCAAGTGTAGAGTTTGCCGCTCGAGCCACTGTGCAAAACTTTGCAAAACTTCTGGGAGCTCGACTTTCATGCTCGAGCGACACTTTCCTCGCTCGTGTGGACAAGTCGAATTCTGGGTTTTCCAAAACTCTGTTTAAAGCTCAAAACTCAATTCCAAAGGCCAATTTCATGCATAACTTACCCAAAACTTCAAAGACATATATTTGAACATTGATACTTGAAGAATTACATTTCTTATACATGAATTTCATGACTTGGCAAATCATCATTTTAAATTCTATGCAAGCATGAATTCAACTTAACTCCCATCTATCATCATTAAAATATGGGTTTGAGTTCTATAGCTTCAAAAATCATGCAACCAAATTCCATAGTCCTATAATTCATGGATGCATGTCTAACTTATCCACTAATTCTACATGTTCAACATGCTACAAGCTCAAATGTACATATTCATGGTAAAAGCTTACATGCATGTCTATACAAACTTCAATTTCATCATATTCAGCTCAATTCTTGTTCTTGGTCACATATCATGCTAGAATTCATGTAATTATGGACTTAAACTCAAGAATTTGAGTTCATTTACTTACCTAGGTGCTCTAATCTTCCAATTCCTAGCTAGTTCTTGAGTTATCTTTCTTAATCTTCAAGCTCCTTGCCCAACTCTCAAATTTTGACTTCACTCTCACTCTAGAGTGTAACTTCAACCAAGTATGAAATGAGCTCAAAAGGATGAGCTTAAGTGTATATAGGCCCTTATATAGACTTGCCTAATCAAACTTGATTAAGGCTAGTTAACTATGCTTACTTCAATTGATTTATCCAATTAATTTAGTTCAAATCAATTTTTAATTAAATTTCACCATGGGTTCTAAAAATCATGCTAATCATAAAAATACAGTCAATTTCAGTTTATGTCGCCTCTACAACCTTCAATTGAATTTTTATAGCAGAAAATCAAACAGATTTTCCTACGGTGAACAGATACAAAATGACAAACACACATAATCATATAATTAGCACTCAAAATCATATCAAGCTCATAATTATAATCATAATTAAGATTAATTAACATAACATAGAGTTGGGTTGTCTACTTGAGCTTTCTTTATTTTAGAGTCGGCAAATATGGAAAAACATTGTTTTGAGTGTCCATGTCCCATGCGTTTGGAGTCGACAAATGTGGAAAAAGAAATATTTTTGGGTGTCCAATTGCCCTGCCGTATAAAGCCAACACATGTGGAAAAACATAAATGTTAGGTGCCTGCTATCCCGCCCTATCAAGCCGGCAAAAAGTGGAAGGTGTTGTGAGTTTGGTTCCCGCTATCCCACCATATCAAGCCGCAAAAGGTGGAACGTATTGAGAAATGTGTTGAGTCGACGATAATATGTATGACTCGTAATGAACTTATGAAATTACAATTTGTTATGTGATTTTGTATAGAGGAGAAATGCATATAGAAATTACTTGAAAAGAATGAAAAATGAAATGGTAATTGGGTAAGGGGTTGATGATGATGAACTCACGGGGTTGTTTTGTGACCAAAAGTGAAGATTATGAGTTTTATTTTGTGAATAATAGTAATATCAATTTGAGTTAAGGATTGTGGTGGTAATTGTAGTATAATTGGGTTGGAAGTTTAAGTAAAAAAGAAGAATCTTGTGTGAACTTGTGAAGAATGATTTTATGAGAGATGAATCCTTTAATCTTTTAAATGATGAGTCTTCTTAATAAGATGTTTTAGAAAAGAAAAGGAGAAATGAATTAAGTAGGGATACCTTTATCTTTGTATATCTATGATTTGGTTTGTTTATGTGGTATATTCATAGTTATAGCTATGTATGAGTTGAAATTTTGTTTTGAAATATATAAAAGACAAAAATGGGGCTTTCGCTCAAGTTTAAAATGTTTTGAGTATGAATTGATGAGTAATCTATGATGATTTGGAGACTTTGTGAAAAAAGGCGAGGAAAAGCCCTAATTTTCTTTAAAAACTCAATGTCACGACCCAAACCCGCCCCTATAGGTTTAGTAACGTAACTGGCCAGTAATCTTCAGATTGCCAAAGGCCTCTTAGTAGAATAACAAAATATAAGGGGTTGCGGAAGAAATTATTGAAAATATAAGGTCCATAGAGCTGTGGAGACATACATGAACAGATAATAGTTTAAACTTATATAATGTGAATTTCCTTACACACAGTATCATAAGGGACTTCTCCCAATGTACAGGTAGATAAACCAAAAGTAAAACAAAAGAACATCTTTATCAAGACCACAAAACTTGACTTCTAAAGTGGAACCTCCTCAGGAGGCACAACAGTTAGCTGACTCTAAAAACTTTCCAGGGAGAAGCTTAGGCCTGGTCACGCGCTTGCTCACCTACATACATAATATAAGTAGTGAGTGAAAGCCCAGTGAATAGTAACAAAGTAAAGGGTTTGAATGAATGATGTTCCATAACTAGAGCAATTCACAGAAACAAATTCATATTCATTTTCTTGTTTAAGTCAATAACATAAATTGGGATTTACACTTAATCTTACATCCATTAGCACTGACAGATCATATACAGAGTATCAAAGATCATACTTGTCAGTTCCATAGAGGAACCTCCGGCCGAGTACGAATAACTTGTCAGTTCCATAAAGGAACCTCCGGACTGGAAAACGGATAACTTGTCAGTTCCATAAAGGAACCTCCAACTGGGTGCAGATAACTTGTCAGTTCTATAAAGGAACCTCCGGTCCAGGTACAGATAGCATACTTGAACTACAAAATTAATGCCACAAATATTTCTTAGAATTAAACAATCATTCATTATACAGGACATAACATTACATAAAACAGATCTTATTCCATATACAGAAAATATATAAAATTGAACATAGCTTTACTACGTTATTACTCACAGAGGGCTTCACTTGGAGAACAGACAGAGCAGACAACTCAGATAACTTATGGCGCGTGACCTACAACGTAACAGATATACATATTGGAACACACATCTGGATAATACTTATCTTGTTTCACTTCGTTCTTAGTGTGTTTCAGGGTTCTTATCCTCATCAACATGTCTTAATCTTGGCCTAGGAATGTCTAGGATGCAATGAGAATGCTAAAATGCACTTGAACACATTTAACAACACTTGTTGAAAACAGTGGTCTCGCTTGAGCGCAACTTCCTTCGCTCGAGCAGACATGCAAAATGTAAATGTTCACTCGAGCGGTCTGTAACTCTGCAAAAAGTACTGGTTGTATGATTTTCACGCTCGACGGTCACTCGAGCGTGAGACTCGGGTCCTCACTCGAGCCAACTTTTGGTCGCTCGAGCAGAGGTCTGCAAAACATGTGAACTTCTGGGAGCATGCATTTCACGCTCGAGCCAACTTTTGGTCGCTCCAGTAGAGGTGCAAATCATAGAGTGGTCGCTCGAGCACAAGTTACATCACTCGGCGGAGGTACAAATTCGAATTTTGATTCTCCTTCAAGATACAAAACTCAAATTCAAAGCCATAGAGCATGTTCATTTGGGCCAAAACTCAAGAAAACATGTCCAAACTTGGAAATCATTGAGAATTAAAGACTATTTCATGAAATTAAGGCCCATAAGCTTGTCAATTGAGCAAGCTCAACCTTGAATTGTGAAAACATAACATGGATATGACATGCATGAAGTGATTTGAGCTCCAAGTTTCCAAATCATGAGCGAATGAGATGCTTCAGTCAAACACATGTTGGGTTCCTTGAACAAAACTCTAGCATGAACTTGTATGTGGAAATTCTTGGTTTGAATTCATTTCTTCAAGTCTAACTCAATTCTTGTATCATCCAACTTAATTCTTTAGAGTTCATGTTCTACACATCATAATTGTACAATCTAAGGGTTGAATTCTTACCTAGGCTTGCCATGATGTGTTCTAGAGCCTTAATTCTAGAGTTTCCAAGTCCAATACCTTCAACTCCTAGCAATTCACCCCTCTCCTAGCTTGATCTCAAGTTCCTTCCTGCTCTCACTCTTTCTCATGTTTTTCTCTTGAAAGATGAGGGATTGAGGGTGCAAAGTGTAATAAGGTGTTGAAAATGGCCTTATATAGGCTCAATTAGGAAGGTTAATTAATTTAAGTTAAGCACAACTAATTGGAATAATTTATTACGGTTATTAGATTAAGATAAATTTCAATTCAACCTACCATAAAATTCTAAAAATCTCAAATAACACATAAATCAAGTTAATTTACGAATCGAATCTTTGATAAGGCCTTCAATTAGTGGAACAAAACAATAACATGAACAGATCTTTCTCGATGAGCAGATGTTAATACAATTAATGTAACACAAACGCAATTAATGCAAAATTCCACTTTAATTACTTATTAAACCTTCTTAATCATGGTTTATACGTTAATCATAGGTCGGGGTTGTTACACTCAAGATTCGAAATTTTGGTCTAAAGTGGGTTTTCAATCAGGTTGGAGATTTATTTCATAATTGAAGACGAATGTTTATTTGAAAGAGGGATTTGAAATCAATTGTAAATATTTGTGAAATTGAATTGAAATGGATTTACATTCTTGATTTAAGTTGAATTACTATTGATGATAGAAATGTTGAAGTAATGTAACGGATAGACAAGAGGGAATAAAGTGTACGACGGTTGTTTTTGAATGTAAGGGGAACTTGGACTTTAATGTTATAGAGTTATAGTATTTGTGAATTGTAAAATGGAAATGAAATGAGGAATGTCTTGGAATTGGATTAATAAATTTAAAATGATATTGATTCTTAAGTATACTTGTTTTCAAAGAAGACTTTTGGTTTTTCTGATGATGAAAGATAATATTTATGGCAGAAAGTTTTCTTGAATGTTCAAATGAATTTTGAGAAAGCGATACTCTACATATAATATTTTGGGCATACAAAGCGTCACCTTACCATATAGTATCACCACATGCATGATCATTTCTATCTATGTGTTAGTTATTGTTTTAGAACTATGAGATTCCTACTGGGCATTAGTGCTCATTCCACGTTGATGAGCTTCACAGGTAAATGAAAATTTCAAATATCAGGATGTGAAATTTCCTTCTTGTGCAGTCTTATGATTTTATTTTAAGGTTGTAATATATATTTGTAGTTCATAAATCAGTATTTTTCTTGTATGTAATATGGATGTAAGCCTCAGGGCATTTCTTTTATCTTTATGTAAATGACACTGTTATGTAATGAGAGGGTACAAGTATATTTATTTATCCATCAATTCATCAAAAGATGAATTGTCATTTATAAATGGACTTAATTAATAAATATTGGTAATGTTATCAGGAAGTAATAAAATAAAGGCGTGACAAAAGGGGAAGTCAGGTACCATAAATCAACCAAGCGGGCTTCAAGGAATATGAATCAATGCCCTAAGGATACTAGCAACCCTTCTGGTATTACTAACACAACTCAGTCTCAAACTGTGCAAAGGGACAAAGTCTTCAATGACTTGGGGATTGCTGGTGCAGCAAAGTGTGAGACTTATCTATTAGCTTTCCTTGTTTGTTGGTTATGCAAATTTGTTCTACCCTATGGGGATGGTGACTTGATTAGACCTAGGGTGTTTAAGGTTGCTAGTATGATGGCTCGTGGTCGTTCGTTCAGTCTTGCCATTTCTGTACTTGCTAGCATCTACAAAGGGCTAAATAAAATTACTTCTTCTTCTGATCCTGGAAAGTGCGACGCCATCTTCCCTGTCCATTATGTTTATGTTTGGTTAGAAGAGTATTTCAACACACACTTTAATATTGATTCTGCTCTGAAGCCCCAAATGACGAGATATGCTAGTGAAAGGATGGCCAAACATTTTGAAGAGTCAGAAGCCTATGACTCATTTAAATCATGCAAAAATATGACCTTGCACCATTTCACGTATAGCGAGGGCAATCCTAAGGAATTAGTTAATGACGGTCATCTTTCTAACTCAAATTTGGAGTACTTCATTTGTATCCGCTCAAGCTATTTGACTTTGCGAAGTTCATCCACTACGGTGATTGAGCCATACAGTCCTCACAAGGCAATTTGGTTTTATTCAAGCCATCCTGGGTAAACTTAAGGTTGATCTTCGGGATGGTAGTTTACAAAACATTGTTCAGCATTCGGATTCTTGTGTTCATGATGGTACTCATTCTATATTGATGTTACCAGTGCATTTTGATTCCTCATCTCGTTACATTACCAAGGCTTATTTGGAGTGGTGGTCCTAGCTTTATGTATGATATTTCTTCAACAAAGAAAATTATATCCCAAGGAGTAAACGCTCAGCTTCACCGAATCAAGAGATGGATAAAGCAAAGAAAAATACAATAGCTAAGCAAAATTCTAATCATAAAACCAAGAAAATGGTTCGAGGAAGTGTTGATGGGACTCTTGGTGGAGTAGGAAATGAGGACCATAGTAATGGTGATCGTAATTTGCGTCACTTAGGGAGAAAATCTGGTACTGGCACCATTGGAAGGAACACCACTACTTTTAATGATGTGAAGTCATTTTTGATCGACGTTCCTAGCACTTCTCAACCAATGGCTACCAGTGTTGTACCGGTAATGAAAAAATCTATTTTTTGTCATTTCAATTTATTGTGCCCTTTATATATATATTATAACTCCTTTTTAATTCATTTTGACAGTTGCCAAATGATGACTTTGATTTGGCGTCTGGCAATGAGGACATGAGACTTCTTTATGAGTTCTCAAATAATGAAGAATCAGTTCATAGACCGTCAGCCTTTGATTTAGTGATTGGTCATAAAAGTTGTCTCTCAGTTGACCCAACTCCAATTATGCAAACTCCTTCCTTGCATAGTGTTCCTATATTGAGTCAAGTTGCACTTTCTGTGGCTTTTACCATTGATACAAGAAGCATGATCCTTAATGCTCGCCGACTTGATACTTGATAACCATATTAAAGGCTTATTGAGCAAAACTCCTATTCAAAAAGTTCCAACATTGGGCGGCTCCAAAAGCTTTATGATGAGCTCTTAAAGCTTCAGATAGACTATTCTCCATTGCAAAGCTAGATTGAGAAGTACATACAAAATGCTACTACGTACATCTCTATGAAATCAGCGTTTGCTCAAGGGATGACTTCAAAGCCACAAGATTAGCATTTAGCAGATGTCAGTCAATGTTTTACTCATGCTCTAGCTCTTGAGAATGAAGGAATTGAGTAGGTTCACTCGCTAAAGTCTAACTTAGGTAGCCTTACAACAAAGAAGGCAGAATTGTTAAAGGCATTGGAACATTTAAATGAACAATTACAACAACTAGAGACTACAATTAGTGTTGTTGAAGTTGAAGTAGTTCAAAGGCGAGCTATTGTTTCCACCTTAAGGAAAGAAACAAGTATACTCCTTAGGAGAGTGTCCCGACAATTACAGGCAGTTCACTCGAATGTGCATAGATCATTTTTTTGATGTGGTAAATAGGACTATAAGAAGAGAGCCGGCAATTAGCTTCGGCAAACTTTGTTCCGGTATACGAGAAAGAGAGGGCGTTAATATCAAAGCTAAGGTGTCTGAACAGAAGGGTTAGCAGAGGTAAATGCATAAAATAATACTAGAGCGTCCCTCATATACTCGCCCTTTTAATTCATTTCCTTTTTTAAATAAAAAAGTAAAAAAATGGGCAGAAAATAATATTTTGTTTGTAAGTCAGAATTTTGTAAAATATGAACTATGTCAAAATTATTGTTTCTCTGTTTACAGTGAAGACGACAACATTAGATTAGGGATATACAGGAATAATATACACAAATTACATACTAACGAAGAACTCTCCTCCGCCTCTGATAACAGGATCCAGAATAGCGGCCCATTCGCCCAATATCCCTCTACCTTGAAGGACCTTCAAGAATAGGAAAACCCGCCTGGGTTAGAAGTCTCGGCCGACACAACTACTTCTCTGGCAGAATAAGTTTCAAGGATTATAATCAAGACATCATCTACAACGTCATACACGACATCAAATACTCGACAAATTTAGTAGGTTGCCAGAGAGACTTCCATGTATTTGTTAAATTCCAACCAGATCTAACCATTATAGAAGGAATTCATTGTATTATATTAACTAATAGGATGATTGGTTAGATGCAATGTCCCTAAAATGAGAGAATGGTTTCATGTAAATGCTTACGTTGTTATGATTAATAGAAAAATTTTATTAATTTTATTTATGTAACCACTCAAACTTGTATTTACTTACTACATTTCCCTTATTGAGAACTATTACATCTTTAGTGTCATCAGTATTTTTTACACTAACTATTACATTTAAGTAGAACGTCGGAGAAATTCTGCGGGTTCCATAACAACTGATCCTCTAGATCAACTTCCTCTTTTTCTAATACCAACTTCCAAAATAAACGGACTAGGATTAACATCACTAGTACCATCACCACCTCACCTTTTACATCAATCTGAGACAAACTTAGATGACCTACTGTTCATGAATAACTGAACCACTTTCCCTAAAACCTCCTAACAATAAATCTCTTCGCCTCTTCGGTAAACCCACAGATATAGTCCGTGTCAGAATCGGAATAGCCATGGTTGGAGCACAATGCCAAACATCAACATTACCAATAGTATATTTTTTAGATAACACAACAATAAATGGGGATCTTATCTGCGAATTTTCTAGCATCTTACTCGTAGAATACTTCAAATACCCCTTCATTTTGCACTATGTAATACCCCTTTTAATGTTCGAATCTGCAAGATACTTAACTATCCATGGCACTTGTTTGTCGTTAATGGAACAATAATCATTCCCATAATAAACTAATTCGCACTAACAGTCCACGGGGAAAATAAAATGCGCTTTATAACCTGTCATTACTATCTAACCTCCTATCATACACATTTACTCTAACCAACCCACTGGCATTGGGTGCGTAAAAGGGAGAATATTTTATCAATATTTTATCAACCTTAATACTCTTTTTGTTTGTATCTCAACCTCAAGAGAAAATAAGTTAGGCAACGCATAAGTTCAATACAACTAAAATCACTTGCTTTGAAACACCTTCAATGACACAGCTTTTATAAAATCCACCTCCATTCACCTGCACACTACAAATAAAAATACATAAATTTATAATTCTAAACAGTTTTAATGTACATTTGACTCCTTAACGTAATTTTTGCATTGATTTCCACTAACGATGTGACCACTAAATATAATCTTATACGAATACTTCAACATTTCCTAATAGCGTATCTTTGTAGTCCATCCAAATATCAACTGGGAAGAACCAGTCCAAAACTTCTATTCCGTGACGAACATACTCTTTGTCCTTGCCACCAACGAGCTTGAATCTCATTTTCTTTATCATCCAAAACCTGTCGAACTAGTCAGGATCAACAATCCAAGTCTCGGGTTTACTCTCACCAACTCCAATAAATATCTTGTCAGGTGTGGGGATAAAATTTGATAGACTATTATCACTTATGACAAAAAACAATACGTGGAGGACCACAGCTTCCTCTTTAGCCTCTTGTCCCAATTGAACATTCCTACTTAATTTTATACCCTTAACCACGATCTTGTCTGATTGACGGTCACATTTAACGTCTGTTAATTGTTCATCGTATAGTTGCAACTTCCTTACTCCTTTCTTAGTCTTCTTAATATATCGGGAAATATTCTGAACGTACCGTCTATGAATATATGCCGCCTTAAAAAATGCACGACCACGGTAACTACGCTTATATCCACCGGCCGCCAGTGTCCTTGATCTCCGATAAAGAGTCCACATCTTGGTTTTACTTCTCCTTACATTTTTTTATAAAGCACTCCAAATCTTTTATCCTACAAATTCTACAGATTCTCTTACTTCTGCTAACCCTTCTGTTCAGACACCTTAACTTTGATATTAACGCCCTCTCTTCCTCATACACCAGAACAAACTTCGATGGAGCTGGCCGCTGGCTTTCTTCCTAGAGTCCTATTTTCCATGTCAAAAAACGATTTACACACATTTGAGTGAACTACCCGTAATTGTTGGGATACTCTTCTAAGAAGTACAACATTGTATACCAATACAATCAACAAAAAAGAAAAATAGAAAATCAGAAACGAAAACACGTACCAAAACAACGTCACCACAATAGCTATCCTTTAAAAAGCATATTCCTCTCTACCATCAAATGTTTTCTGGTACCAAGTAAATAGAAAAAGTGGCCAGCATGTAAGGATGAAGATTCCCCATACAAAATTATTCAAAAGCATAATCATTTTCCCACCTTTGCTTTATGTCAATCATTCTGGAAAATATCTTTACTTTATAACCACGCAAATCACCATAAACGTGCCACGTGTATAGCACTATCCAGCAAAAGGAATCAAAATCACTCACACAACTCACACCTGAGCTCGGGTGTGACTTCCTTTTAACCCCATCCACACACGTGTCCACAAGTACATGAATGGATGGCCCAGATCAGCGTGGGGGGAGGGTGGAGGATACTGTTAATGTTACTAAGGCGCCCCCCAGTCATACCAACTCACACCATTTACACCAGGTTTTTTAACTAATAGGGAGCCCTTGTACGACTAGTGTGAGTTTACTATTTACCATTACAAAATGCCTCGCCAAGCCTCTTTTCGTTTTTATGCAAAGAATGTTTTCCCCACTTAGCCACAATACCCTTGCCCCAAAAAACAACTCTTAGAGCTGCTCCAATCTCTTCTCCAACTAACTCCGCCAACCATACTACATACTTGTGCTTAAGGAGCTCCATGAAAATAGAAACCCTCACTACAATAGAAGCAATAAGGTGATAAGAAGTGAGACTATCAAAGTCGCCAACAAGTTAGAGCAACTCTTGAAAGTAGAAAAAGGCGAGATCTAGAGTTTATCATAGCTGCCATGATTTATTTTATTATTTATTATTATTATTTTTTTGTTTTACTTTTTTTTTAATGAAACGTGGCTGAAACCAAATACTTCATTATAAAATAATTGCTCTAGCAAACACTTTATTTATGAAATAACTATTATAGTTCAGCAAAATACTCTTATTGTAAAACACATTTAGTTTATTGATTTATTAGCATTGCACTGTTTATACTCATATGGGCGAGTAGTACAATTTTTTTTTTTTTTTAACAACTTTATTTCATATAGGAAAAGAGCATCATAAGTTTATGCTCATGCGATTAGGAGTGTTACATTCTTATGGATGGTAGCGCTTTAGAAACTTGCCATTGATTGGGTCAACTCTTATACCTTCTTCATCAACAATCTTGTATGCTCTGTTAGTGTAGATCAATCACCGCATGGACCATCCTTTGGACAGAACTTATTCTTTGGTTAGGTGGAATGATGATAAGTCTTGAATAGCCAACACCAATTCTCCAACTTGAAAAGACCGAGGTCCAACCTTCTTATTGAAAGCTCGAGAGTCGAGCTTGGTAACACTCAAGTTTGTTGTGCTTCCAATCTCTTCTCATCCAATGCTTCTAATTAAGCAAGGCGTAGTTTTGCATTCTCATTATCAATGAGACCTTCATGTATAGCTATCCTTAATGAATGAATCTAAGAATCGCTTCAACACCATACACAAGGGAGTATGGGGTGGCTTGTGTCGATGTGCATATGCCCAGTATGAGAGCTTCTCCAATTCTTTCATGCCAATCTCGCTTTGATTTAGTAACTACATTTTCTATAGGTTGCCTAAAGTTTTGTTAAACGCCTTTGCCAATCCGTTAAGGTGTGCATTGTACATTGAATAATTGTGTTGTTTAAATCCAAACCTTTCACAAAGTTTATCCATTATCTTAATGTAGAAAGGCTTTCTGTTGTCGGTGATGATGTAGCTAGGTACACCATATTGATAAATAATGTAGGATTTGATGAAGTCAACAACAGTTTCTTTCTTGACTTCTTTGGGACACTGCCCACTTGGAGAAGTAAAGCGTATGCCAAGATGTATAAATTGGCTCAAGAAGACTTGGTCAATAGGCTAACTACATCTAGACCCTATGCATCAAATGGCCAAGAAGCAATTGTCGAAAGTGCAAAGGTTACGGTGGTTGATGGATAAAGTTTATGAAATCGCAAGGTTGACACTTTCTTGAGTAGTCCAAGAAATCTTTAACCATTGTAGGCCAATAGTAACCCATCCTTTTACTTGAAAGTGAAGTTTAGAACCAGACGGATCACGCTCCACATATCCGTGAATGGGCTTCTTCTATGGCTTGTTAAGCTTATCATCTCCTAGGCAACGAAAAAATTCCTTCAAATGATCGTGAATAAAGGTCCCTATTAATAGATAATTAGGAGCTCAACATCTTATTTCAGTTCTATGGTGAGAATCATTAGGGAGTTTCCCTTGTTCAAGGTAGTCTATAGCTGGCATTCTCCAATCGTCGACTTCAATGGCTAGGACTGAAATTGCATTTGTTTCTACAAGGCGACATTCCAACTATTGGGGGAATACCTATCGGTGGCCTACAAAGACTCTAACTTGCTCACCTTCTAAAGCGTTTAGGTAGTTGCTAGATTGGCAAGTGCATCAACCATAAGATTCTCTTTCCTTAGAACATGTTCGAGTACCACCCCCTAAAATTTTTCAATTAGATGAGTAGTATACTGAAAATGTGGGACTAAATTGTCTTTCTTGACTTCATAATCCCCATGGAGCTAATTAATTATTAATTTAGAATCCCCATAGACATCTAGGTCAACAATTTTTAACTTTGTTGCCATTTGTAAACCAATGATTAAGGCCTGGTACTCAACAACATTGTTTGAGCAATTTTCAAGAATAAATAAGTAAGGCAAAAATATGCCTCCATGATGAAACAAAAATGACACCTGCTCCTGCCCCTTCTTTCCTTGCAGGCCCATCAAAGAACATCATCCAAGATTGCAGGACTTCTATGAACAATACATCTTCATCAGGGAATTCCTGAGAAATTTCCCAATCAACAAGGATAGGATGGTCAGCCAAGAAGTCTACAAGGGCTTGCTTTCATTTCTTGGCACATAAATTATTGCAAATTCATTAAAGAGGAGAGCATCTTGCTAAAAGCGTCACGAGAGGATGGGCTTAGACATAACATACTTTTATTTGGTTGGCTTTTGCAATGAGATGCACCGTATGGGCTTGGAAATAATGTCTCAATTTTGAGAAAGCAAAAACAAGCGCCAAACACGTCTTCTCAATGGGTGAGTACTTGAGTTCACTTTTAGTTAATCAGACTCAAGTAATAGAGTGCTTGCTCTTTATTTTCTTTGTTATTTTGGGCCAAAGATTGCTCAGAGACTCTTCTTGAGCAAGAATATAAAGTATCAATGGTTTCTGAATGGAGCTCCTATCTTTGGTGGATGAAGCAAGTATCTCTTATCTTTGTCGAAAAGCATTTTGACATGCTTGATCCAAACAAATGGAGCCTCCTTTTTCATCCTGATGAAAGGCTGACAACGACCTACCAAGTTTGAAATGAATATGATATATGCCAAATGACCTTGGAGGCTTTAAGTTCTGGGTCGCAGGTTTTTTGGTGGTGGCATCTTTATATAGCATCGATTTTGGATTGATCCAACCTCAATGCCTCTATGTCAAACCTGTAATAAAGCCAAAAGAATTTTCGGGACGTGACTCCAATATGCACATTTGAAATTGGAGTAGTTCATCTTTAAGTCATACTTTCTCGGCCGATGCGAAGAGCTACTGAAAGGTCCTCTAGGTGATCATCCCTTTTCTTAGTTTTAACCACCAAATCATCAACATAATTACTCAACAAATTTATGGAGCATGTCGCCGAAGATCTTTTTGCATGTTGATAAGGTGGCATAAGCATTCTTGAGTCCAAAAGGCATCACCTTATACATAGAGTACTATACTGTGGTACAAAAAAATAAATTAACTCTTCATCCTTAGGTGCCATCCGTATTTGGATTTATCACAGAACACCCATCCATAGAAGGACAACTTACCTGGTGTCCGGTGGTAGCATTTATCATTATTCTTCTTTCATAATCGGAAGGCGGAAAGATGTCATCCTTGAACTTCATGCTTCTATTCAAATTTTGAAAAGTTGACACATATTCTAATTTGTCATTCTTCTTACGACTCACGGGACCATAGCTTGATATCCACGTCTTGGATATTTTTACTTCATGTATAGAACCCAACTTGATTAACTTGTTGACTTCTTCTGCCACTTTGAGATTTACACTCCAGAGTTTACAGCGTGTCGATCGATGAGCTTCTACATTATTCTTGGTCACATGCCATGTTTGATCCCCAAAAGTGATGGACAACAACTTTTGGACTTAAAGCAGAAGCATCTCCGCTGTACATCCATTGCAAAGAACATCTTTATATTCG
Organism: Camellia lanceoleosa; assembly: GCA_025200525.1. Lineage (NCBI taxonomy): Eukaryota > Viridiplantae > Streptophyta > Magnoliopsida > Ericales > Theaceae > Camellia > Camellia lanceoleosa. The sequence continues at coordinate 106,101,340 of CM045772.1, read as the reverse complement.
AGGTAGTTTCAAAACATGTCTTTTTCTTCCTCAAAAGCGTTAAAGAGTGTTCTACCACAAAAGATTGGGGTTTGAGGTTCATCAAAAAGGATTCCTAAGTTGAGTTCTTTCAAATTATCCTTGATTGATTGCCCCCATCTTCAAGTTTTGAGGAGGAACTTGCGGGATCATCATTCTCTAGCCGGCGAATCTTCTTATTTGTTACATAGTAGAAGCAACATGTTCAATTTCTTCTTCTCTTTTACTTTCTCGCCAGGTGTTTCTAGTTAGTATATTGTTCAGCCTTTTGACCTTAAGTGGACCTTCAATACTAACTTCAGAAAAGTAACGTCATCGTTTCATCGAAGAAGATCAAACTTCTAGTCTAAATAAATCCTCCTTTGGCAAGAATTCAACTCAATTGTTTGCTTTATGCTTCTCTTATTCTTGCCTTTTCTAGGTGATGTATTTTATATATCTACCGAGTCGGGCAAAAATGAACTTTTGTGACCAAGAAGTTTTTTAATCCCCTTCACTTCAGTAGTTACCTAATCCATTAAAAAGCTGAAGTTCAAAAGATTCCTTGCTTCATCCTTATCAACGATTGCTCAACCTAATAAAATTGAGGTTTGAGGTCGTGTTAAACTGATCTTGATTAGCTCTTGTGATACTTGAGGAGTTGGGCTCCGGGACTTTTATCTTCTTTCACTTCTTCATAGTGATGATATATTTATCTATCTTCCTCCTTTTCCTTTTCTCTTAGTAGAGATCACAGATAGGTTGAGTTAGCATGAATCGGAAGCTCCCAAATCTTTGGAGGGCTCACCTGTGCCCATTGTTGCCTTAACTTTTT